>JABFDZ020000042.1:21561552-21580151 GCA_019775955.2 Pollimyrus isidori
AACAGAGTACAGTCATGCTATATATATATATATATATATATATATATATATATATATATATCTATATATACACACATACATACATGTTTCAATGTATATATACTGACAGAGAGGGAACGACGACAGATGAATGGCTCTGAACTGTTTATTCAGGCTGATCTTATGTGTTGTACAGTTGCATCACATTCTTATCGCAAGCAGTTATTTGATTCCTCGATATCTGTATGGGTGTTGACATGCGAAATGTAGCTTTGCCCTAACAGACATGTTGTCTGGGAAAACGCTATCAGGTGTCGACACAGTCTCCGTGGAAACTGCTCTCACACGGTTCGTGATTTTTGCCGGCCGTTTGCATGTAGCAGAAGGGTCAGCAAATGTCTAGGGTTGGTTAGGAGTAAACGACAAGGAGAGAAATGGGGAAACGTATAAGTAACACTATCTTCATTCAGAAGAACAGGAATGATCTGCCTGCTTACTGCATAGCTAATGTGTAAAGCCCATCTTTTGAGGCTGACTGTACAGATATCTTCTGGCATGGGATATTTCTGGCTCTGACAACATCTTATCCTGTATGTTTTGGACTGTTTAACAGACAGGTCCATGATCGCCAGCATCCCACCAATCAGGACACGGGATTGATGTCTATTGACGTGTGCTGGTCTGTTGAGGCCTGGCATCTGTCTAAATCCTGACCCCGATTCCTCCTTTTCTGGAAGGATCACAGGCTGACAAGTTTTTGAAGCTACGAGTTGCTATTTATACTGTTACAAACTTTTTTTTTGTCCTGTCATAATGCTACAAGAAAATCTGCAATACAGGAGGAAAGTACTGTCAGATATGTGTATAATTTGTCTGGAAAGAATATTTTTTATACTTTTTAATGTTTGCTTTTTTCCCATATCCCCTCCACCAGCCGCCCTCCCTTTACGGAGGACTACTTTATTTTTAATTTCCATTGCAAGTTCAAAGCATGAGGTGAAGCCGCCCTTCACCGCCCCCCTCCCACCCCCGTACCCTGTGATTATCCCCAAACCAAAACACAATGAGTGAGACAGCCATGGAAGAACAAGATTACAACCAAACTTGATTGATCGACCTACATTGTAGAATGTGGAAGGAAAAAAGGGAACAACATTTTTTTAACCGTTGTTGGTTCTGTCCTTGCTAATTTTTCTAGACTTAAAGTTAATTTTGTTGGCATTTTTTCTCTGTTTTCTGCTCAGTTTATGAATTTTGCTCCCCCCTCCTTTCGCCGTCTGGCTTGATCACGCTCGCTCCTAAAATGAAACAGGGTCAATCGCTTTCCGCCCCGATCATAACGGTGTAGCTAATGTCGGCAGGCCCGCACCTGTCCGCTAACACGGCCGCTGTGCTCAGTACCATGTGTCTTGGGGTACCCATGTAGAAAAGGGTACTATATATATCAAATAATTAGAACTTAATTAGCATGTGATGTGAATCAAAGCTAGCTGGGAACTTGGCCTTTCGAAATGCGCGAGGTTTTTACTCTGAGGTAAAAAGTCGAAACGATTGTCAAGGCAGGGAATCTCCCATGCCAAGGTAGCTTAGAGTCATGCTAAGATGCATGTTTATTAATTTCCCGTGACAGAAATTGTTGCCAACGTGAGTTACTTTTATGCAATTTGTCTGCATTTGACTCTCTGCCTCCCAGAACCCAACGCGAGATGCATTGCTTTCCATTCATTTGCATACTGCATAAAGACTGACCTTTCTGACTTAGGAAACTAATTGTTGCACTAATTTCAAAATGCTTTGCGATTCTACTCTAATGTTGATTTTATTACTATTCGCATGTGTGACGCTTGCATGAAGAGAGCCTGCTAAATCAGCATGTGCATGATGACAATAAAGTTGACTTTGATTTGACGAGACCGCGACTCGCTGCGGATACAGGCATCGTCCAAAGCCCGAAGTAAGGAGGAAGTAAGGAGATGGACGTGTTTGGAGAGACAGTATGTTTCTCTTTACAGCTTTCCGGCCTCCACCTCTTGGGCTTTGATGCCGGCACCGCAACACAATTGCCCATCACTCTACACTTTATGAGGTGGATTCAATAAAGAGCCGAACGTGCTACGAAGTACATCCCAGGGCCAGAGGGCGCCTGTTAAATTTCGTGTACGTGTGCTGTTTCTGCAGGCCAAAACCTGCCAAAATCCCCCTTCAAGACGTGTGAATGAACGTAATGAGTCTGCTGGTGGAGAGCATCGTCGCTGCAATCCATCCAGCCCTGGCTGGTGTGTCTGCATGCAAAAGCACCCCCTCCCCCGATCATACGTGCTGCATTTAATCCTAAACGGAAAGGCAGGAGAAGTCCCTTTAGATTAAGCGGGTTCTCCCAAGAACAGTTCCCATTTAACCAGAATTAAACTGTCTGTAATAATACACGTAATTCAGGGGATCCATCACCCTCCAACACACTTTGGATGTGGCAGTAAAACTGTGCAATGTGTGGCCTGGTGTTATTGTGATGTAGTGTAATGTGTAGCTTGATGTGTAGCTTGATGTGTGTAGTGATGTGTAGCGTGATGTGTGTAGTGATGTGTAGCATGTTGTGTAGCTTGATGTGTGGCGCGATGTGTAGCGTGATGTGTAGCTTGATGTGTGGTGTGATGTGTAGTGTGATGTGTAGCTTGATGTGTGGCGTGATGTGTAGCTTGATGTGTGGCGTGATGTGTGGCGTGATGTGTAGCGTGATGTGTAGTGTGATGTGTAGCTTGATGTGTGGCGTGATGTGTATCAAGACGTCCAGTACACCCTGCATGTGTGATGTTGCCACTACCAATGACGTCCATGCGTCCCGTCTGCCGTTCTGCCATGTCATTTTCCTTGAATGACCCACTCCCTGCCTTCTGGTTGCCTGGCGATTGGAGGGAGCGTTGGCACCGTCTTCTCATCTCCCCCCTGCTCCCCGTTTATGCCTCTAATTTTATTGTATTTGACTCTCCCTGCCAGCCCCTGGAGGATGGGCATCCCCTCTGAGTCTGGTCCCTCCCAAGGTTATTCCTTCTCGGGAGTTTTTCCTTGCCACTGTCGCCTATGGCTTACTCACTGGGGGCTTTGGGTGGGGATGCTGTAAAGCACTTTGAGATGATGTAAAGTCGTGATAATGCGCTATACAAAAATAAATTTGTTGTTGTTGTTGTTGTAGCTTGATGTGTAGCGTGATGTGTAGCGTGATACATAAACCTGCAGACTCTCGTCATTTATTTTTATTTAGCTTATTACATGTCACCTGTTTTCTGCAAATAAAGGGCAGGACTGTATGTTTGTGTCTCAATAGTTGTGTGCATGATTTTATTTCATTATATTCTAAATTTTTTTTACAACAAATCAACAAGCAGAATTACTTGTTTGTACATTTTTTGTGCATTTAAAGGTCATGGCAAACCACTGAATAACTGTGAAGGATATTTCAGTTATTATTTATAGGTCAGAATTTCCTTGATGCGAGGAAGCTGTACTGATACTAGAAATGAGTTTATCATTTTTTCTCTTTCTTTTTCTCATTGGCACATGTTGTTAAATGTATATTTTATCACTTCTGCATAGGATCTGCTTTTCAGTTTTAATTAAATTTATTTACATGCCTCGTCAGTAACTGTGCTGTTTGTAGCTGATTCATGATCAACGGTAACGAATAATAAAATAATAATAATTGTTTTATCATGGGCCGTTCCTGTAATGACATGGACAGCTTGAGTCTCTGTGGGATGTGGGTCACACAAATAGAACGGGAGCCGTGTAATTATGCAGTCCATCGAGCATCGCCAGTCATGTGATCTCCACGGAAAGATGCAGGCGAGAGCAAGAAAAACACACTATAATATGACGGTGGGAGTGCAGAGCACTCCGTGCCACGAGAATCGATTACAAGGCACTGTGGTTTGTGGGGACAGAGAGTTGGATTAGGGCGACATAACAGGCTAGCTATTCCATCGGGTCACATAACATGTGGAATGCGAAGGACACAAATGGCCGTCATATCGCTTGCTAGAAAGAGTATGAGTGTAGGGTGACAAAAGGGACGATGACACAGAGAGGGGACTATCACACTCCTACGGGAGAGCCGTGTGGCTCCATTTCAAAATATCTTCCAAATTGTCCAAAAAACTGCTGGCATGAGAGGCTGGCCTGTTCTGTCCTTCTCCAGAGTCAGTCTAATCAAATATTAGACAAGTGGAAACATCAAAAACTATCAATTAACTGTCACTTATAATTTCCTTCTATGGACCAGATAGCAGATAATCTTAAACTGAGTTTGCTGTCCTGTCAAACTGTGGTCGTCTGAATGCAGTCATTCCTTGCTTTTTTTGGCTGCTCTGATGGTCAGGAAGCAGGGATATTCACAGCATCCTAGGGAGCATGCAGACTTCCTGTCAGGTGACGCAGTCGGGGATATTCGCTCACGAAACTGTTCCCGGCTACTGTGTCCACCGCTACCGCTGCCGCCATTGTAATTAGTATTTGTTGTTCGATTACAGACGGTGCTAGTTACAGGTGCCCCTTGCAGCCTAGAGGGTCCCTGGCAAATTAAAACACTATTGTGGGTAAATAGTGATGAATGCAATGGTTGACTACTAGCTAATGGTAATAAAAATGTGCATAACTGTAATTCTAGCTATGAAGAAAAAAATTGCATTCTCTCTAATTAGGAGAATTAATATTCGTTAGCGTGCTCCTGTGTGTTGTTTTTACGCGCTGCCTCGTGCATTGGCCATGTGGGGTGAGTGCGCTCTGCCGAGGACCAGACCTCCAAAGCTACCCTTCCTGTCTGCAATGGCATGAAATTCACTGGCTTTGCTTCTTGCCCGCAGTTTATGCTGATTGGACCAGCTGTTCCACTTAAAATCACCATGGCAACCACAACCAGTTGCCTAGCAACCGGGCTCTTTTTATTTTTTTCTGCCCTCCCTGAGCCCCAGCCAGTACTCCACAGGCTAGATATAAAGAGAGACAGGCGATTGAAATTCCCCTGGATTTTAGGTACAGATGCCTGATACAGTGCACCGTTTCCCTGGCCACGGGTTCAAATGGAGACGCATTCGGCGGTTCGATTGCGCGGCCTCGTTAACAGCGGCGCCCGCAGCGGGCTCCGGTTGAATTTCCGGGCGAAGGGGAGGGGTGTGGGGGAGGTGAACATGACCTCATTCACAAGTGACCGCTTACGCGTTCCCAGCCCCCGGTGGCCGGATCTGTGAAGGAGCCGCTAAAAATGAAGTGAGGTCAGCATTTTGGAGGGTACGCCTTCCGCGCATTGCGTGCAACGCAGCCGGAGACATGCCCGAGTGTGTTTCTGCCGGGAGCAGGGGGTCGGGCACCATACACATAGTGACAGGCTTGCTTGAGCCTTGGACAAGCTGATAGTCAATGGTTCATCATTGTTTAAAAATAAATGCCACTGTCGGTTGGCTCCATCACATGGGCTTTTCGGGGTCTCCTGGGGGTTAAGAGGCTCGCCTTCGCTTCCACACGGCCATGCATGAGGAAGATGTCCAGACTGTCCCCCCTCTGCCCCTTTCCGCGGCCCCTTCCTGCTGCCGGCTCCCCACAGCTGTTGTGTGGAGGATGACGCAATGACAAGCAAAATGTTACAGATCGTTTGATAGAGGCAAGGCCTTCGAAAGCGCCCGCTTCACGGGCAAATCGGCGAGTCTGCCCGCCTGGGGGAGGCCCTGTGACGGAGGGGCCCCGGTTAGGACGGGGCATGATTTTCGGGGAGTGCGGGGAGCCGCCCATCTCTCTACGGCTGTGACCTTATTACCCAGAACAGCTTAGCCGCTAATTGTCTCTGCCTCTCACATAAGCCGTTCGAAGGTCCTCAGAGCTCTGCTTGTCTTTGGCTGGTATTAGAAAAACAGATACAGGTTTTTATTTACACTTTATGAGGTGGTAGGGGGAGGAGTAGGAGAATTCCTGAATGTTTACTTTATGTCATTCGTATGTATATTTAGGTAAAGTGAGAAATTTTGGTTTGTCGAACAATAAACACTGCTCATGGTTTACGTGCGTCCACATTTCGACACAGAAAAATGGAGAAAGATGTATGAGAGATTTGAGATTTGTAAGTAAGGAGACAACACATGTGACCAGATGATAATAAAGTGATGAAGTTAATGATGCTTAATGGAAGTGTGTAAAAACTGAATGAGCTATACCTCTCCGGGCTGGTGGGAGGGTCGAGCAGGGTGATCTGATAAAAGCCGGCTTTGCACAGGTGTAATTGCGTGGCGCATGGCGTTCCCCGAACCCCCAGCCGGCCCCGGCTTCACCTCCTTCATCTAGCCCGTGAATCCCGACCCCTCAAAGGCAAGCCTTCACAGCTCGTAAAAGTACACAAACAAATACTTAATAAAGCTTGTGGACCTTTTACCCCAACCGTTCCAGAAATGCTTGTTTGTCCTTAATTATACGTCACATCGGATACCGGTGACTCCTAAATAAATAAACACAGAGTGAACGCATCTTCTGAGACGAGGTTCTGCAGGAAAGTGAAAAGGTACGTGACTTAACTTCCGTCAGTTCGTACATAAAAGGTGCATCCTTGCGAACGTTCAGAATATCCAATTTGAGCGTTGGCGCCACAGCTCCAGTGACGAATCGGTTAACGTGGCGAACACGGACGTAACGCTAAATCGATGAAACATAGCTTTTCGTTTTGTGACAGTCTAGCGCTCTCAATAACTGACTTGATGAGCTGGGGGTGTAAACGTCTGAGGAAATCAAAATGGTTGCTATGGGACTGTGACAAATACGCAGAGCCAGGTCGGGAGCTGTGAATTAAAGCACACACCTGTGTTGAGATGATGGTGGATGTTCCTCACAGAGCCATTCAGGACTAAGGAGAACACCATGCAGTTCCTCTAAAGAGCTTAGAAGGGCAAGTAACTCAGATATGCACACCACCCTCTATGGAACACAGCAAAACTCTGCATATTGCACTTTACTCTGCTATATTTCAATTTTTATTTATTTGATATTAATTTTGTATATTTATCCTTGATTTAGCCATGTTTTCTGTTATTGTACTCATTAAATATACCTCTGCAGTTCCTAATTATATGACCGCTTTGATGGTTTGTGAGTGCCCTGCTTTACACTGTCTAATCCTGTCACATGTTGCTGCCTGGATGGCACAGGTAAGAATTTCTGTGTACTGATGTACAAAAGGCAGATAAAGAATGTTGAATCTATGTTGGCACTATAAAACATAGCATTACAGTGCAAGTACCTGATCAACCTTGTTAGGTATTTCCGTATAACTTAGAGGCTGCATATTTCATGTTTGTTGGCAGTTATAGTAAATGAGGTCACTACCTGTGTGCCACTGGATGAGAATGGGGGCGTGCTTTATATGTGCTTGCCTGCCTGTGTGCTACTTCATGCTAAGGCAATGTGGTGAAGTTGCTATGGTGATATGGAGGCACAAGGGGGAATGTCTTGTTTTAGCTACGAAGCCACTAAACCTTTTGGTCTCTAGCGGTGAAATTTGGTTGCCAGTGAAGAGTATTGAAATCCCTGTGGAGACCAAGCGTGATGATCTAGATCAGTGTTTCCCAGTCCGGTTTTTCGGGGTCCTTGTTACCCAGTCCACATTTTTGCTCTGGGAGCTTGGAAGGAGCAAAAATGTAAACCAGATTTGGAAACACTGATCTAGATGTTTACTGATGTTAAGGACCTTAAAATCTTCAGGTGCTTCATTTTAGCCTTTTACCATGATTTGCCTTTTTTATGCGGCAATGGGTGGTGAGAGTTTTTGAAGAGTCAGAACTCACAATTACGGCAATGGAACCTCACCAGCTGTAGCCAGAACCGGCGACAGCTTCAGTCCCTATTCTGCACACATGCGTTACATGTGTCGCTGTAGGCTTTCTAGTGCAGAGAAAGGCTTGGTTTGCCTCCTGATGTACATTGGCATATTTGTGGGTATCCCTGATGCCAGCATGGCGATGCGTTGGCGCGGTAAGCACTGCAGTGGCAAGTGGAGGCCTGGATCCCGCGGCGTCGTCCCGGGCTAATCGGGGCGTCTCTGCTGTGATCCGGTCCCCTAAACACTTCTTGGACAAAATCCTCTCCAGCTTCTGTGATGGAATCTGTGCAGCTGCCCCCCCCCCCCCCATCCCTCCCCTGAGGGTCCGGCCTACGGCCTCCTAGGCAGGTGATGAAGTCACAAGGCCATTGTTAGCACCTGATGCTATGCGTAGGCTGAAGCTGTGCACCCGGGGGTGGGGAGGGGGTTATGTAAGAGTAATAAACAGCACCTAGCTAGCTAATCTCAAGAAGACCTGTTTTTGCTTTAAAGAGACTTCGGTTAAAGTGTCTCTGTGCCTAGAGAACAGTGTAAATAAAGCCACGAGTCTGGGTGGAGGTAGCTAACCGCTAACCCAGTTCTAAGCATTAGCAACAGTCTGCAACAGTGGTGTAAGTTGTCATTGATTAGATTTTCACATAATGCAAATGTTATTTGTGCAGTATTTTATTGGTCTGGATGTGTGGACTTTATTTTAGATCCGTTATCCATTCATCCATCCATCCATTCGTTTTATAATGCTCAACCTTTTAGTGATACTCTTCTGAATGTGTATGTATATATCATTCCCCCCCCCCCCTATTATAACCCCAAAGTACTGTTCATAAAAAAAGCCCATAAATAAAGACTCGGTTTGTTTCAGCTTTTGCCGGGGACGGTCACACGTTCAGGATTTTGGGGCGCATGAGGCTGCCGTGTGTTTGGGGCCCTGGATGGTCACTGAACTATATCTCGTCATCCGAGACGTCCCTGCTGGATGGCCATCTACATCAGAGATTTACATTTTGTTCTTCGCTCTCATTATTATTCATGAATCAAGTCAACCCCCCCCAAGCCCAGCTGATGGTGGCAGTGACAGATGAGGAAATCAGCGCCGGGGACATTTTTATTCACTATTACATTAAGCCTCTGTTTTGCTTGGAGTCAGGCTGTGCTTGACGCTTGAAAGATGGTGACAATTGAAAGGGTGATATTTGACTTTTCCAATGATTTAATATATACAAGACTATGCAGTGCAGCCTCACGGTCAAATAAAAGTCTTACTTAAAGATGACTTATTGCTCTTTTCAATTTGCAATATCTTGTGTTTTTTAGAACATTGTGTGTTACCTAGATATTAGAAAAAACAAAACTTTTACAACTAATTAATATAATGTCATTAACATTCTGTATTATGATAATTTATTTAAATATCATTAGAATGTCCTGCAAATGACTACATGTTATCACATGTATAACGTGTGTGTGTGTGTGTGTGTTTCTGTATTTTATACTGTGTGCCGAAACATACTCCTTACTCTTGAGTTGAGCTTACTTTGTAAGCACCTTACTCTTGGGCCAAGCCCGGGGTGCGAAAGGAAAGGATTTGAGAAAATGACAGAGGTGTGGACACAGTTTCAGCTCTGAGGTGCAGGGTGGGCCACAGGATTCAGTGGAGGGCCTGGAGGGGGTGTACATTTGGGTTTAAAAGTTCACAAAGTCCATCCTAAACAAATGGTCTTGCGTCCCCCCTGTTTACGATAACAAAAGCTGCGAGCAGTTGGCCTTTGCCCAGCCCTGAGGAGGGCGAGCTTGTGACTGAGTGGGCTAGGCCTGCAGAACCTGGCCTACTGAAGCAGTCAGCACCATATGAAATGCAGGGGATTGTGGGTAAATTAGAGAGGGGTATCTCTTGTCTTGTCCAATGCCTGTCTCATTCTGAGTGCGTTTATAAGGCATGTTTATGATTTGCTGATTTGGAGCTGAAGACTCTCAGTTAAAAGAAGATTCCATAACGTGTTGTCTTTGCCTGGAGTAATGAATCTGAGGTCTAATTTTCTTTTTAAGAAGTAAATATATAAAAGCAAATGACAAAGTAATGCTGTTTAAAAAGGTTCAACAGAAATAATTGAGCACTCAGACCTGTCCATTACAGTAGGATGATCAGTGATTCATCACTAATACCCTTTGTGTCCATAAATGCTCCTTGGGCAGTGCAGTGAGAGTGCCTAATGCCTATATGACTGCCCTGGATCTCAGTGTGTTTGGGGTTAGAATGTTCCGGAAATGTCTGTCAGACAGCCTGGTGATCTGGTTCTCCTCCCAAAGACTTGTTTTCATTGAGAAAAGAACCGATGAAGGCTTGCTGATGAAGTCAGGGGCTGTTCATGTCAGGGGGGTGGCACCAAGCACCCAGGCCAACCCAGCGGGCCTTGACAACTTGGGCTGATCGAAAAGCGTTTGCGTTAATAACCTGTAGCAGCCTGGCGAATGTGACATCCGCCCTGTGGTCTCATATGAGGTCCAGCTGCAGTACCAGAACCCCCCTTCCCCAGGCCTTAATCTCTTTCTGCACACTCACAGAGGTGCTGGATTTGGGTTAATGCTGGAGCTGCGTGTTTGAAATGCAACCTAATCGAAAAACTGCAGTAAAATAACAAAATAAAAGCACTAGCTAGCAAACATCAATAATTAAACAGGAATTTTTAAAAGGCCCTTTTCAATTCAGTGGCAAATCATTCAAATTAAAACATTGACCTGGACACATTAATATTATCAGCAATAATGATAACAACAATAATAATAATAATAATTTGTTATTAATTAGTGATTGAGCTATTTTTTTCTACTTTCAGTAACAATGACGGAAATGCAGCATATGAACATAAGACCTAGTGCAAGCGTGCGGTCAGACATTCGTGTTACGTTTGTATTTTCTTTCGACCCAGTGGTAGAGGACGCAGGCTGTTTCATGGGCCTTTATTTTCGGAGCGTTGTGATGTCCGGGAACGTCGCGTCCCCATTGGCTGGTGCGACAGCGCCTGGAGAGGGTGGGGCCGGCGCCTCCGTCGGTGGATAATCACTGTTCTTGGGCGTGATTTAAAACGTGCCGACTGCAGCTGATATCGGCATAACGTTAATTTGAGCCTTTCAGAATCAGAGCTAGATAGCAATAGTTTAAAATACCAAAAAGAAATCTAGTAAAAAATTGAGGGAAACAGCAACAATTTACAAAAATTCGTATAAATATGATACATTTTATAACATAGCTTTGAAGTAGATTCAAATTATATTTTAATATAGCTATATGTCATAATTTAAAAATAATTTTAAGCTATGTGAGAAAATATATTTTAAAAAATTATCACATGTAATATAATGAAAAATTTGAATGGATGACAGTAAATTTATATGGAGGAAAATATCTTCTATATTTATTTTGAATATTTAAAATTTTTATAAATGATTTAGAGAAATGATAAGGTGGATCCTGTAGCTGCGTCTGTGCCCCCCCCACCTGCCACACGGGGTGAGACTTGCTTTGAAGGTGGTTTGAAGATGCTGTGGCCTTCAACATCCTATGCAGCCTCAGATCTCCTGGCTTTGTCTCCTGAGCTCCATGTCATCTCGCATGTCTGCCCGATCCCTCATTCACCCACGACAGTAGGCCGTTCCGGACCTAATGCCGCTCTGCTTCGCGGGGCCCGTGTTCGCTTCCCGGACCCCTGTTTGTTTGTTTGTTTGTTTATTAAGCCGCTAATGAATACCATCAACAGACACATTAAGATCAGTGGATCTGAAGCACGCGAACCATTTTCATCTTCAAAGCTACTGAATTTACATGTACGCAGGGCTGATGGGGTCTTCTGGGAGGGAGATTATCGCTCTGTCTTGAACGCCAATAAGATGTGCCGGATTCGGATTAGCCTCTGCTCTGCTAGCTTTAGCCAATATCTTTGCCTTAGAGACTGAGCGACTTCCAAGGTTTGATTCTAAGAAGTAGAGTGATATATATATATATATACCATAGTATTGTAGTAGTATAGGCAGTCTACAATAGTGCGTAGTAATATAGTAAATAGTATAGTTCTGTTTGCTTTGCTGCTGATATTTGGTCTTGAATATCACCCTGAGATATAGGTCGTAATCAGATCCATCGCTGCCATCGCTGTTTTTGTTTTACCGTTGCCCTGACAAGGCAGAAAGGGTTTGACGGTGTGAATTGCTGCAGAATTAAATTAATGTAAATAACATGCATGCTCCATGTCCTCTGACACACTCAGGTATTTTTTTTTGGGGGGGGGGGGGGGTGGTGAATGTGGTGTGTTGAAATTGTTTGTTTTTTTTGTCTGTCAAAATAAGGGGGTAAACGTGTCCTTTGTTGCTGAATGAGAACAGTTTCATTCAGCTGGTGGCTTTGTGACCACTGGGGAGGTGGGGATGGGGGGGTAATTTTATGGAGGGCTGTAGAACATCCTTTTTGATTTTATTGGAGTAAAAAGCTGAAAGATGACCCCCGCCACCAATAGGAAGGAAAAGTCCAAAACTTGCGATAAACCACATTTATTCCATTATCATTTTGACTTTATAAGGACACATTTTTGCTGAAACTCAACATTTGGTTATATATATTTACTTATACGCATGCGACATTTGAATTCGCGATGGACTCTTCGGTCGTCCTCTTGCTGCATGCTAAGGTCCCCATTCACTTTCGTAGGCCTAGCTAGGTCAAGTCGTACCAGTGAAATCCCTCACCTAATACAGTGACGTTTCAGTTAAGTGCTGCCTCAGAGGTTGCCTGACATTAACCCAGCCGTCCTGAAATACAGATACATATTTAATAGGTCGGTTATGTGTTTTAATAGCATATTCACCGACGAAAAAAGCAGAAATAATTCCAGGCCAGCCTCTGCTTTTGACCCTTTCCTAAATTCTCACAGTTTATCTGGGAACAATAAGTTTATGAAAAAAATGTTTTTTATTTTAGGCCTTTTGAAGACTACTTTAGGCCTGGATCAGCTAAATACTGTAGCTACCATTTGTACTGAATGACCTGCATTTCTGGGTGGCAAACGTGAGCGATTAGCAGAAGCCCTTGCTAACAACCATTTTTCTTTGTCTTTTGTAGTCAAGCTAATGTCAGCAGACACATAGTAACAATCATAAAATAATTGCGTTCAAATGCACTTTATTTGGGAAGAGACATGTGTTTTACTGAAACGTGCGTGAGGATGAGAGCCGCTGAGGTTCCTGTCTCTGCGCAGGGATATCAGTTGCACGTCCTTGGCCTTAATGTTAATGTGACTGAGCTGTTCCTAGCATCTCCAATGCGAAGTGAAGGATTAGGGATCACACTTGGATTAATGACAGCCGTCTGCCTCCGAGCCTCAGGTCAGTCGGCCTCTGGGGTTTCCAGGCGGCATTCGGAGGGGCCGGGGACCCCCAACGCATCCCGGGACGCAAGAAAAATTCAGCTGTGCCACGCGGAGCCGGCGGACAATTTTATTACCTGGCTGAAAGTGAAGAATGTCTTTCTGATTCATCCATCGATCGCTTGCTCCCGTTTCTTCGTCGTTTGTCTCTGGTGTCGCGGTGTGTATCTGACCTTTCTAGGATTTTTTCCCCCGTTTTATTTTGTTTTGATTCCTCTGCAGGAGTGGAGAAGGAAACAGAGAAGCTCGTAAGCGTGTAGGCGTTGATATGCCATGGGGGTTACCTGATTGGGTTTTATATTTTGCTTTAATTTGGGGAGGGGACAAAGAAATAGATGGGGACAAACTTAAGAGGGAGGCCTTAAGTAGCCGTCTGATTGGTCTGGTAGTTTATCTTTATTATTAAATTCCATAATGGAAAATCGACCGTTTCCCCCAGCTGGCGGGAACTTTATCGGCACTGACCTTCACCAGATGAGGGTGCACTCTCCGAGATAATACCAGGAACAGAGGGATGGGCATGCAGAGGGAGAAAATGGGAGATGGAAAACTTGGTTGGGATTTAGAACGGAGCATCTCTTTCAACCACACAAACATAAGCAAACAAAAAGAATTAAGCAAGCAAACCAAAAGCATAAAAAAGATAATGTCAGGCTTAAGAATAGGACAGATTTTTTTTTTAACCTCATTGACCTCTTTGGTGAGCAATATTGTGACTTTTCTTTTTAATCCAGTAGTTTTCAATTTTAAATGAATGACTTGCCAGTGACAGGAGGCTAGCGTAAAGACAGGGTAAACCGAGATACAGAGAAAAAAAACACACCGAGGGCCCTTTCACTGCCTTAACTTCCATTTAATATTAATGTTTTTCGTTCTTAACTAGCAGCGTCAGAGTTGGTTGTGCTAATTCAAGTCACAAGAAACAACCCAAGCAGGTTCCTTTGTGCCATTTCTTCTTGACGAACAATGGCCAGCCTTACTTCCTCGCAGTCCCGGACGGCAGCCGTCAGGAGAATGATTAGAAAGTGGAATTTAACGACAGACGAGGACAATGAGAATAGGGCGGCCTGTCTGAGGCCTACCCTTCCACGCGAAGCCTGACCCCTTTGTCTGCCTGCCCAGGCCAGTGACAGATGGCCAGGCTGTCCTGGTGAATTTGTTACCTATAAGCTCAACATGCAGTATGTCGGCGTTCCTAGCTGACCACGGAGAGCAGGCATACGCCTGAATTTATGCAACAGTGTCTGAAGATCACATATTAATATTACTTTGTTAATAACAATAATGCTTCCCGTCACCCTGCACTAGATTTGCAGTTGGAAGATATAGAGGTGATTAAGGATGTTTGCAATATTAACACTTTTATTTATTTCAATTGCAAAAAACTGGGATGCATTTTTTTATTTAGTTTTTTAAATGTTTAGCTCCAATGCCTCGCATTTATTTAGATTTTTTTGTAAAATGCTGCCAGTTTCAATGATTTTAAGAATACTGTGACAAAATGCTTTTTTTTATTATTTCTTTTGTGGAATTCAGCTCCGTAACTGATGTCGCTGAAGCACTCCGGCGGCGCGGAGGTGACTGTGTTCATCTGCTAGCTCAGGGGCACTGAGGAGAAGCAAAGAGTGGAGGCAGAGTGACAACCAAACGCGGCGAAACTGCACCTCTAAGACGACAGTGACGGGGACTCGGGGGGGGGATGGGGCCGCTTCAGGAAGCTGCGCTCGGGGAAGCGGCAGGGAGAAGTAACGGTGGAAGACGAGGAAGACGCCTCAAATGGCGGCCGGGTAAAGCGGAATGCACAGAGCCAATAAATGGTGCACCTTGAGAATCCCTCGGCCTCGTGATGTACGATCCCATAGGCCGATTCATAGGAGAGCACACTCCTGCAAGCGGGACTGAGCGCTGAATCATCGAGGGACCGGGGTTAACGGCGACGCGGCCCGATGCTGTTTATTCCCCTCGTTCCGGATCCGTCACGAGGGAGGCGCGGCTGATTTGCCACCCTGTTTGGTGGGGGGGTACACACGCCAACCGTCACTGCTAGCGCCCCCCTCCTGAGTTACTGCTCATTAACACTACCCTCTCGGCCAGCCTTTGAGACGCACGCATAGCAAAACACACACCCGGGGTACATCGATGATTGCAGTTCAATTAATGACTGCAAAGGCAGGACCTGACCGTGGCGGACAGCTCCCATACCGCTAATGGCCTTAGCGGTGTCTGTGTTATCGTCACCTCATTCTTGTTCTGGCGGGGGAGGGAGGGGGGAGCTTCAAGTAGGATCATAACGCTTAATCTGGCCTCGATTTATTGACTATTAACAACGATTGTGGAAATATTTGTAACCTCCGGCAGGATACCCTATGGGTACCCCCACTCTCCCAGCCCGAGATGTCCTGAGGCTAGATTGGGAGGATATTCCCAGCCTCAATTCTCCCCCTGTCCTTCCCTGTCTCCGGCACTGCGGAGTGCTTGACAGGGCGCATCGTCGGTCCGAGAAGGGCTGGTGCGTCTTGCCCGTTCTGCGGCCTGAAGGTTGCACCGAAGCCTGTAGGGAGCAGCTGTCTGACCGCTTTCCCCTGTGGCCATGCATGGACCCATGGAGCCGAGACTCGGGCCCGCTCACGGTTTTGCTAAAATGGCTAAAATTCAGTAGCTAGGGAAGATAAAACTATAATTAAAGTATTTAATTTTAGCATCAGTCGCAGTAATGATTATATACAATAGAGTAGCTGCTCCCTTTAGCGTGGCTAGCTTAATGCTACCACAACACCAACCTTTGCAGGCGCACGACACATTTTCCTGTCCTCTCTGAGATCTCTGGTGGTCCGGTTGACTGTCTCTGACGTGCCGCTCATAACGTATATAGATAATAAATACATATTTGCCTTTGACTTATTACTGGATAGCTGTGACAGAACAGCATAAAGGAGCTTTACACGGAGGGAAACTTCGCAAAATATTTATAAGGTAGCATCGCATGCGACAGTTAAATCGATTTGAGCGCGGAGTTTGAAGTCTCGTCTTGATATTACTAAGACCTTGGCAAAGAGAATTCTGTAGCGTTCCGCAGCCTGTCTGCGGTGGCGTCGACTGCCTTTTTTTTTTCGCAAGATTGAACACGCGTGTGGTCCTCCCTGGAAAACTCATGAATGTGAAATATTTTTGTCAGATTTAACAATTCTCCTTCTCTGTCTCGCCCACAGTTTGATGGAACTCGGGGAGTGTTCAAAGACGCAAATTTAAAAGTCGGCTGAAGAAAAAAGAATGAAAGAAGGAATGAAAGAATACCAGAAAATTTTACACCACCGATTGTGGTTGGGGAGGGGGGGTGTTCGTTGGTACGCGTGTCTTTTGTCAACGCCAGGCAGAATCCTCTGCAAAGAAAATCCCACAGTTTACCTCCCTTGCCATCGTTTGAAACATGTATCCCATTGAATGCATAATACTTTATTGATTTTTGAAAAATTAATTATTGATATTTTGTACATTCTTTTCCTGAAGAAAGCATTTGCTGATATTTGCCTGAGTGAATGATAATCTGACTGGATGCTTACTAACCTGTCATCAGCAAAATTTTCTCGCTTAAGTGTCTGCGAAGTACAAGGAAATGTAACACAAAATACCTTCATTAATATTCAGAAGGATACTAATTAAATAGTCCAAATGGAATCCAAACTGAATCCTGTTTCATGAAGAAACCTGAGAAACGCAAAAGCCATAGTAATGTATACATTTTAAATAATGCTCAGTAACATTTTTATTTGTATTTTTATAATTGCCTTTTTTATAATTAAAAATATATTCTTTTTATCTTTTTCTACATTCCTTTGAGTGATTTAAAAAACTGCATCTCTCATTGTTTTCCTATTGTTCATTATTTTAAATACGTTGTTTCTTAACGTAGAACAGATGTGCCCATTGTAACTATAACAATGATTTTACCCTGAAGTCAGTGACGCCACAGATGAGGACATGAGGCCTTTTTTATTCAAGCAATTCAAATGTTTTCATTCAAAAAAATTTGCAGACTTCACGTAATTACAAACACTTATTTTGTTTCAGCCATTTGGAGAAATGGCTATGTTGATACATAAAAATTACTATGTTTCTTAATCATTATTATTATTTGTGATTTTATATTTTATTATAACATGCAAATTTCAATATATGAGGGGATTGAAGCCATCATTTATTTTGAAATTTTTCTTCAGTACCAAATCAGTGAAAAATAGCATGTGAACTGAACTCGCTTATTTTGGCCAATTTGAATTATTAGGAAAGAGGAAAAGTTACAATTAGATTTATTTTATTTCAAATCTATATTAACATATTTTAGAGATTAAATTGAAAAAAAAATCTAACATAAAATATATTTTAATTATTATGCAGTTAGATAAATGAAAAGATAATGAAAAGTCAAATAATTGAATCATGAAAGTAATATCTGTACAGGCCTTTGCAGCAATAAAAATATTATAATAATAAATATTGTATCCACTAACAAAAACCATCAGCATTTTGTAAAATTTGCATATTAGATTAAATATTTTATCATGTCATAATTTAAAGTTATCCCGAGAACAGTAAAACTGTAAACTGTACATTTGTTTCTCATAACACAATGGCCGGTGTTTCTGTGATTGTCCAGAACCTCTTTCTGAACGCGTTTGTGAAAAACCCAGCATTTTCTCCGGAAGGCAGACCCCCTGGAAATGAACAACACGCGAGACGAACGACCCGCAAGGGTGTGTAGCTAGACCAGTGGGGGCGATGATTCGTGTGGACGAGGCGGGGGCGGGGGCCACGGAACCGGGGCGCGTGAGGTCGCCATTACAGAGAGACAAGGCTCTGTCAGAGAGCAGCACCTCGGCGACGGATGAACAAGGAGGAGGCTGGAACTCTCTAACTCTCTCTCTCTCTCTCTCTCTCTCTCTCTCTCTCTCTCTCTCTCTCTCTCGCCGGCTTTATGTCTCTCTGAATTGTATATGCATATATATTTTAAAATACAAAGACCCAGCAAAAACATTGAGATATGCTCTCTATACAGACACACGTATATACGCAGTAGTCGGAGATCTGGTATATCCCAAAGCTCCAACGTTTCTTTGTACATCTGCTGGGGTCAGAGGTTGCAGAGGTCAGAGGTCACACATAACAATGGCAGAGCCAGCTAGGCAGTGCATCTGGCCGGGGAGGGGCCCACCTGACGCGCAGAGACGCCGCCCCCACAAGCCGCCTTTCCACTCAATCACCACACTTATGTCTAATTTTCATGCCAAATTTATGACCCCCCCAATTGCAAAAACAAACAAACGCCCATCCAACATGAAGGGAGTGGAGGGGAAAAATTA
>JABFDZ020000042.1:21632156-21643095 GCA_019775955.2 Pollimyrus isidori
CACCCAAAAACAACCCCCCCCCCCCCCCCCCAGTCCAAATCAGAGAGTGGCCGTTTCTCGATCCCAGTTGAGCCATCTTTCCAGTGAGTGTTTAGACCTCACAACTCAAGCTACCTGGAACTTCTCCATGTTTCCTAGCTGGAGTGATTCCACATTTTGCTGTCTAGGAGGTCATCATGCCCATGACCACAGCACAGGTTCCTGGCCTCCAGTGGGTTGTCGTTACCAGAACAAAACGGAGCATGGTCCATAACCTTGGAGATATACGTGTCCTCGTGCCCATCACAGACATCCTCTCCAGGCTTGTTTTCACGTTTGCCATCTGCTGTCAGTCGCGTCCTGTTGTCTCACATAAAACGTGGTTTTTAATCTTCCCATAAAAGGCAGCGGTGAGCCGTTGTTGATCTCTTGCTCTTGCTAAGATCTTCTCCGTCTTTTCCCGATAAATTAAGAGGCCATTTCGGCTGGGTGGGTCTCGTAAGAGGGATCACCCTAATGGCCTCTGATCCATGAGTGGAATCGCTTTTATCAGATTTATTCCTGGTGTGAGCAGCTGAGCGCTCGCCCCAGTCTGCGCTGGAGGTCACCGCTGGAATCATTTTCATCATCGCTGCACTTACCTGATTTTTCATAGATTCCCATTGACAAAGGCACATATATCAAGTATAATCAGCAGCTCCTGAAGATTTAAAGGAATTATGGGATTTGTTTCATCGCTTGATAGATAATTCTTTCGAAGCGTTCTAATAAAGAGAATGGCTTTGTTTTGATGGCATCACTGTGCCAGTGGGATCAGATTTGTTTCCTCGATCTCGGTCATAAACACCTCAGAAGCTTAGCTGCCTGTATCAGCAGTGATAATGCATCTATTTGGCATCAGTCCACGTGTGAGTTGTCTTTCATAACTCGCCCAAGTCCAGACTAGAAAACTTTGTTTTTTAGCTGAAACATGCTTTTAGCCATGTGACTGGAGAAATGATTAGATTTCTTTGGAATTAAACCGAGCTTCTTTTCCAATGAAATTCTCAGTTTTGATATTTCTGTCATGTTGCACAGTATGTCCTGTACCCTGATTTTTTTTTTGCGGTTGAAGCCAGGATCTCAGTAACCTTGCACTGGATCAGCAGTTGGAAGACTGATGGATAGATGGGTGGATAGTTAATTAAAATCAGTAGTTGGGGTGGTTGTGTGCAGGGGTGTGTTGGGTCTGTTGACTCCAGAATGGCCAAAACAAGTGCAGTTAACCTGGCCTTTTAGTTCCAAAAAAGGTCAGAAAAACCTGTTTTCTGCTGTGATTCAGTTGTGAAATTGTGTGTATTGTCACTCAGACATTGGATGAGTATTTGGTTTTGGGACCGCCCCCCTTGGTGATGTGACCGCCCCCTTCGGTGGTGGGACGCCCCCTTCGGTTTTGGACCGCCCCCCTTGGTTTTGTGACCGCCCCAAATTGTGGTGCCCCCCCCCCCTGATTGTTTCAGGCAGAGGCACCATCAGAGTGACATAGGTTAAATGTGGATCTTATGCCTAATTACGCCATTCGCGTACTTGCGGCCCATCACTCTGTAGATAAGGACGGGTTGATGCCAGCCCCACATCATCTCCTCTGAGACACAGGGCAGCTCTGTTGGGTGTACAAACGCCACATAGGGGTCTGATTACAGATTACAAGGCCACTGCATTGTCAATTACAAGTCAAGTAACTATCACGGAAGCAAATGTGCTGCAAAAAATTCAGACTTTTTTTTTGGGGGGCTCTGTCTGCATTTCTCCTAGAAGCCCCCATTTTCTTGATTATCACTTCTGTGGATTATTTCAGGTTTTTAGCGGTTTTGTGTTTGAGGTTATTTCTCACAGTACTATGTAACTGTTACCACAACAGTAGCAGTAGTAGTAGCAATAACAACCATGAATAAAGATGGCAGAAGCTCTCATGGCCAGTTTACCGTCACCCCGCAGTCGTCAGCCTCCAGGCCACTGAGGTCCAAACAGCCCGGCTTAGGGGGCTGGGGCCAGGTGGCCGCAAACCCCACCCCCCCCATCTGAGGGATTATCTGAGGAAGTGCAGTGGAGCGACAGCAAAGTGGGGGCTGTGCGACGCGTTCACATCTGAGGGCCGCTAACATCCCCATACATTGCGGCTGTGTGTGAATTACGCGAAGTTCATTCGCGTTCGCGAATCAGGGGCGTGTTTTTACTGGTGTCACATGACACAGAGTGTTCAGCTTTACATTAGCCTCACCTCACGCAGATAAGAAGCAAGTTTAAAAGCCCCTTTCGTCCTTTGTCCACTTATTCCCTAACCATTTACTGAATTTCCCCCCTCCTCTCCCATGTAAACTACACATAAATTCCAGGATGATTTCATTGGCTAGTGCTTGATCTGAACGAACCAATCGGTTGCACCGATTATCATTCAGCAATGCACAATAATGCATGCTCGCTGACAGACAATGGCCTACTCTCATATTATCTGCTGGGCTCCTCCAACTGCCCCACCCCCGACTTGGGATTTGAAACCTTCCGCTCAATTTTCATTTTAATCATCGCAATGGAATGATATAATCCAGGCTGGTTGATTGCTCCGATTGAGCTTTTTTATTGTTCGGGTGTGTAACATGACTGAGTAAGGGGATTTGGGGAAACGTAGAGCATGATTCGCCCGTGTCCGCATCGGTAACCCAGCGGGGAGGAGGGTCAGCCGCTATAGGTTGGAATTCCGAGCGGAAAAGGCGCGAGGGTGGAGTTTGTGTCGGACGGATATCGGGCCAAGCGACGCGCCCAGGGCCAGTTGGTCAATTACGGCGGACATGTCGTCTCATCTTTGCTCTGCTTCTCCTGGTGAGGGTCGCTGTGGCAGCGGGCCGAGAAGGTCAGAGCAGGCCTCTGTGTCCAGGCTGTGGCCTCCAGCTCCTTCTGGGGGATTCCCGCCATTCGCAAGCCAGCTGGGAGAGCTGTGTCCTCCAGAGTGTTCTAGAAGGACATGTGCTTTTTTTTAATATGAGGAAGTAATTGAAATTCAAAAGAACGGGTGTAGAGAAACGAAAGAACAGCAGTGAACACAAGCTAAGAAGAAATCTCTCCTCCATTGAATTTCTTTCTTTCCCTTTTTCCCAGTTCCATGCACCATTTTGATAAAATAATGTAGTAGCGTATCGCCAGATGTGGTAGAGAGGGGTGACAATGTTGTTTAAGGCGCTATGTAAAAATCAATTGAAAAAGGAAATGGTTTTAATTAGGACTAGTGGAAGCATAGCATGATGCATTGTGGGAAAGGTTATCAGGGCGACACCCAGTTTGCTACAACAGGTCTGGCCCCTAGCTGGGGGCCCCTGGCTCCTCTCAGCCTGTAACTGTCGGCATTAGGAAAGCGGGGGCAGTTCAGGCGGGCAGACTGGGGGGGCTCACATTCTGTGAAACAGGAGCGTCACTGCATTTCTGCCAGAGCCCCCACTTCACTCGCAATGCCTGGCACCACCGCCGTTACACTGCGCCCATGCATGACGCTGTGGTTCAGCGGCGCAAGACCTGCGATTAACATGCAGGACGTGTCAATTGTAATTGAATTATCTATTAAGCTGCTGAATTACAGAGTTTCCATGATAAAGCAGGAATTTACAATAAAAAGGATAGATATTTGCTAGAATGATGATTGTATATTTCGTTGTTATGCATATATTGATAATCTAATTATATATGTAAAGTATAATAAGAAATATTACAATTGCAGACTGCGGTATCTTGTTAGGCATGATAAATGTGGGGGGGGGGGGGCAGTCTTTGTTTAAATGGGAAATTTCTTTATGGGTATTTGATGTGCTGATATCACAGCTTACACAGTAACTGCAATGTGAATTGCAGTGTGAACCGTAATGTGAATCGCATTATGAACCAGTGTGAACAGCAAAGTGAACTAATTTATGAACCACAATGTAAACTGCATTATAAACCGCATTATGAAATACAATGTGAACAGGAATGTGAAGCGCATTATAAACTGCGCTGATTGCTCTGATGCTCGTTATGATCTCTAGAGAGAGTTGAGCTCCTGTCATTCTCTATGCCACACGCCAAGGCTGCGGGGGGGGGGGCTCTTGGTAGCTTCGCTGCAGATTGTGGGAGTAAATTCCCCCCAGTTAATCCTCATAGTGACAGGGGGCTCAGTCTGGTCCGTGTTCCATGGCTCTGTCTCTCTCTGTTTCTCTCTCTCTCTCTCTCTCTCCCTCCCTCCCTCCCTCCCTCTTTAACCTAGTTTTCATCAATGCACAAGCCTGTCAACCACCGTTCCAACAACTCAGCTTGTTACACCTGAACTAAACACCTCATAAACAGCACCATGTCTGGCTTTCTGTTCTCTCTCTGTGTTGTGTGTGCGTGTGTGTGTATGTGTGCGCGTGTGTGCGTGCGTGTGTGTGTGTGCACGTGTGCGTGTGCGCGCGTGTGTGTGTGTGTGCGCGTGTGTGCGCGTGTGTGTGCGTGCATGTGTGTGTGCGTGTGTGTGTGTGCGCGTGTGTGTGCGCGTGTGTGTGCGTGCCTGTGTGTGTGTGTGTGCGTGTGTGTGTGTGCGCGTGTGTGTATTTCTTTAAGTGATATAGGCAGTCATCCTTCTCCAAATTATTTTTTACCATTAACCATTTTATTCAGCTGCCCGGGGGGTCTGGGGCCCTGCTCATCATGTTGCATCTTAGGATAAACCCATGTTGATGAATCTCGCAGCTCCGGCCGTGTTTCTGCACAGCGGCACCCATGGCTGCTTGGGCTATCCGTCGCATTCCCTGCGCTGTGGCATGTAGCGCTCGCAGGCACCAGTGAGAATGGTGGGACTGCATGGGAGTCTGATGCAGTTAATCTGCGGATTGGGCTACCTCCCCCGCCACACTCCGCATGTTCTAGTCCCGTCGGAATGCTTATTTACATTAGCTAAAGAAGGCGGATTTCCCGGCGCCTGCCAAAATGCCTGCAGTTTAATGTAATGGACTAATCCTGCTCCGCACAGAACCTCAGCCCCTCGCCGCTGCGCCAGTATGATGTTGGCTCCATGCCCATCCATGCGCCAGAACTTCCGAAAAATGTTTTGTTTTGGTATTGATTAATACTGAGAATGTATTTTCTGTGGTTATATTTGTAGATTTTGTTTTTGTTGTTATTGTCATTTTTGATGTTGTCAAGACAAACGACTGAAAGGCAGGCGTAAGAAAAACAAATGGAGCTTTATTAAACCAAAACTAAACGGGGGTTGCAAAACAAACAGAACAGCAAGGGGTCAAAAGGGGAGGACTGGTACAGGGAAAGACACAGGCAACAGGAAGGTTAGATGTCAAGAACCGGATTGGGGCTGACAAGACCAAGAAAATTGCATGCAGTGTTGGTCACCATACTTTAAAAAGGATATTGCTGCTTTGGAGAGGGTTCAATTTATTTCTTATGAGGAGAGGTTAGCAGAGCTGAATCTGTTCAACCTCAAGCAAAGGAGACTAAGGGGGGACATGATCCAGGTCTATAAGATTCTAACGGGTCTGGATGCTGTTCAGCCAAATGGCTACTTCAATATTAGTTTAAATACTAGAACTTGTGACCATAAATTGAAATTAGCAGGAGAACATTTTTTTAAAAATTTCAGGAAGCAGTGTGTAGTTAGACTATGGAATAGTCTTCCTGATAACGTAGTGCAAGCGGAATCCTTGGGTTCCTTTAAATCAGAGCAAGATAAGATTTTAACAACTCTGATCTATTAGTTAAGTTCTCCCCAAAAGAGCGTAATGGGCCAAATGGGAGGACAGAAACTGAGATGTCAGCTGGAGAGGTGAGAAATAAGCCTCTGTGATTGGCTAAGGGTTTGTCACCTGACCTCATCCCACCTCCCGGGTGTCCACACTCCCTTTTTTATCGCTTATTACCTGGTCCACTGTTAACTTTCCCCAACATGCCTTTGAGGTCTCAACATGCAGTCACCAGTAGCCCCGCAGGCTTGGGGGCCTCCTGTTGGCCACAAACAGTCACTAAATATTACACTAAATATTAAATTAATGCGTCCCTTATTAATGAGATGCTGAAGCAGCATGTTCTGCTAACCAGCTAGCTAGCTACCATCTTCCAACTCTACTCACTACCTATTTATTAAGTTTTTGAAACATCTGAGGGGGGTAGGGGGCCTGAAGTGAGGGCCCGAGGAACACCAATCCAGCCCCTGGTAGAGAGATATCAAGCCTTCCCCCCCCACTTTTGAGCTGCCCAGAGTGTCTCCTTCTATGAGACGTGTCCCTGTTTTTAACCGCAAGCCCGATTATTGTAGATACCAGGTCAGTGTCTCAGATTACCGGCCATGCCTAATAGGAGCAGCTGTTTTTGCCGTGCATTGGCCCGGTGGGCTTAATCCAGCAGGCCAACGGGCCCCCGTCTCTGATGACTTAACCATCAGATGTTTGCTGGTCCCAATTCATCGTGGGAGATTGTTCTAGATTAAGCGGCAGGGAACAGTGCGTGGAACGATGATCCATATTAAGTCTCTGTAAAATGAAAAACGCGAAGATTTAGTGGGGATCATCGCCGGCGGTGAATTTAATCACAATCTACATGTGTGTTTGGGGGAGAGGGGGTAGTCGTTCCCGTACTGTAGGGGGGGGGGGACACGTAATTCTGAATGTATCTCAAAATAGAACCTGGTCCATCCATCCAAACTACAGATTTACGTGCTTTTCAAGTGAGGCCCAGGAACCCCAAAGCCTGGGTACATCTAGATCAAAATATGCCCAAAATCAGATGCGTTCCTCTCTCTCTCTCTCTTTCTCTCTCTCTCTCTCTCTCTCTCTGTCTCTCTCTCTTTCTCTCGCAGGCACCGGTGAGAATGGTGGGACTGCATGGGAGTCTGATGCAGTTAATACACAACTATTCAAAAGTTTGGGGTTACTTAGAAATTTCCTTGTTTTCCATGAAAATGTACACGAAATGAGTTTGAATATGAAATATAGCTGAATAAATGGAAAATACAGTGATACCTCGGTTCTCTAACTTAATCCGTTCCGGACTCCGGATTGAATCCTAAAAAGTTTGAGTTCTGATCGAATTTTTCCCATAAGAAATAATGGAAAAGCAATTAATTGCCCCCCAAAATTACACCTAAATATGTTTTTTTTTTTTACATTTAAACACAGAATAAACAGGAT
Source organism: Pollimyrus isidori (assembly GCA_019775955.2). Classification (NCBI taxonomy): domain Eukaryota; kingdom Metazoa; phylum Chordata; class Actinopteri; order Osteoglossiformes; family Mormyridae; genus Pollimyrus; species Pollimyrus isidori. The sequence continues at coordinate 21,639,317 of JABFDZ020000042.1, forward strand.
AAAACAAGAAGAGCATTTTTTTCTTAATGGCTTCCAAAACGATAAATCTCTTATCCCAACATTACCCCTGTCCTGCCCCAATCGTCCGCTCCTTCCGTGTGCCACACTCCCTCGTTATCCCCGTGTGGAATCCCTGTGTGATCAGCTGTTTCTGGTTGTTGTTGTCATTAGTCCTCTGTATTAAGTCCGTGTTTCAGTTTGTTTCCCCAGCCTGGTCATTAGGTATGTTTGACGTGCTTACAGCGCTGGCTTAAAGCAAGGTATTCTGATCCTGACCCAAAGCATTATGGTTAAATGCATTGTGACCTATTACCCGGGTGCACAAACTGGAACCGCCTCTGTGACGACACACCTTTGCCCTTATTGGCTGAAGAGTTTAGTTACACACATGACGTTTATATCCCAGGCAGTTCCGATGCGTAATCTGCTATTTCTCTCGAATATCACTTAAAGCAGTGAGAACTGGTTATCATTTAATTTACTTGGTAAAATAAAGTTTAAATAAATTACATAAATGCTCTAATAGTACACATAAGTTAGTGGTTTATTTATTGTTAGTTTCTGTAATCTTGTGCTGCTTTCTTTGGTTAATCGTCCAGTCTGTGAAGGAGGCATTCAAGTAGGAATTGCATTGTAGTATGACTTATTTCCTGGCGGGTACAATTTATATTAGGTCAGCGTTTACGGTTTGACTTCTGATATTTAGATCATGTTCCTGGTCAAATTGTTTTGTTCAACTTTCAAGAAATTTGAGTTCTAGTGAGTTTGAGAACCAAGGTTATGTAGGCATGTAGTCCTTGGACATGTAGACCATGGACATGTAGACCTTGGGCATTCTCAATGTCAGTTTGCTGAGGTAATCTAATGAGGTTTCACCCCATGGTTCCTGAAGCATCACCCACAAGCTGGATTGGCTTGACGGGCACTTCTTAAGTACCATTTGGTCAAGCTGCTCCCATAACAACTTAATAGAGCTCAGATCCGGTGACTGTGATGGCTGCTCCATTATACACAGAACACCAGCTGACTGCTTCTTCCCTAAATAATTCTTGCGTAGTTTACAGTTGTGTTTGGGTCATTGTCAGGTTGTAGGACGAAATTGGCTCCAATTAATCGCCGTCCACAGGGTTTGGTGTAGCATTGCAATATGGAGTGACAGTCTTCCTTCCTCAGGATCCCGTTCACCCAGTACTAATCTCCCACTTTACCATCACCAAAGCAGCCCCACACCATCACACTGCCTTTCCCATGCTGGACAGATGTCACCATGCGCTCCTCCAGCGTCTTTTCCGTTCATCTGCGCCCCACAACCATTTTTCTTTGTGATCCGAACACCTCACTTTTTTCCAGGCTTCCTCTGTCCAGCGTCTGCGTTCATCTGCCCATCTCAGTCCTTTCTTTTCGTTGGCCATCCTGAATAGCCTTCATTTCTCAGAACAAGAATAGATGGATGGCTTTCCTTGTTTTTTTTCTCAAAAGCAAGGAAAGTTACACCAAGTTACACCACAAACTTTTTAATGGTAGTGTATACACACACACACACACACACACACACACAAAGAGCTGTCATTCTCATTTACTTGCTCTTTGCTCAGACTAAATAATTAATCTATACAGATACAGTATGGCAATAATGTCAGATATGTAAATAAGGAGTTCCTTCATCACCGTGGTCACTGTGACTCTCATCCCTTAAAGCATTAAACACCCCCCACCCCCTGAGTGAGGGGACCGTGCGCTAAGGACTGTTTATTAACGGTGTGGATGACTGGTGTAGAGAGGCACCCTTATTCACAGGGACACCTCTGTGTGTGAGTGTCATGCAGAGATGCACACACACGCGGACACACTCGTGCACGGATAAACTCACATTTACCGCTGATATTCTGGGAAGGACGCAGCACCTCCTTTCCCCGGACCCGTGACCCGGTGCTCTGCCTGTGTCTGCCAGCGCTTTCACCTCCAAAGTGACAAAATTCACAGCGCAGTTCAACACCAGCCTGTGTGTAAGTCCTCTCTCTCTCCCTCTCTCTTTCCTCTCTCTCCCTCTCTCTATCTGTCTAGACCTCTCTTTATCTGTCTCCCCTCTTTCCTCTCTCCCTCTTTGTCTCTTTCTCTCTCCACCTGTCCCTCTGTTTGTCTCTCTCTTCTATTCACCTCTCTCTCCCCCTCTCTCTCTCTTTCCCTCCTCCTTTCTGACTCTCCCTCTCTCTTCCGTATCCCCATCTTCCTCTCTCCACCCATCTTTCTGTCTCTCTTCTATCCATCTATCTTTCCCTCTCTCTGTCATCCCTTCTTTCTCTTTCTCTCGTCACCTGTCTCTCTCGCTCTCTCTCTCTTTTTCTGTCTCCCCCTGGGCTGCACTCAGGAGGACAGACAATGCAGGCAGGGAACCCACACAGAACAGGCTGAACACAGAGCTGATCACCGCCTTCCTGTTTTTTTTGTCCTGTATTTAATGGTTGGTATCAGTGCCGATGTCCCGTTGCACCCTGGGACCTGTCCCATCATGCCTCTGCTTCAGTGCCTTACCGATACCCCATCCACCCCAGATTGGGGGGGATGGGGCACCTTAATTATCATCCTGTCCTATGGGCCCTGGGCACCCCCACCTGCAATCAAAATCACCACAAAAAAACCCGTTAGGCAGTAAATCAGCCTTAATCTCCTGCTCGAGGAAAAGATGAACATTAATCCACATCTGTCCATACAAATGTTTACCCCTCATAATTCGTGCTCAGGTCCAAAGGGAAATCTGGCCCCGGGGGCGACCCAGAATCCAGCACCATGTTGCTCTGCCGCCTTGCAGGGGTCAGCCCAGTTACCCCAGACTGGGGGCAGTGACTGGAATTCAGTACACTCCAAGACAGTAGGGGGGTAATTAAAACAAGGCTTGGGGCTGTGGGCAGACTCACATATACAGCACTGAGCTTAAACAGGGAGGGTCACGCACACATACCGAAGGAGGTTTGAAAAAACACTCGCATGTGGCTCTGTAGGTAGCCACACACCTCCAGGGTCGCAGGTTCAAATCCCGCCTCCGCTCAGTGGGTGTGGAGTTTGCATGTTCTCTCTGAGCGTGGGTTTACTCCTGCAGGCTGGGGACAGCAGTTAGGCTAATTGGCATCTCTAAGTTGCCCGTAGTGTACATGCCCTGTGATGGACCGGCATCCTGTTCAGGATAAGTCAAGTGCAAAACACAGGGACAGTGTGAAACTGGGTGCTGAACACCAGGGTTTATATACATAGTGCGATGTGAATGTAAACAACAAATAAGACAGCAGTTGGAAGATGGATGGATGGTTTGCCTGATCTGCGATGCATTCAGCTATATGATACATCAGTAAAATATGACACGGACTGCAGGTCCCTGTACTGGTAACAGTCTTCTGGTGGCAGACATGCTCAGTAACGTGTCCTCCAGAGCAACCCGAACATCTGCAGAGCCGGCTTGAAGCCGCCAGGAGACATGAGGCCCGTCTCTCTCTCCCAGCATCCCCCCCCGCCTTCCACCACACAAACACACACACACACTCGCACACACGCGTGCTCGCAGGGTGACCCGCCACCTGTCTCCTGTGGCGCTGATCCGGTTGGTTGTGCAATCAGTGCCCATCGGTTTGTGTGGCGGAGCTGGCATCTTTGCTGGCGCTTTAATTAATGCAGGCCACTTGCTCCTCGCTGGCGGGGGCGGGCGGGGAGGGGGGGGGGGGCTCGCAGCTCTGTGGTGGGGCGGCGAAGCAGAAGAAGGTAACCCTCGTGGCCCGGCCCGGGGCGGC
>JABFDZ020000043.1:176758-189234 GCA_019775955.2 Pollimyrus isidori
CACTACAAATAGGAAAATGAGGCTACAATTTGCACAAGCTCACCAAAATTGGACAGTTGAAGACTGGAAAAATGTTGCCTGGTCTGATGAGTCTTAATTTCTGTTGAGACATTCAAATGGTGGAGTCAGAATTTGGCGTAAACAGAATGAGAACATGGATCCATCATGCCTTGTTACCACTGTACAGGCTCTTGGTGGTGGTGTAATGGTGTGGGGGATGTTTTCTTGGCACACTTTAGGCCCCTTAGTGCCAATTGAGCATTGTTTACACATTGTCACAAAGGTTGAATCATTTCAAATTGGTTTCTTGAACATGACAATGAGTTCACTGTACTAAAATGGGCACCACCAGTCACCAGATCTCAACCCAATAGAGCATCTTTGGGACGTGGTGGAATGGGAGCTTCATGCCCTGGATGTGCATTCCACAAATCTCCATCAAGTGCAAGATGCTATCCTATTAATATGGGCCAACATTTTTAAAGAATGCTTTCAGCACCTTGTGGAATCAATCCCACGTAGAATTAAGGCAGTTCCGAAGGCGACAGGGGGTCAAACACCGTATTAGTATGGTGTTCCTAATAATCCTTTAGGTGAGTGTAAATTTGGTGTAGCAAGAATCCTTTCAAATAAAACTTTTAGTTTTCTTTTTTTGGAGATAATATTCTTTTGAGGTGCATCTACATAAATATTGTATCTCTTTTTGGAGGTTCAGTCAAGAGGCGAGATCAGCCATGTTTTGAATAAAATTTATTCAGTAAGGTGAGAACTACGTAGTATAACTAAACAACCTTTGTAATTGTCAGCTTCTTTGTGAAGTACAGGGGAGAGGAAGTCAGAATTAAACTCATTAAGTTTATCTTATCCAGTGTTTAAAGCACTGATCATAGCAAAGGAAGCCATCTGCTTGGGGGAGATGTCTTCCCTCAGCAGCCTTCTGTAATTTACCAGGGAAAGTTTGCCTCTTCTCTCAAAAATCACTGCCCAAATGGGAGTTCATAGGCTTCTGTTGCTGTGTAAATGGTGAGCAGGTGTTTCTCCTGTGAATTAATACACGTTTCGCTCTTAATGGGCTTCCCTCTTCCCACTATGGCTTAGCATTAATTAATAGGGTTACCTATTAATTAGCCCAGTACGATAGGATTGTCTGATTATGAAATTAATTTGAGTCTTGGATGTCTCATTAGCAAATAACATTCCCAGTCATGTCTAGGAACAGCATTCAATGTGCCTTACACTGCAACTCAAGCCAAGTATTGACTGACATGAAAACATTTGTACATAGCTAATTCATCGTTTTGGACTGTTACATGTTCAGCATTAATTTTCATCCATTCCATTGCGTGATGCCAGTGCATGTGGTATGCCTAAAGAAATGCAGGAAAATCATTTACAGTTATTTATTCCATTACACATGTTTAGTGCTGGACAATATGATTTTCAAGTTAATGTTTTTGATGGAATTTAGTAGTGTAATGAATAATGATGCATTCCAAACTTATAGTTTAATAATATGTTAATGAAAAACATACAACTTCCTCAAATGGTATAACCTTATGCAATGCATTTTATATTTCCTGTATTTTGTAAATACAGTGGTACCTTGGTTCTCAAACTTAATCCATTCTGGACTCCGGATCGAATCCTAAAAAGTTTGAATTATGATCAGATTTTTCCCATGAGAAATAATGGAAAACCAATTGGTTCCTGGCTCAATTGGTTCACTGTGAAATCCATTTCAGAGTAAGAAATACAATCGTTCATTCAAGTACTGTATATTATTATGATTAATTTGAGTTTTAATCATTCCATCCATCCATCCATCCATCCAGGTGTATTCTAACAGGTCTGGATGCTGTTCAGTCAAATAGCTACTTTAATATTAGTTTTTACACTAGAACTTGTGGCCATAGGTGGAAATTAGTGGGAGAACATTTTAAACTGAATTTGAGAAAACACTTCTTTACACAGCATGTGGTTAGAGTCTGAAATTGTCTTCCTGCTAGTGTAGTGCAAGCTAAAACCCTAGGTTCCTTTAAATCAGAGCTAGATAAGATTTTGACAAGTTAAAGTTAAGTACTCCCCATACGAGCTTGATGGGTTGAATGGCCTCCTCTCATTTGTAAATGTCTTATGTTCAACCAACCATGCAATCAACTGCTTATCTTGGTCAGGGTACATAAAACATATATTATCATGACTGTATTATACTAATTTCATTTTTTGTTCTAATTTCATATAAACACTGAGGGATATCTGGCAAAATGTGCCCTTCCTGAAATGCATGCAGTAAAACCATTTAAGGTTTGTAGGAACAACGGTGCTGCATTTACTTGTTTCACTGCATTTACTAAATAATTATAATGGCCTGAGCATGAAAAGCACGAGTCCTAATTTTTAAATTTGGCTTTCCTCTGATATTTTTATTGATATTAGTGATCAATGGACTGCATTTAGATTTTTTTTTTCTCTCTCTCTCTCTCTCATGCATATCATACATCAAGCAAAAGCATTTTGTAAGGAATGCTGCTTGAGCTTGTATGCTAATGCTGGCTTATTGCTCTTACAGCAATTAAGCCTCTGCGGCTTGACTGGTGAGGGGTATTATTTCTATAAATCGACATTCGCACTGATAAAATATCTGAGGGGGCCCCTAAATCCCTGACTTCCCATCCTTCAGTTTTTCCTGCTGGGAGCTGTAGTCAATTATAGCTGTAGGCATCCTTCCATCTAGCACCTGCCAACTTGTGATTGATCCCGCGGCTCGGCGAGCCGCCATGGCGGGAACCCAGGGCACCTTTCGCCTTCCTTCGGGGGGAGACCTTTGTTCTCATCACCGCAGAGAACGATGACCTGTCTGAAGTGATTGAGCTCCCTGAATGTGAAACTGAAGAATACATTTCCAGCATGGGCAGCCCTCGCTGGGATCGTGAAGGTCATGAGCATCACGCTGAATATGTGAGTGCCAGCCCCCCACGCTTTTGTAATCAGCTGCATGTTAAGGGAATGAAAAAGCAGGACAAATTTGGAAAAAAGAAAAAAAAATCAAAACCTAGTTATAGTACTCCTCATAGAACTAAAGAGAGAACATTTCTCATAGAACTAAAAAGAACATTCCTCATTGAAGTGTTTCATTCTATGTATGATGCATTCAAAAATATACTATAATCCAGCTATCCTTCCGTCCATCCATCTTTTTCTTCCTTATCCAGTATAAGGTAACTGGAAGCCTGGAGCCTATACATACTGTATTAATATGTTAATGGAAATTACAATAATTAAATAGAAATGTATACAGCTATATCCCTAGCACTGCAAATGTATGCATCACAGTTTTATGGCTACTTGGTTACTAGAACAGAATAGCTAAATACATGCTTTTGCTGCTGTTGACAGTTATTGGCACATTTGATTTTATAAATGTAGCTTCATAGATATTTAACGGAATGCTTTATGTTGGACAAATCACATTTTAACTAAAAATTCAATGAAGTATATCAAAATACCACTTTTATTCTGTTTTTCATCAGAGGCTGATTGTAGCTGTGAGAGACTGTTATACTCCTTTGCAATAATTAAAATGAAACAGAAATGCTATTATATTTTATGGCAATTGAATATCCATGTTATTTAGTGTTTTCTGTTAAAATAATTCTGACAAGCAAATTTAATGTATCAGATTAATTGCGTCTGAAGCTCCTGAAAACTAAACACTAACATCTGCCTCGTCTTGAAGTGTCGTGTGGGATGTAATTGATTTCAAATTGGTGTTAAAGGGAAAAGACTTCACATTCATATACAGTCCACATGGAAAATTCATTTGTCAACACAACATCGTGTTTGCATAGCTAGTACATTGCTGTGCCAGTTTTGAATTAAATACGCAACATATACATATTTTTGGCCAGAACAATTTTAACCATAGATTTGTGTAAATCAAAATTATTCATCTGTGAAGTTTTAGAATCTAATTCAAATAATACATATGTGTGGTGTGTGTGTTTATTATGTTTATATTACATTGTGTGGACTGAATGTGCCACGCAGTGTGATATAAACCTTTGATTTTTACATTAAGGGGAGCTTTTTACAGGGCCCCACAAAGATCTGTGAATACAATCAAGAAATTAAAATTCCAAAAGTTACGTATTTTGTTTGGTTACCTGTGGTTAAGGTTAGGGCTGGTTAGGAGTTAAGGTTGTCATGTTGGGATCAGAGTTTGCCCCATAGAAATGAATGTAGAGCACCCAGAAAGATATTACATACACACATATTTCATTTCCACAATGTAATATAAACATAATCCACGCACGCGCACGCGCACACACACATACACATGTGGGGGGAAATGGTGTCTGCTTGTCTTTTTCATCTACTACATTCTTTTAGGTTATATATAGACAGGGGTGTCTATGAAGGTGAAGACATGGGAAAATAATTAGTCTCTGTAGAGGCAGGGGGAACTTTTTTTAGTACTGAACCTTCTGTGAAGAAGTTGTTTTTCTTTTTCAGTCACAAAGAAGAAATGCTCAGCTCTGGCATAACATGCGCGATGTCTCAGCTTTTATCTGCCATGTAATTCTACAATATGTACCACAGGCCAGTTAAGTTTATTGTCCTTAAATGCCATTAAAATGAAACTGCATTACTTTTATAATTACTACTATATAATACTAATATTATAGAGTATATGCAATAATATACTAATAAACATTGTGATATGTTGTTTGTGTCAGATTCACGGACTCCTTAAGTAAATATTTACATACCTTTTTTCTGTTGCTGCATGTGTTAAAGAAATTCATTTTAAGATCACAAAAAAATTACATCACACACAGAATCACATGTTTCAGTCACCTGTACACCTGCTTCAGAGTATTTAGCATTCGCATTCCTACTGTATATTATCTGCATGTACAATTGCAATGATGTCCTTGTTTCCTAAAACAAAAGGGTTTTTGAATGGCTGGAAAATGCATGGCTCTATGGATTTCCTCTGGAGGTATTTGTGAAAGCTATAACCTTTCTGAGAATTTGCTGCTACCACGCCAATTTGGTTTCTGTGTTGCTATAGTTCAGCGGTGGCTCTGTCCAATTCTTACATGCAAAAGGAGTCAACATAATGGCTTTTAAACAGCAGCCATGCCTTTCTACACTCTCCATTTCTGACCTTGTCTTGTCTTTAAAGCCGATGCAAGCAGTCTACAGCGCAAAAGGGTTTTGTAATAGATTCCCTGAAAGAGATCTCTGTGTCAGTCTTTTATTTTGGGTCTCTGCAAAAAAGGGCCGGCCATCTGAAACAATGGCATGCTGTCTCTGTGCCTGTTTAGTGAATTAAACACCTGCTTTTGAAATCAGCATTCATGTAGGCTTCACGGGGTCAGTTAACACAAAATTCTCAATTTAGCGTTAAAGTTAAATAAATACATTTCTGAGCTAGTTTTCTGCATGGTGTGTATTTGTGTCTGAGAAAAGTAAATGAAAAAGGAAGCAAAAGAGCCAAATTCATAAATTTATGTGCTTTTAATTTAAATGATGTAATTTGTAAGTGCATTTAATCATGTAGCCAGGAATATTTTTTTGCATAGACTATACTGTAGATACCCTATTTTTTATATTCTGCAAATGTGCCACTATGAAAGAATGCCATTGTTAAGAGGGTACATCGGAATCCAGAAACATCTGCATTTTTTTAGTAATATGAAATTACAGTAGGATTTTGTAATGTCCAATTAGCTACTTAGTTTTCACTGCAATTAAACACTCTTGCCTCCTGCTTACTGTTAAATATGTCCTTGCTAGGTGAGAATTTAAAAAGATAAACTGCTGGTTCATCATGTTTTCATCAGATACGACCTTGGCAATCATAATGTTTCGGTTCAGCATATATTTGGAAAAGTGCCATATTATCCATAAGTATAAAGTTAATTGGAGAAAGATCAGCTGTGTGTTCACAGTAATAGCACCCAGGCCAGCTGTTATGTAGCAAGCGACTTTGTTGGAATCCACTACTAAACAGTTTTCTATAAACTAATTACACCTGAGTAGTATACAATATCATGCTATGCATTTTTTTAACCCATAAATCATTTAATCTCTATGCCTGTTTGTATGACTGGTCCGTTTTGGCAATTGTGATGTTCATTGTTATATTTCTGCTGTACCTCTTGTTTTATGAGGTATCTAGTGTTTCTACCTCTTAAGAATTCAAGGGTACACTACTCATGGTTCAGCCTAATTAATGGCTTTTTATGGGTAATTTGGATGTACATTAATATGCACACAGTTCTTCTTGCCTGTTGGCTCAGCAGTAAATGTTATTGTCTCCGTATTGTTTCAACATGCCATCCTCCGCATGCATTAGTGGAACAGTGCCTGGAGAATATGGGGACATGCCCTTTAAGCCTACATGCAGGATACGCTCAAACCAGCCCTAAAACTCTGTGCATAGTTAGCATGCCCTCTCTGAATCTCAAATGATCTTCTCAGGTTGCTTGGTATCCCACAATCTAAAGACACGCTATTTATGTCAATTAGTATATGTGACTGTGCCTTCGTATGCAGACGTTAGTAGCCTTACAAACCTACCAGTATTGGTTGGTTTATGGTGACCACTTAATCCATGTCGGGGGGCGGGGACACTATGAGCTGCTTCAGGTTTTGCAAGCTACTTTGAAACTGATGGGCTTCTGTTCTTGGCTAAATAGTTCAATTCTACTTGTGCTTTTACTGGTTTGTTTTGTAGGAAATCATTAGCTCAGGTAATGTTTTATATCTCCACCAATATGTTGAAATTAATTAGACTTTAATTAATTATAATTTAATGACGATTATTGCCCAATTGTTATGCCGAATGGTTGATTCCTCCAAACTCGATTGCGATATCCCCGTGAGTCTGTTAAGGTGAGACTTAAATGGGATTCACTAATTACCAGTATCGCTTATACAACCCCTGGCAAAAAATATGGAATCACTATGCTTGGAGAATGTTCAGTCAGTTGTTTTCCTATGTAGTCCAAAAATGAAATCACAGATATGATACAAAACCATATTACCTAACAGCTGAACATTCTGGCTTTGTAAAACATACCTCCGAAAAATAAAATGACATTGTTGCAATTAATGGCACATCTTTTTTCAGATCAAGTAGAGGAAAAAAATATGGAATCACTCAATGCGGAGGAAAAAATTATGGAATCAAGAACAAAAAAAGAACACAATTAGTACTTTGTTGCATCTCCTCTGGCTTTTATGACAGTTCGAACTCTTTGAGGCATGGACTTCACTAATGAAAAGCAATATTCTACATCAATCAGGTTCCAACATTCTCGTATAGCAGTTGACTGATCAGCAAGATGGAGCCTTGTCATGTACCATTTTTTTCAATTTCCACCATAAATTTTCAGTTAGACTGAGATCCGGACTGTTTGCTGGCCATGTCATTGAGTTGATATGCCTTTCTTGAAGAAAGGTTTTAATGCTCTGTGCTCGATGGCAAGATGCACTATCCAAGCGTAGTGATTCCATATTTTTTGCCAGGGGTTGTACTAATCATCAACACAAGTGTGTTCGGAGAACCGGAATAGCGAGCTCAAAGTTGGCGCGATGACTTGATCTTGGATGTGTCATTTGATCTTGGACATAGTAAGCGAGGTACGAAGAACGGACCCCAGGTCCCAAAAAGTGGGAGGCAACAAAGCCAACTGCGAAATGGCACTCATGCGATTTGATTCCCTCTTTTTTTACAGTCACCTGCAGCCTTTATTCCTCATTCTTTATGAGAATGGCGGCATAGCAAAAGACTGGTAGATTTTACTTTAAACGATATACTATTTGGCAAACATCGGAATATTGTCAAATATGTGTTGCCTCCATCATCTTACACAGATAGGGACATTGAGAAGCTGTGGAGTTTTTTTTTTATTAAAATCTTGCCTGCAGCTATAACACACAGTACTCACTACAGAGGAAGCACTGTCCTTGGAAGCAAAGGATTATGGGGGAACCCGAGTTATAGTTTATTGTTCTCCATATAGGCCCATGCTAATCTGATCTGGTGCCAGCATGTGATGGGTTCGTATACAGGGAAAGGTTGTCACGCACTACTCAATCTACATTAACATGCGTTTTACTACTAGTATGTGAGAAAACGCTATATAACTGCCTCCATTTGATAAGTCAGTCCCTGCTTTCTCTTACCATAGCATGACCTTAATTTGTGACCATTTTATATAAAATAATGTCCATTCAGATCCAGTGGAAATGACCTTCTCAGTAAACCCAAGACCCACATTTCTGGCTTAGCCAATCATTGGCCAATAAAGTTAAATCATTATTAAGCCACACCCCAATATGGCCTTGGTGACATTTTATAGGTAAAGAAGGAAACACAAGGAAGCTTGATGCTTTAAAAAGAGGCATTAGATCCTCCTTCTCCTTTCACGTCTTCCCTTCTTCCTCATTTTCTTCTTCATCTTCTCTGTAGCAGCAGAGTGGTTCACTGACCTTTTTGCACAAGTTCACTATTTTCCTTCTTCATTCCAAAAATACACCCCGAGTTGTGTCATGGGTTTCTTGAAATAGGATAGATACTGAAGCAGCCTCTCTATTACAAAACCTAAGCAAACTGTGACACAAACAAACAATAATATTTAAGTTTAATCCTACATTGACTAGAGTCATATGCTGTATTTAAACAGTTCTCGTATAACCTGTTGAAAAGTACTGCTTGGAACCTTGATTTTTGGAAATGAGGGTGAAGTTAGGTTTACCATAATAACAGAAAGGTAACCATGGTGCATATGGACAGATGCCAGGAAAACTGCAAAGGGGACTCCAGTTCCCAAGGGGCCACTATAATGTCTTTTTGTTCTCATTTCTTCTCTTGATTACTCCGTTTGTGCAATCACGTTTTTCTAAACATTTTTATGATAAAGATCACCTGATGATTGCAGCTATTTGTGAGCTGAACTTAAGACATACCATTTCTTACTGCATCAGTTTAGAGAGAATGCATTAAGTGTGGCATAAATAAGATGAATAATCAGCTACAAACTGTAACCATTGCATCACAGGCATTGGTTAGAATAAAACTGAGTGTACTCATATACCACAGTAAAACACAATAATGAGTATGGCAGGTTGAAAGCAGTGTGGGTTGGAATGAAAACATTCTGGGGGAAGGTGCTAGGAACAGGATTAAGAACTTAAAAAAAAGTATATATAAAAGTCAATAGCATGTTAATTAGCTAAATGCTAAAGGGTATTAAATTTACACTGATGAGGGATATTAGTCTTCAGCTTCCCAGCCAGTGCCTTCTGCCCTTCTACCCTCTGCTTCCTTCGACAGATTTCAGTTTTTCCATAGTGAAGGAAAACGGATGAATTCTTAGTCATTCAGGTAGACAGCTGATGAAAAATGTCTCTTACTGAAGAAATACATCAATTTGCTTATGCAGGTTGGCAGAGCAATGGTCTGTCAGGAGGGAGAGTTTGGTGACCACGATTATTTTGATTTGCCACTCATTTGTAACAATGCACAGTCCCTTTTGGTGATGGCATGGTGTACTGGAAACTTTATAGGGCTCATTCTCACAAACTGGTCATAGGATAATACCATAATTTTTTGGAATTTGTTTACATATGACAGAATCACAACTTATAAATAGCCAATAATGTGATGTACATACATGTTCTGGAATCTTTAGGCTTATTCGTCGCATCTGAAATCATAAGAACTTAACCTTTTGTTTTCCAGAAAAGCACTGACAATGTACATTGCTTTGTGAATTGCATTGTTCCATTTCAGATTTTTAAAATCTGGAAATTTAGACACTACATAGATGGCTGCCCAAATGGCCTGTACTTGTGAATTGGTTGATTTATTCTCTGTATTTCGTAGATTTACTTGCTGTGTTGCACAGTCTCATTCCATTCAACAAAATTCACATGGTATTTATGAATAAAGTAACTTAACGACGTAGATGGCTGTTTAGAAGAAGTGTAGCTATATTTTGGGGATTAATACTCAGCCTAATTAAGCTTTCAAAGTCTGAAATTTTCTCCCCCAAGGATCGGTTAATGAAAACCTATATGAAAATACATTTGTAATATTTACAGCCAGGTCTCAATATTTTAGTGCAATATTAATCAATAGCACTGTTGCCTCATAGTCTCAAGGGTTGTGGATTTGAGTCCAACTGCTAATGATTCTGTGTGTCAGTACTGTCTAAGCATGGCTATACTTATGCACATTGATCCTAAGGATGTGGATTGTGGGTTTAAGTACAAGTGTTGATGTTTCTGCATGTGAGTACTGTCTAACAGTACTATAAGCATGACTTGACTTATGCACAGTGATCTTAAAGCAGGTGGGTTGTGGGTTTGAGTCCAATTGCTAATGTTTCTGAGTATGAGAACTGTCTGGCAGTACTGTAAGCATGGCTAGACTTATACAGTTAACTTGGCCTGTAGCCCCATTTACCAATCTGCAGGGTCCTACAAATTTTGTTTTAAATTTTTTTAGGCTGTTGGTTGGGCCACAACAATAACTTTAACCCGAGGACTGCACCCTAGCGACAGTGAATTACAGAGTATTACTAAGAAACCCATGTATTAATTCTGGTAGTAAATATGATTAATGTTTTTTAGAAGCATAAGAAAGACTATTATAAATGTGTGATATCCATTTATGGAGAAAATCAGAACTTAAAAAGGCTTCTGGGGTGACAACAAAAAAAAATAATTCAGCTTATGTTTTTTTCCATTCAGCCAACTCTGAGAAAATGATTGTATGTACATAATTACTTTTCATGTCAAACCAGAATGAAACATGACAGTTATTTAATTTTTTTTAAATTCTAGCAAAGTTGAAGGTCTTATTTGGTCTCTAAGAGTTGTGTGAAAGCCAGATTCCCTGAAGAGGAATTTCAGCAATGTTACCAAAATAATCTTCCCAAATTTGGCGAATTTCCCTGACTGCCCCGATAACCTGCCTTCTCCCTGATGTTTGCGAAGGTCTGCAAAACGCCAGTGGCTCTTCTGCAATGTATGGGCATATTTTACATCATTTGTTAAGCAAGATTGTGACAAAGAAGTCTAAATGCAGTATAAGGCTTTATGCGATAAGCAATAATACGATTATCTACCATCACATATGTGTTTCCTAATAGCATTGATATTTTTCTTTTTTCTTTTTTCAATTATACACATAAGTGTTTGATTATCAACCTAAAATTTTAATATTATTTGCCCTAAAAAGAACAATCCTATAGCAGATCCCATAAAAGTATGAGACAAAGTAAAACTACATTAAAAGCTTCTCATTAATTTTTACTTTAATGTAATTTTCACTGCTCATAAGTGTGACCTCAAATATGAAATAGTTTTATTTTTTCTATGTATGTCCCATGTGGCAATGTAGCACATGACCACTTGATTGGCTGGCTGATAGGCTGATCTCTTTCCCACTGCAAATTTCAGTGACTAAACCATAATAAAATGCTGTTTAAGGCAGGTGGGATTGCAAACAGGCCTACTTCCTTTGACGCCAGTTTGGCAATGGGTCCCATCATGCCCTTCATGTCTCCCCTTTGATTTCTTCTGGAACGCAGATGCTCCACATCTCGAGCTCCACCTGCAGAAGTACGATCTCCGCCAAGCTGGAAACCACAATTATTTTCAGCATCAATGCAGAGTTGAAGTTGGGTGGATGTGCTAGCTGAGCTATTTCTGCCTTCTGGCATCCCCCAGTCTGGTTCCCACACCCCTCCCCCAACCCCTGCTGGCATGTAGCTCCTGGTATCTGCTTGGGGGGGCACTGGAGAAGACTGTGACAGTCCTGCATGGCTTTGCCTGCTTTCAGAACCTCAGTAATGTATAAGGCAATACATCAAAATGCATTGAATCTGGGTATAATGAATCAAATCAGTGCTCCTTTTTTCATTATTTTAACTAGATATTAACTGATCTACTCTCTGCTTAGAAAGAGTGCTGCATATGACACATACAGATTCTGAACTCAAATCAGGCTGAAGAAACCTTCTCAGCCTCACGAAGAACAAAACAATTCTTACTAAACTCCAACAAGGTCTAATGTTGTGCACGTAATCCTAGTAATTCCTGTTCACACACTGCCACGTGCTGCGCAGTTGCGTATTGTGTGATGTTCTGCTGACCTTCCCATCGCACAGTGACTCATGTCTTACTCCTCTTGGAATCCTTACTGGCGCAGACCTGAGTGCTGGACTTGAGCTACAGCCTCCTGATAGCATTTCCTTTTGTTTTTCCACAAAAGTCCACTGGAGAGTCAAGGCTTCTGAGAGGAACAGTGGGAGCCAGGGCAAGTGCCTTCGTATGGCGAGGCGTCATGGCAGACAGCACATCAGGATGGGATCTGGCGAGGCGTCATGGCAGACAGCACATCAGGATGGGATCTGGCGAGGCGTCATGGCAGACAGCACATCAGGATGGGATCT
>JABFDZ020000043.1:232191-244083 GCA_019775955.2 Pollimyrus isidori
TCTCTGTGTCAGAGGGCATCCAGAGTGATGGGCCATGCGGTCCGGTGGACGGGCCTTTTACTGATAGCCCCGAATGGCATGACCATGATGCCCTTCTCTCCAGCTGCACAGTGGCTCTCGCAGCTGCAGATAAATCTGTCCTTTCACAAGGAGTGCTGGTCCTGTCAATAAATGCATGTGAAATCCACACTGTGGTGCTGCGAGGCGGCGGGCCCAGCTTGTGCTCATGTGATGACACTGCTGTGTATCGATTGGCCGCTCTGTGGGAGGCGGGGCTAGCTCCCATCCCATCCCCTGGGCTGTAGTCAATTCATTGTGCATGGTCTTCAGATTTTACCTTTTCTCTTTGATGAATTTGTTCACACCATAAATCATCAAAAATGTACTTAGGAAAGCAGGTAATTGGTTATGTTTTCTGTTTTGTACATCATCATAATCAGAACCAATCGATTAGCAGCAGTGATCATACCACTATTATCGCTAGTAAATGTGGTAGCAGGGGAGGATCAGTTACTGGTGGCTAAATCAATAACATTTCAGCCTCCTGTGAATGAATCAGTGTAAAATCAGTGTAAAAGTGATGTGATTTGGTACTGAACGTTTTCACTGCCGTGGTCTTTACTATAAAAGGTCTGTTTTGTGTTTTTTGTTCCTCTCCCAGACTCTATGCACATTGAAAACGTGGAAGCTGTCCAGAAGCTGCAGGAGACCCTACATGAAGCCCTGCAGGACCATGAAGGCAGCAGACACCCAGAAGATCCATGGAGGGCAGGGAAGCTGCTGATGACCTTGCCCCTCCTCCGACAGATCTCAGGCAAGGCTGTGCAGCATTTCTACAGCGTCAAAGTGCAGGGCAGGGTGCGCATGCACAAACTCTTCCTGGAGATGCTGGAGGCCAAGGTCTAATGCAGAGCCTGGCACTACCCAGGGAGACACAGACATTTTAACTGCCCTTTACCCTTTACAGACACACGGGTACCTTATGAAGCGCAAGAGACAGACTGAAGTTGACAGATTCATGGAAACGCTTGAGATTAATTTAAACATTACACTGTATATGTACATTATACTGAAGATGGAAGTGAGCTTTGGTTGTTCCGTATCAGGGTGGTCAAACTCCAGTCCAGAGGGGCCCTGCACATTTCTGGGTTTCCCTCATTTAATACATTTGATTCAACTCCTACTGTACCACACAACTCCTGAGCTGAATCATTTCTGGCTGTGCTACACAGGGCTAACTGGACTGCAGTTTGACACCCCTGTTCTATATGATCTGAACGACTGCGCAAATATGCAAAAACAAACCTCACCCCATTGCATATATCTAAAGGGAACCAAGTTATGTTGCCTATGATTGGTATTTTCTCTCGGTATGAATACCACTACGCATTTCTTATCAAGACACTTTCAACCATCTTATAGGTCTGGAAAAATGAGCAGGAATTGTTTTTTACATTTTATAGACAAATATGCATTCTGTGAGGGTCATTGATGCAGAAACCTAAGGCATACCTCTTTCAAGTCTTCGCATAGCTGTGTGAATAATAGTTCAAGTCTAAACAGGAGGCTGATTGTACTATATTCTAGTTTCTTCTGTATAATCTCAGCAATAAGAAATCAGAGAACCTGAGCCTTGCAGCTTAAACCAGAGACCTCCTCGGACACTGTGAGAGACCTGCCCAGTGGTCATGGTGATTCAATATCTGTGTGTGAGAAAGTATGAGTGACGAGTGTATTTGTCATTTTGTGTGATGCCAAAGGATCAATCCCCCACAGAGAATAAACTTTCCATGTAAAATACTCACCAATCCACCAGGCACCGCAAGGTCTGAAAAGTATTTGGAGAATGGTGTATTCTAGAAGGCATTCTGTGTAGACAATGGTGTTCAAAGACTGCTGCTTGTTGAAAGGTCTCGTCCACTGCAGGATTGAGTTGGTCCCCAGTAGCACATCTAGCAGTGAGTAGCCTGTTTCTACATTTAGCTCCTCAAGACACAAATGCTTAAGTGTGGCTTCTGACATTCAAAAGGTGATCAGTATCTAGCTGCTAGCATGTATCTCTTGATGCATTAACAATGTTAAGCTCTGAGCGAATAAGTGTCGACATCGTTATGATACAAGGCCAATGAGGTAAACAGGCTCTCACTGTTATTTTGCCTGCTACTACCCATAATGTTGAGGAGATAAAACAAATGAAAAAGTCTTAAGGTAAAAGTTAAGACTGATGATCCTGCTTCAGAAGGACCTTCCAAGCTGTGTCCGTGATGCCAAACGCTTCCCACACACAGCTACGTTACCCAAATGCCCAATAGAGGCAGCAACAGAGAGTGTACAAAACCAGTAAGTGATCCCACAGTGGACTATCCTGCTCCTGCTTTTTTATGAACGTATTTCGTGTTTGTCTCTTCCCTCTTGTTTGTTCACTGTATTTGTGCATTTTTGCTAAAGCCTGTATTTACTGAAATAATGGCAGAGAATCAGAATCAAATAAATAAATATGTGCTGTGTAATTTTTCCTTGACATGGTTAATTCTGGTGTTTTTTTTCTACAGTGATATGGTTTAACCAGTTACATAATTATGGGAATAATAACAGTATTGATTCAGAATTTAATTTCTGTCTGTAATTCAGTTAGATTTTTTTGTAGTTTTGTTTTCTCACGTTAGCCAAACTTCCAAGCAGTTTACCGACATTTCACAGTCTGTTTATTTTAGCTGTGGCATTCATTGTTTGTGTATTTGAAAAACAATTCAATGTGAGCTATTGGCATGGCAGACACGACAGGAGAGGATCGGGTAGTGACACCTTCCCTGTTGTTGCACACAATGTCCAAGTTTTGGAAATAGATTTATTGTTGTAAGTTTAGTTCCATAACTGCTGCCGTTTGTCCAGCAGGGATTTAATCTGACAGTAGTGGAGGGAGTCATCGTGTTATGTTGTTATTTTAAAGCTCTAATTTCACAGCTAGCCACAGTAGTGGTGCTTCTGCATTGTTGCAATATAAACCCCACAGATTAGGCCAATTTTCTTTGATTCATTAAAACTACATCCCTTTTAATTGAATTCTTCTGCCTATACTTATGGTTTTAATTGACTTAGATAATTGTAATAGACCATTAAATAGAATTAGCAGGTATAGTACTAGGAAAAGACATAATGGGGATAGCTTAATTTAAAATGATTAAAAGATATAATCATCTATATTTGTCTTGACTTATTTTAATCAAAAAGGGAAATCAAATTATCACCAATGATTAAAAAAATCTTACTTGAATGCATACTTCACATACTGGATGATTAAACAAATAAAGCAGTGCAGCATTACAGTAACATATACACACACACACACACACACACACACTTTTCATCAGACACTATGTGCATGACTGGTTTGTGGTTCAGCTCCATTAACTAAAATCCACGGAGAGAGAAAACTCACAACATTCTGAGCATTATCAGGTTGATAATGAACGACTGCTCTAGAAACATGCTTGTAATGTGGGTGAACGATACCTTTCAAGCCAAAATAAATATGTCAGTCACAGGTGGTGGTATAGCACAATCATAAAAATCTGTAGTGGAGAATATATTCAGCTTCTGTTGAAAAACCACAAATTTATTTGCCCTTGGCATTCCATGTTACAAAGACACCAGTTATCCACAACCAATAAAGCCATTCAGTTTGTTATTGTCGTTGTACATGCAGGACAGCAAGATGGGAATAATGCCGCCCCAAGTGCTGCAAACAGACCAGGACAAGGCATGTGACATTAATGAATAGTTCATAAACATTAAGGAATAGTCCATAAACATGTGACATTAAGGAATAGTCCATAAACATGTGACATTAAGGAATAGTCCATAAACATGTGTAACTCCCCATTCTGTCCAGGTCTGCATGCTGCTGCAGGTCTCGTTTCCTGAGAATAAAGGGGTAATCGCAGAATCTGCCACAGCACCTCAGATGCCTGCCCTTCATTACGTTTTTGGGATATGACACAGCAGGATATACTGTAGACTGATTGGCTCAGAGTAACCCAGCACCACGGGAGCATAAACATTAACAGACTTTAAAGAACTTCATGCTGTAGTTTGAATGAATGTTTCCTTGAAATAACAATCAGCTGCCACAGTGTTTCTTAACCACTGATCCGCAGACCAGTACCGTGCCCCTAGCGCTCTCTAGTGGGCCATGGACCCGCGTTAGCAAAACCCGGCTTGGTCCGTGATGTGCCGCTGCATGGAAGTGAACCCAACCACCAGCCAGAAAAATTCCTAGCGAAAGTAATACTCTTATGGCTGTACTCTGGGAAACACAACCGCCGCCCGAAGGCCAAAGCGAAGAGTCTGGGCAGGTCCTTATGCTCTCAGGCAGAAGAGGACAGTGCAGAGCTAACAGGTCACGTTTATAATGCTATACTCTAACTGCACATCCTTTTGCTATGTATTTTACTTTTATTTACTCCCATTTTATATTACACTGTTTTCCCTGAGACTACATGCTTCCTCAAGTAAAATCCAGAAAACACGTTGAAGTAGCATTTCACTACACAAAAGTACATCGTATGACTGGATATGTTACAAATAAAACTTGAAATCAAATATGGCAATGACCAAAAGAACTCCCAGCCCCCTTCAACGACAGCCTTGCAGACTCTTGGCATTCTTTCCGGCAGCTTGCCCCGTTTTTCCCTTTCCCTCTCCTCTACCTTTCTGGCGTTCCCCAACCATAGACTGGGGATCGTAACATTCCAGATGCAGCCAACTGAAATGCGCCTCAGCTCTGAAGGAGCTTCCACAAGGTCTGGGCACAAGCTGGCTGCCTGGCTCCAGGTCATCGATCCACCTCGTCCCAAAACCAGGCCTGTAGTTTAGGTTGGGAGGTTGGTGGGGGGGCAGCTCATCTGTCACAGCTCTCCATCTTATTCTTTGTTCATAAGATCATACATACTGCATTACTCCAAGGTCATTTTCACTAGCTGTGTTCAGACTTTTGACTCTACAAAGAAAATGTAAAACGCTGAGATGCTAGACAGCTAAGCTCCCTGCATTTTTTGCAGTGTGGTTAAAATCCTGAAGAGAAAAGGCATTTAAATTCGCACCCACAGATGAAGTCAGGACTCAAACCTGCAAGTGGGATGAACCAGTACTAGCCAATTAGCACCATCCTTCAGGAACCCTAGAGGCAGAACATTTAACTTAGCAATAGCACCACTATTTACAGAATTGAGTCCAGGCACACAATGCAGAGCCCCCTTGTGGCATTGTGATGGCGATGCACATTGAAATACTGAAGACTGATGAAAGACAGACCTGCTGCTTATTAGCCAGAACCTTCCACTCACTCCAGTACCCAGAGAGCCATGGCATAGCAAACATTCTGACAGCTGATCCCACACAAAACTGGAATGAATCTGTGTTTTGGTCAAAGTCAAAAATCTGCCAATGGTGAGGTCACAGCGCTACCTGCTGGAATGCTCCTTATTACCATACAGCTCAGCAAGCAGGTGACATCATGGGCAGCTAGGATATGCATAGCATCTATTAAAACTAATGCAAGAGTTATGTAACAGACCCAGGTTTGTATATCAAGGACCTACTGAGGTTCTCTCTGACTCCTTCTAGGGTCTCCAAAGACGGTATGATACAAAAGCAACTGAGATTTAGTTTTCTGTTAATACCACACAAGTGTTACAAAACAACCTTTTGCATGTAATTCATCTTATAGCATAATCACATGTTATGATATTCAAGTGTTCAAGTCAAAAGAAGAACAGTATTAGCCTATTCTTATTGGACAAGCCTTATCATACCTTGTACTGGCCTGGTGTCTTGCCCTGGGCTGATCCCTGTCCTGTGCCTATCAGCAGAACCTTGCTTTGGGTGACTGGACAGCCAGGGCCAGTCCTGATGGTAGTGACCACCAGTCTTATGTAACGGGACCAATCAATGGAGTCATGGAGTTTGTCTCCATCTACTGGCCACAGAAGACAGAGAACCCAAAAGCTTTAAGTACAGTAAAGCCCCACATCTGCAGGTGATGTGATGCAAGAGCGATCATAGATTGCTGAAACTGCATATAATAGCGGATTTCTCACATAAGGTGATTTTCATGTACTTATATATGGCAAAGCTTAATTGATAAACACAGTAACACATTACCAACATTACATACAGTAATAGTAAAGTACATTGTAGGCCTGCATTACTGTACGGTGCAGTATAATATTGTACTCTCTCTAATGAAAGGGATTCTGATGTTTTAGCCTAATTCTCAAGAGATGATATTGCAATGAAAACAATCATGTAACAAGGGGTGACTGAGCAATGAAAATCATGCTGTTTATGACCCACAAAGGATGAAGGAGCAATAAAAACCACAGGCTACTTATGTTACATAAGTTACATTGAGAAACATTCTATAAAGTACCTGTACATAGTCTGTAAAGAAAATATTTAAAATGTTTTAAAATATCTTACACTTTTACTCTTGCAGACATGCATTAACATACCATAATTTATGCAGAACATAAATTTAAACATTTTAAAGCATCATATAGTGACCCCATAACTATCAAAATCTAGGAAACCAAAAATCAAAAGTTATATACTGTATACTAAAAGGCAGCATCCTAGTTCATATGTGCTGTGGAAAAAAACTCTCACACAATATTGCATATAAATTTTAATATTTAGCCAATGAAAAATATACAGCCGTGGAAAAAGTTAAGAGACCACAGCACAAGTGCAGCCTGGTTATTCTGTTTCACATGAATGAAGGGCTTCTTTCTGGCTTTATGGGACTTCAGTCCTGCTGCTAGGAGCCCGATATGGACTGTAATACCAGTGCACTTCCAACAGTGCACTTCCAACAGTGCACTTCCAACAGTGCACTTGCAACCCCTCCAGCGACTCTAAGCGTGAATCTCTTCTCATCAACGGACCCGGCGGAGTTTGCTCAGGGCCAGACTCCAACAATGTCCATCAGAACTTCCTACCACAATGACTTCCAGTTAGTATGGCTGCACATCAACCAGTCCCTAGCATGCACCCCCTGCTCCAATATGCAATTTAAAAAATAATGCGTTACCCAGTATGAGACACTCAGCTCTATAGGCAGTGAAGAGTACGTTCTATCCAAGGTAATGGGGGTTCTGGATCCAAACCCAGAAGCCTCAGGCGTAGAATTTGCTGATCAGTGGTCATTGTTGACACACCACAGCGCAAAAAATGTGTCCTCTGTATTCAACCCATGTGTGACATCATGACATAGCAGGGGGCAGCTAATTCAGCGCCCAGGGAGCAGCGCTTGGGGGCGGGACCTTGCTGGTCAGGGATTCAAACCTGCAATCTTTCAATTACAAGTGCGCTTCCCTAACCATTAAGCCCCCACTGCCACAAAATCGGAGGTGCTTTCCCACCACACCGGATTCTGTACATTAGGTGCTTCAAAAAATAACAAAAGTCAGATAGATTGAGATCAGGCTGTTTCATGCGTTCAAACTGTATAGACATTACAGCACAGGGGGTTTAAGCTTTGCTAAAATATTTTTACTTTGTCATATCTCAGTTTTTATTACAACAAAATCACATTGCGTTATTTTAATTTTCCGTAATTGTGTAGCCCTAGTATATTATAGCAAATACTTGTTTATGTCTTGTCATGCAATCCAGACCTTCTGCTTCTTCAGACCAGATCGCATTTAAACCTTGTCATTTCATTTGTCCACACGTTCATTATTATTACTTTTTTTTTTTTTTACTTAGTTTATCATTGTTTTCTGAATTTGTAACTTTTCTTAAGATAGCCTGTTGTTGAAACACAATACAACCACTATTTGCATAACTAATCGACAAAGAAAGTATTTGCCAGTCCCACCCCAAAGGACCAAGTACCAAAAGAGTACCCCAGCTGGATCGGTACTTGGGGTACTGGAACTTTTGGTACTGGTATTCAACACCAAAGTACAGAAAGTTCCATACCAAAAGAACTTTTCCACCACACCAGGTACCATACTTCTGGTAAAGCGCCAGTTTAATTTTCCCAAAGAATAAGCAAGCAGCAAGCACACCTTGCTTTGAATATAAGACACGTTTATATTCCTCTCCTCTGCTTCTTCAAAAATCCATAGCAAAGCAACGAAGCTAAAATATCAGGGATATCTGGGTTCACACTACAGAGGAGAACCGGTGCTGCACTCTGTGTCAGGACTGAGGCAAACGGATCTGGGCCAGACCAGCGAGGGAAGCCCTGCAACCATCAGCATTTAGCATTTCAATATGTTCATATTAATGGGCTTCCTGGGGAAAAAGGAAGAAAATACAACCTGGAGCTCCCTGATTTGAATGTAACAAAGGGACGCTTTGTGCTGGGCTTTTCCGGAACATGTACCACCCCCTGCCATCCACATTGAGAGACCCCACAGCTGACCGTTTGATCTTCTGGTCATCAAAGACGCCTCCCAGGGTCCTGCAGGTGTGTCTGTGCCTCTCCTTCATCTACAAACAGCGGCCGACGCCTCTGGCTTCTGCTCACATGCCGGAGGCGTCTTTGGTCTCCAGCATCACACAGCACTGCTCTCATCCTGCAGCATCCTGAGATATGTTTTTGAAATCCGTACAGACCGTAAAATAGCTATGTATGACTAATACACTGCTGAATATTCAATACAACAAAGATATGAAGACATTTTTCAAATGTTAATATTGATATTTTAACTATGAACAAAGTTTTAGGATAAGCATTGAGGATTATTTGACAGAATTAAAGTGTCACAGGTTACCATGTTTACAGTAGAGAAGTCAACATAGAGAATATGTGTTCCATGAAGGAACAAACTGACAAACACCATACATGTACTGTATTTATGTGCCCAACTGATCACACATATTTGAATTAACATATTTACTATTTATTTTACACATACATGCATATATACTATATACAAGATCAAGGTTGGGCAAGACCGAGACAAAACCACGCCCAAAAGCTTGGGCCAGACCGAGACAAGACCACACCCAAACGCTCCGGCAAGACCGAGACAAGACCACACCCAAAAGCTTGGGCTAGACCGAGACAAGACCACGCCCAAACGCTTGGGCAAGACCGAGACAAGACCACACCCAAACGCTCCGGCAAGACCAAGACAAGACCACGCCCAAAAGCTTGGGCTAGACCGAGACAAGACCATGCCCGAACGCTCGGGCAAGAACGAGACAAGACCACACCCA
Organism: Pollimyrus isidori; assembly: GCA_019775955.2. Classification (NCBI taxonomy): domain Eukaryota; kingdom Metazoa; phylum Chordata; class Actinopteri; order Osteoglossiformes; family Mormyridae; genus Pollimyrus; species Pollimyrus isidori. Next base: position 241,423 of record JABFDZ020000043.1, read on the forward strand.
AACGCTCCGGCAAGACCGAGACAAGACCACGCCCAAAAGCTTGGGCTAGACCGAGACAAGACCATGCCCAAATGCTCGGGCAAGACCGAGACAAGACCACGCCCAAGGCAGGGCTAGACCGAGACAAGACCACGCCCAAAAGCTTGGGCCAGACCGAGACAAGACCATGCCCGAACGCTCGGGCAAGAACGAGACAAGACCACGCCCAAAAGCTTGGGCAAGACCGAGACAAGACCACGCCTAAACGCTTGGGCAAGACCGAGACAAGACCACGCCCAAAAGCTTCGGCTAGACCGAGGCAAAACCACGCCCAAAAGTTTGGGCAAGACCGAGACAAGACCACGCCCAAAAGCTTGGGCAAGACCGAGACAAGACCACGCCCAAGGCAGGGCTAGACCAAGTCAAGATCAGAAACATACATAACATAACACAAAACACTATAACACAGGCCCCATCCAAGACCTAGGCATTATGGCCTAAAAATTGTGTCACAGTAAAATATGAACTTCTTAAAAATTCAATATAAATGCTTCAGTACAAATGTAACAGTTATTCAAAGAAGAAGCATCTTATTGGTTGCATCTGAACTTTGAAGCAGAACATTTTACACCCAATCACATTGAACCACCACTTTGAACCCCATGCATATTTAAGTGTTTCTATCCGTTAGATTTTAGGCTTCTTACATTGTATGTACATGAGTTCGCCACATATGCTGTATGTTTTTGTGTTCAGGATACAGCCTTGATATCATCCTTCTTATGAGGGGAAAATTATTAGTTTAATCATATACAATTTTGCAAGCACAACAAATATAATCTTATAAGTGTTGAGATTAGAGTTTATATTTTGTATGAATGCAGGGGTTTCATTGGGGCCCTTCTATGGCTTAGTGGTGTGTAGGAGTGTGCGGTTAATGCCTGGCGGAAATTAGTATCTTTGATTTTATACCCATTTGGATGGATGGATGGATGGATGGATAAAATATGAGGCACATTGTCAAATAACTGCAATTACAATTCGTAACATGTAAATTATAAAAGCTGTGGTTTTCTTAATTACCAATGTAATGGTAATTGGGACAGATGGTCACTTTCAGGTGTGGACCGAGCACTTTTACTTCACTGATACATCCATTTCCAGGTGGACAGTCATCAAAAATCAAAGTTCACAACATTTATTTCAGCTTGTTCACTGAGTATTGCCTCATTCCAACTTATAATTGCACATAAAATGTAATGGTGAAGCTAAACCCTAACATACTGCAAATCATTTGAAAATATAAAACGGATATTAGCTGAATTTTAGATGTTAAACTAACAAAACAAAAATAATGATTATTTATCATGTGTGAAACAATTTTAGGTCTCCAGCATCAGTTCATCGTATGTTCATCGTGTGCCAATGCAGCCAAGGTTCATGATTAAGATTTACCAGCATCTAGGTGCTGCATTAAAGCAAATGCATTTTAGTCATTTAAATGATTCTTATACTGTTGAAGTCATGAGCTTCTACTGAGGCGGGGGCCCCTTTATTCTCACAAATTAAAGGATTGCTGGAGTTTTCTGAATTCAACTGAAGTTGCATCCCCTCCATAAGTGCAGTGTTTGTAGGATGAGAGCAAGGGGCCTAAGCCCTCTCTAATCAAGGGCGCCTTCAGTGAGCCCCCGCCAGAATGGTAAAGACCAACAACGTCCTACAAGCAGCTATCCAGAGAGAGCCGTGGAGGAACCCCCTTACCCAGGAGCGAGCGCCAGGCCCGCCGATCCAGCCAGACACAAATAATGATGGAATAATTTAGGTAAATTACCCCTCTGAATGGTCTAATGAAAATAAATAGGCATCTTCTGCAAACTATCCATTACGATTCTCAGAGCTTTCATCTGGCTCTACACAGAGCAATGAAGGACTCCTCATTCACAGGAGCTGATGGGATATTCACATCTTGTGCCAAATATTAAGGAAACAATTTTGGGGGAAGAAAAGCAACCCACAGATATCTATGCACCTTTCTGCTGTACATACAACACATTAAAATGATCTCCGTCCTGCTAATGGCATCTTGAGTGGCAATAAAGTAAATAAATAAATGAGCCCCCCCCACGTCATTGTCCACCCCATTCATGCCCATTCAGGCGTGCGCCATTCTTATGGTAATCAGACTGAACTGAGTTCCTGTGCCCATAATGAACCCCATGTTTTTCCTCTCAGTGGCATTGTTCTGACCCGGTGTAGGTGCGGGCAGTGAAACAAAGCTGGACATCGGGCGCCATTGTGCCCCATGATTATCAAAGTAAACGCAGCGCTGAAGGAGGCCAGAGCAGCTGTGCACACTTCAACGGGCATTCGGGGCAGAAGATGGCACCCCCCCCCCCCCCCAACCCCTCAGCGTTATTCAAAGTCCCGGACAGACAGTGAGATCGAGGGGGGTCACAGAATTATCCCTGGCTTCCTGCCATCGCCGGTCGGTTTGGCCACGCTGATCAGCCGGCCGGTGAACGCGTAACGGCCCACTGGCCAAAAGGCAAACCATGACCACAAGCTCATTGAAGCCAATTTGCATGAGATTTTAAATCTCTATCAGCAAACTCAACGCGACCCAACGAGCTCGCGCTACCTTAATTAGCTCGCACTCACCCAGACAACCAATCGAGTGCATTT
>JABFDZ020000043.1:247411-258570 GCA_019775955.2 Pollimyrus isidori
TTTTAAATCATTTTTTTTAAAGCCCCTTCTCATGAAAATCCTCCCACACGAATTTTATTAATTTACCTCCTTTCCTACTTTTGTTTGGGTAATACTTTGTTTGGGGGGGGGGGGGAGTCGCGCCGCTCGCTGTCACTCATCCATTCATTGAACAAGTGTGTCGCATCTATCCTTACTGCTGTTGATGGTCTTAGTTGCAGCTGAGTCAAGTAGTAGTTAACTACAAAGAAATAATATTAACAGGAGGGATACGTCTTCAGGTCATTCTCACATACGTTAGCCTTAAGTTAAGAAAAATGACTTTCTCAAAAGTTGCCGGAAGTCGGCAAATTCCCGTCGTTACATATACTTGCCTATTTGTTTTGTTTTCCTGTGAAACAAGGCAGGGGAATTTTATTTGTTTCTCTGCAAAACATTTTGTGCATACCTAATGTATCACTCACAGTACACCCACAACCCACTTATGCCATGACAACTTTCATTCTATCTGCTTTTCCACGAGAAGGGTGATTATAATGAGCTGGCTGAGCACTGATTTGTTGTGTCTGGCCACACCTCTCCGTCTTCGCTGGCTTCCCCCGGCTAAATAGCCGCCCTCGTTCGCTGGAGGCCGATGTCTCCGCCGGCGCGGGCGCAGCGTCTCACAGCCGCAAACAGGTAGAGCAGCATCTTCTCCGTACCGTAACGTTTTCTCTGTCGTTGGATGCATGTTTATTAAATCTGTCGCTTTTTAGGCTTTATTAAGGTAAAGTACGTTACATGTTTTTAAAATGCATATGGTAGACATCTTTAAAAAAAAATATAGTCATGCATTGCTCATAAAGTACTTGAATGTCACCGTTTTTTCAAACGTGATCAGTTCTTAGAAATATTTAACGCTAAAGTACCATTCAGTCTTATTTAAATAAAAATAATTCTCAAACTGTTAAATTTAACAGAAACTGCTGTGGATTGCCAATTAGATTAATAAATCTAGAAACCAATGTAATACACTTATCAAAATAATATGAAAATAAGTTCATATTTTATTAAGCCATAAATATGGCAGTAGGCCAACACAGATTATAGGCCAAGGGTTAAGTAAGTATTTTCTTAGTTTATTACACTCATGTTAAACTGAACAGCTGTCATTTGTTGTGAGAGCACAGCCTTGCAACATGATTGCCGATGGACAGGTCAAGCCTTCTGCACACAGACTGCTGTACCATTTTAAGCTGCTCACCATACAATTCATATCTATAATTCAGTTATCATTTTACATTTTCTAAAAAGCAGTTCAAGTAAAGTGGTTTGATCTGTGGCTTTGGGATCCCATATGTAATTACTACAAGATAGATAACAGAGCAGCGAGATGATATAACACAGTTACCTACATATAATCAGCAACACTACAATGTTTGTCATAAATAATCCTAGTATTTGCCTTCCGTTTGTACGACTGAATGCTTCATGTTGCAACTATTACCACCTTTATTTCCCATCGAATACTAATAGTCTGTCAAATATTTTCAAGGAAATACATCTAAAGCCTTTTCTGTCACACTTGATCAATACAAGTTATTAGTATTTATCTTCCCAGTCTTAGTAATTAAAAATACTCAGGCAGTTACAACAGACAGTGAATTTGAAATTAAACTTTTATTCAAGGTTTTCCCTGAAACAAAAGTGACATATTCTGATGCAGATTAGCAATATTTGTCATTTTCAGATATATTACATTTTGATGGAACTAAACACGTAGCACATCATTTTCATAGGAACATTACTGTGATGAGCAACAGCATGGATTCTTCCAGTGATACTTACCTGAAGAAGGACAAACCGGAGATTCTCCATTCTTGCGTTCATGGAAAAATGTATAAGGACTCTCTGACATCCTATTCAAACAGCTCCATTATCTCCCAGCTCCTGCGGAACACGGTCCAAAAGAAGAAGGCTTTGAAGGAAAGCTTCCTCTACCTGCCTGCGACAGCTCTGCCTGGCTCCTACACTGCAGACTCCAGCCAAGAGAACTGCAGCTGTAGCTCCTTTAGGGAGGGTATGTCTCTGACCAAGCAACATTCTATTGCAGCTGGTTCTGAAGATGACCCACCACACGATGAGCACCACCGGGCCAAGCGGGCAAGAGTAGAGAACATAATCCAAGGAATGGGGGGATCACCCAAGGCACAACCACACCATGAGTGGGAGATATCAGGCACCAGCGTCAAGAGGTCAAGAGAAAAGTGGATGCAAATGTCACATGCTCTGGAAGGGGGCTGTAGGTCTAGAAGAACCAGCAGCATTAAGGATGAGGAACGTCACAGTCTTAGGCAGCAGTTACAGAACATGCAGAGGCTCCTCAAACATCTCCAGGAGAGGTTCCTCCAAATTGACCATCTAAGTGAAACTCAGCAGGAGGACGGGATGGAAGAGGTTCTTCCGAACATCATGTACTGTCATAACACCTTGTTGAAGAAGGAATTTTTGGAATGGCCAGACTGCGCACTCCGGGTGGACCCAGACAGTGAGTTTGTAAGGAAAACCAGGCATATCAGAATGAGTCAAAAACAGACAGTGCCCAAGAGCAACATTCAGATCATGCACAATAAGGAGGATCAGGAGCTATTAGAGGTGCTTAAACATGAGCTATCAAGGGCTGTAAGCAGAAGTGTGGATTTAGTTTTTAAAAACTTCTCCTCTGCAATATCTAACCAACAACCACGACTGCTTGCAGGGTTAGATTGCAACTCTGAGCTTAGTGGTTCCTCAGAACCATCACTTGGAGCAGATGTGATTACAGATCAGAGAAGGCAATTTACCAAGGGAGCAGACATGCAAAGTCCAGAAGATCAAACTGAAGCACTGCCTCTGGTCATTCGCAAGCCACAATCGGTTCAGCCATGTTCTATCAAGCAGGTGTTGAAGCAACCCCATGATATGACACTGCAATTCAAACAGTGTGTCCCTTTTCAGAATGAGATTCTGGAAAACCTCCTCAAATATGGACCCCATGATGACCTCAGGGTTCCCTTTCAAAGGATTCTGCCCACAGACACGTCCTCTCCACAAATTCTGGACTTACCCTGGTCTTCCTCCAAAGCATGTTCCCAACTGAGCTCCAGTCACACAGACCCTGAAGCCATGGAGACCCAACCAGCATCTCTGGGGCAGGAGAAGATGGAGGCTGCTTGCTTCCCTCAGGTGAAGTTGGAGCATGGAAATCTGCAGGGTGTGGTGGAGAGGAACCCATATCTGTCACTCAACATATCCTTTAAAGACACCAAGGTCTAATTATTCCTCATTCTGATTATTGGTTTTTAGTAATGCTTGGCAGTTTGTTCAAAAACTAAGTGTGTTTTCAGGTTTATATCAATGGTTTAGTTTCTGAGATTCAGCAAGCAGTCAGGGTTCAGGGTAGAACATGCCAAACCAACAAGTCTTCTGTTCAGCCACTGTCATAGAAACACATACTATTATAAATGAAACAGGCAATTTTGAAAACAAAATTCAATATTAATATTGGATTTATGCACTGTTTTGCTGTTTTATACAGACTAACAATGGTGTACTGAGATCTATATGGATTTGTTTTGATCAAACAGTGCCTTTGTTAAGAAAGGTAAACCAGAAAGATTACACCAATTTCCTCCCAGGCCTCGATGACTGGCTGCAATATCAAGGATACAGACCTCAAGGAGAATGATGCCTTTGATCTTGTTAAGTCCAAAGAAAACTACAGCAGCCTATATAATTAGAGCACAATGATTCCAGCAATGTCAAAGGCAAATGAACTCTGGGCATCTGATAAGGACCTTTATAAAACTCCAGCTACATAGTTTGTATATTAGGTAACAATTTCAAATCCATGCAGGATACATTAGAAAAAGTACAGATGGAAAGAAACCCTTTGTCAGTAGGGACCTTGAGGAACATCCTTAAAAAAAGTAACATTGAAAATGTTGGTAAATGTGATATTTTGATGCAGGTGATGTGTGTGTGTGTTGTGTATATATTATATTGGGAACCAAATGTCCCCGGAAAAGGTTAAAAACCTGTCATTTTGACGTTATTGGAACCATTTTTTTTTCAGTCCACACAAGGGGAAATTCAATTTAATGAATAATATATGACTGCAATCAAAAAAACTAAAGATGTCAAAAGATTTGTATTTGGTTACTTATGGTTAAGGTTTGTAGGATTATTAATTAGGATTAATTATTGTATTCCGGATTAGGGTTTTTCCTGATAGAAATGAACAGTCAAAGATCTGCATAAAAAGACGTACGGCTGAGTGTATAAATCCAGCAAGATCGAGAGCAGAGGATGCTTCTCATGGAAGAGTATGAACTGGTGCCAGCGCACAGAGTACATGCAGAACCGTCGTGTCTCATTAAAATCCCTTAAGTCATTTCAAAAGCTATTTTGCAAGTAGGAGTCTTATTTACTGCTGAATCCTTTATGAATTCACTGTCCATCCATTGTGTTTTTAATCAGAAACCCAGGAAGTCTCTTCATGCTGTATTCTTCAAATGAGCGACCAGGAGTTTGATGCAAGTTTTAATTATTGGAGGCCACATTGCAAATCATTCTTCATTCACGTGGGGCTTCATAAGTACCAGAAGCGCTCGGTGTTTGTGTTCCAGCATCCATTCGATTCATTAGCATAATTGATTCAAGAGTCCTGTATTCAGGTAGAAATGATCAGCTGGATGGAATTGGACCAAAATTACTGAATTGTTCAAACCTGCAAGAGGCCATATACAATCTTACTACAATTTATTGGAGTGTTTAATCCAAAACAGTTAAAAATAAATCTCTACAGTCTTTAACTTTGGAACATTCAGGAAGGTCTAACCCCCAATCATCTGAAGAAGGCGAAGTTGATGTTCTTTTACACCCGCTACCCCAGCTCCAGTGTGCTGAAATCATTCTTCCCCGATGTGAAGGTGAGCAGTCATACTTTTCCCCTTTGTAATAAAAATACGTACATAGTCAGTCATAGTGCATGACCCTGCCTGCTTGGCCCTTTCATTCTGAAAGCCTGGGTTACTGGTGAAAAGTTCAAGGACCAGGTCACACATTTGCCCTATAAGCCTTCTGCTCATTTTACTCATCATTCACCAAACACAAGTGGAAAAATATGCAAACGGTTAGCAAAATGGGCTTTACCGCTAATAATGAGGGCGCCCAGGAAGACCTATACATCGCAAAGCCAAGACTTGTATGAGTATAATTCTTGCTCCTTTGCCCTATTTAGTTGGACTTTATTGCAAAATAGCAAATTATACTAGACTCACAAGACATTGAGCTTTACTGTACTCTAACGTTAATTTGGAAAGCTTGTAGTTACATTGGCTCTCACCAATTGTGATATTTTTCCCCTTGAGATAGCAATTTAAGTTGTGCCTTCAGCAGGAAATCCTTGCGCATTGATGGATTAATCGCAATATGAAATAAAAATATTAAGTGTCAAGCCAGAGATTAGGCAGTATGAAAAAATACATATTTTTACCTTTTCGGTCGGAAAAATAAATTGCCAATGTCAGGGAAGGCTGTGTAAGAGGCAGAGGCGTCAGGATTTCCGGGAAAATGTTTCAGTGGGTAATTTCATACTGACCTGAGCACGTTTCTTCATCTCCTCAGTTTAACCGCTGCATTACCTCCCAGCTCATCAAGTGGTTTAGCAATTTCCGTGAATTTTACTACATCCAAATGGAGAAGTTTGCCCGCCAGGCCATCCTGGACGGGTCTGGCAGCTCGAGGGGCCTGTCTGTGGCCCGGGACTCTGAGCTCTTCAGGGCTCTCAACTCTCACTACAATAAAGCCAATGACTTCCAGGTTGGTGGGACATGCACCCTTTGTATTTTCACGTTAACTGATCGTACACAAGGCAGCGAAGCACACGGCACGCAGACATAAATGTAGCAGTTAAGAATCTGCTCCCCCCCCCCAATCAATAAAAAATTACCTTTTGTAAATAAGGAAGAATGGCAAGAAACAAATGTCCCAGATATAAACCCAGAACACATGTCCTCAATAGTCTTTTCTGTCCAAAGATGGCATGGTACTGATCGGCTTCCCAGAGAAATGCTCATTTCTCAGTCGGTACCCAATGCTACTTAAGAACTGCAGGTATTTTAAAAGAGAAATGAGCCATTGGGACTTTCTGGCTTTATTGCCCTGTTTAAAACCTTGGTAGCGAAGTTTAATAGGTTACTATTTGATGAAATCAAGGATTGCTTATAACACTTTTAACAGGGTAACTACTAATCTGTAACATATCACATTTCAAGAAACCTTCCCAGCGCTGTTCGTGAGCAGGCTCTGTTGCTCAGAGAAAAAGATCAGGACTCCAAAAGTGTGGTTGACGATTCCACCCAAAGGAACATTAAAAAGCAGATTGAAGCCTGTTGGTAGAGACAAGCTGGAAGCTGATCTTCCCTTCAAAGTCTGATAAGTGAAGCACACCCCACCTACGCTGTCGTCATCATTCACTGCATTTTCTCTTTTCGACGCAGGTTCCTGAAAGATTTCTAGAAGTTGCTGAAGTCACGCTGAAGGAATTTTTCAGTGCCATTTTACAGGCTAAAGACACAGAACCTTCATGGAAGAAAGCGATCTACAAAGTCATCTGCAAGCTGGACGGAGATGTGCCAGATTATTTTAAATCATTCGCCTGTTCTTAGATATCGATTCTACATACAATACTGTGCAAGAGTCTTAGGCAGCCACAGAAAATGTTTAAATGACCTCCGTGTTGATGTAAAACTGACATCTGTCAAAGTGTCAGCCAGTTCAAAACCTCTAAAATTACCACAGTATCTGCAGCACCCATCCAGTACATTTTTCCACTCAAGCACTACCTTCACTTGGTTTGACTAATCAGTATCATATCGACTTTTCTTGACTAATTAAATACACTGAGTGAGCTGAGGTTCCTCTGAGGAGAGGTTAGGGAACTGAAGCGATGTTCGTCCAGCTATCCAGCAAGACATCAGTAACTTTTGGTCATTATCATCATGTCACTGTCCATTTGCCTATGTTATAATGTTTAATTGCTTTTCCCCTGAGCAAATACACACACACTACCAAGACAAGCAAACATTTTCTTTGACTGCCCAAGACTTTTACACAGTACTGTATATAAATGGCTACCATTTCCTGTCCACAGCTGGACCAGGTCACACAAACTTTTCATAATGCAGAATTTTGACAATTTACATTTTGTACATGTTAAGGATTCGTAAGGCAAAAAAAACCCTGAAATGTGTAACTAGTCAATTTATAAATTACATCCAATATAAAATCCAATGTACTGAAGTACAGACATTAAAATGTATCATTCTAATCTTTTAATTGGCTTATCTTAGTTTTTTAAAGCCTTAAATTTAACTGAAATAGGATATGATGAAACAGTTTCAAATTCTATTTTCCCATATCCTAAAGTTGTGTTTAGCCATTAAGGTTTATTTTCCAGTTGTTGAACTTAACACACAGATGCAATTAAAGTGCATAATTTCAGTTGAATCATTAAAAACTGCAACCACTTAACTAGCCTGTATAACATGAAAGTGAGTATATGATGTGCAAAGGACCAGCCTCTGCAGTAACGTTTCATGTTCATATTGAATGGAGACCATGTCTTAATGCCATAGACCAGCGTCATACAACCCAAATCCCATAAGTCTCCTTCCTCACAGCACCTGATGAAATTCAAGGTCAGGACTGAGGTCAGAGTCCATCGAGCATTGAGGTACCTTGTTTCGGTCCAGACCGGTCATCAGCACCACCAGTGTCACCACAGTACAGTCTTCATTTTGTGAACTTTTCTTTTTGACAAAAGTAAATAAAACTGGACTGATAGATTCCTATGAAATGTCATCCATTTGCATTAGCAAGTGCATTTGAATTCCATTTCTACCGTGATTGTTTTCTATTCTGAGAAATAGCAATTTTAGTACTTTCGATGCATACGATGTTGCATTTTTTGTTCACCACACAAAGACTTTATTCTATTTTTACAAGTTTCACATGGTGAGAAACCTGAAGTTCGCACTAAGAAGAGACAGAAGCCACACGATCGCCCACAAGCTGGTCCTGAAGGGGGTTTCAGACATTTATTGTTTTATGTTAAAACAGGCAACAGTACTCAGTACTCACTGTTGTACATACAGTACATCAAGTACAAAATGAAAAGCACTAATTCACCGCCTAATGGGAGCACTGGCATCACTGTCATTTTAAGTTGTGAAACTGGGTGTGTCGGGGAAAGCAGACTGAAGAATATCTACTTGGGATATCCGGGGAGAAAGTTTACAAGGGTCCTGCAGTACACGGTCATTTTCAGTGTTTGTGGGGGGGGGGCTCATTTTCAGTCAGCAACCTGCAAGAGAGATGACACCAGCTGAAATAAAATGGATATATCGAAATATATTTGGAGGAATGTAGGACAGGATAACATGTAACACACTTAAAAGCAGAAAAACAAATGCGTGTGCATCCCCCTATGCGGAATAACCAAGATTTTACACGTTTGTACAGATAAACGGACGTCTGAATCAATGCTGAAGAGACTCATATCAGTTAGCAACTAAAAAGAAATCGAAACAGTCAGCTCTGCGCTCTACACTAAACTGTCCAGTACAACTGTCCAATACAGAAGCAGCTTCAGCTCAGAGTGTGAAAACTTGCCTGCGGCTCCCAACCGATTTGGCTGTAAAATCCTCTTCTTAGAAATACTTTGTGCGGTTGAGAGCCCTCTGGGCGAGCTGCCCGCTCTCGTCGGTGATTTTCTCCCAGTCCGTCTGTCCCACTACAAAGCCGATGGCGCGTTTCCTGTCCGCGTCCTTTTTCTCCTCCAGATCGGCCCACCGCACCTACGGAGGAGGGAGAGCCCGTGCGGGCCGCGTCATCAGCAGGTAACCACCCAGGGGGCCGCCGATCGGTCGGGCCACGGCGGAGGCGCAGGCCATTACCCTCTTCTTGCCCGGCTCGGACAGGCGCGTGGCGTAGTCGTCGGGCAGCTGCAGGAAGTCCTCCATGCCAGACACGGCGTCATAGCCACGCCTGCGTTTGCCGCCGCTCACCAGCCCGTCGAGCTTGTCTGCAAAGAAAGACCGCTGGCCTGGTGAGTGCCCAGCCGGAAAGACAGACCCCCTGCCGGCAAAAGCAGTCTGCAGCCCTGGCCTCAGCGACAGAAAGAACGAAACTCTACTTACACTCCGAGAGGATCCATTATCCCCTGACAGTGACACTTCAGCACTCGGTCTGCCAATGTTTCAGCATCATACGAGTTCGCAAGTGCAGAAATACCCGACCGAACCTGGGTCTATTTTATCGTTTGGTAACAGCTTAGTAGAGCCAAAATGCTCGTTCCCAGAAATGCATCAACTGAAGATGATCTACTCTGCATACAATCCCAGTTAAAAGCCCAACCAAATATACAAACCAAAGAATAAAGAATGAACCCATGATCCCTAGAAGACTTCAGCACTACAGAGTTCCTGCTTTTGAAACTGAAGGCTGCTTTACGCGCATGATCTTGCGAGTATTTGACAGTCATTCAACTTCAAAACCTCGGTCTGCTTTTTAGGGTTTATAGGGGGTGCCTCGATTTGGCTGGAGATACCTGGTGTGTGAGATTCACACCGTCATTAAGTTCTGGACAAACAGCTTGTCATTTTTCCCGTTTGGTGACACAAGGAACCTGTCTGATGTTTTATTGTAATGACCGGCTGGTGGCACATCGTGCTTTGTACTCTGGGCAGCGGCATTGTGTATTTGTGGAAAGGGGCGAGATAAAGGCGCCTCTCCGCAAAGACTGCAGCCGCCGAGGACCTAGTTACACAGGTTACTGGTCGTCAATTACCAAGTATAACCCAAGTCGCTTTCTGTGCTCGGAGAAAGCAACAGAGCCCCTGGAAAGCCATCTGCAAGTCTGCACGACACAAAGAGCAGCACTTCTCTCAAGTTTTTAAAAGTTATTTATTTAAGCACAGTAATCATTTAAAACACAACATTTATTTATGCACAGTGCAAAACTGCACATACTGGAAATCTGGGGAACTTGCACATCAACCTCATGAAGTGCAAAGCACAGAAGAGTGGTGCTAACAGGCTAAGGAAGGAGATTAAAAACAGAAAACAAACTATACCTACCAAGCTTGGCCTCAGAAGTGTCCATCTCCCATTTGCTTTTTGGAATGTAACCCTATATTATACATAGAGAGAGACTCCGACAGTTAGACCTTGGAACATTTCAGGAGGGGAGGGGGCAGCGGGATTTGGGAGGGAGATGGCAGTTAGTAAGACAGTATCAACAGGAAAATCATTTAATTGAATAATTTTACTGCATGTGCCAAAAAAATAGAAAAAACACCAGCATGCAAACAGGTCATGGTGTTTGAAAAGGGAGGAGGAGTTCAGCTCAACCGTGAAATGATAACTGAGAACACACTGTTAGCCTCTGTAAACCTGGTGTCTAACGGCACAGAGGTTCAGCACGTGCGCACTGTGAAAGACCTGTTACTCATAAACACAGGCATGGCAGCTTAAACCCTGGGAAGTAACATTTACACCAACGTGAAACACATCAAGGTACTCCGTGCTTGCACTACATGTGTTTTTGTTTCCTCTTTCCCTTATTTCACAGATGGACACGTAGATAATTACATTTTTACAACAATGAGCAGTTAAGCAATAAAAAGCACTTAATCCTTACAATAGACACAAGCTAATATTTTCTATTGCATTTTCGATATTAGTGCATATCAATACTGGTCTTGAACGAAATCAGTGATTTAATGCAGCCTAATACTAAGCTGTACCCTTAATACAGTCTTAGTTATTATCCTGACCGACCCAAGGGCACCTCTGGCAGAAAGTTGGCGCATTGCCAGTCATGACAAGTCGGAAATAAGTGCCAGTGTGTGGGTGACGTTCTGCCAAATAGCGCTACGGATTGAAGCATACACAGCATGCCTAATCTGTCATGTGCGCGGACGTGTGTCTGCATGTATGTATGTGTGCATGCATGTATGTGTGCATGCATGTATGTGTGCATGTATGTATGTATGTATGTATGTGCGTGCGTGTATGTATGTGCGTGTATGTATGTGCGTGTATGTATGTGCGTGTATGTATGTGCGTGTATGTATGTGCGTGTATGTATGTGCGTG
>JABFDZ020000043.1:395816-406949 GCA_019775955.2 Pollimyrus isidori
CCTCACGGCCGCGTCTAGGGGAGGGTTAGGGTTAGGGGAGCACGTCAGGCTGTATAGGGGAGTCAGAGGAGCCTCACAGTCGCACTCTATACCACAAAAACACTGCTGTTCACCACCCACACAGGGATCTATGGAGAACGCAAATTCGAAGGAGCGGTCCAAACAGAAACAGGCGGCCTGCTGACTGGAGGGCTGAGTGAGGGCTACGTGCTAATGGACATACCCTAGCCTGGTGTATCTGGTAAGCGTCCTCTGCATTCCTCAGGGCCTGCGACTTGTAGTAATTGCTGTCTGTGGAGAAAGAGAACACTCAGCTATTTATAAAAACAAGAAATAAAGGACGCACTCCGACACTAACATTCTTAAGGAGCTTAACATCTGCATTTCGTGCACTTACACTATAGATGCAAAAATCTGATTCCTTACTTCAGGTAGCAGAGCGATTTCACAGCAAGTTCACCTCGATTTAATTTTTACCCGCGAATTCGCCTAGCTCAACCAATCAGGTGCGGAGTGGGCGGGGCTGACATTTCACCTTCGCCGGCCAAGGACCAATCAATTCTCTTTAACCGTCAATCGGCAGAATGTAAATTCGTAAACAGGACAAAAGCTGTATAATGGCACAGAGCATTCTGAATATTTCTACACTGAAACCCGCTGCATCGTAACTCGAAATCTACCTCTGCGAAATGACTCACGCACTGCACTTTATACAGAATACAACCATTCATGAGCATGATTAAATTGCACTAATTTACCAGGACCTTATTCACTGTGAATGTATGTGTGAGTGTATACATGTTTTATCCTTGGATTTTATTGTAGTATTTTACTGTGTATCTGCTGGTGAGATCCAAACGAAATCAATAAAGCATCTTTATCTTATCATTCAGTCAGCTCTCGAAGGTAAAAAGCATATTACAGCACATTTTATGACATCTCCATGTAGCCTGCATCATACCCATCTTATCAGGCTAGAAGGATAATATTACGATATGCATTGGGTAGCAACTCATTACACCAACACTAACTGTCAAGGTAAAGGAAAATAATTAATAAGTAGCTTTCAAACTTAGGCAAACTGTATTTGACTTGTTCCTTATTGATGTTATTCCCAACTGACTTCACCGCACTAATATTGTCTGGAAACTGTGAAAACGTTGCATCCTGCTGCACGGCCACTTCTGCTCGGCGCTGTGAGGATGATTTTTAGTGCTACAGCCACCACACCTTCACGGCTCTGCCACGACCGGAACGGGGAGGCCTGGACCCACCGTACTCCTCCTGGCTGACGTTGACGATCACCCCTCCGCCGATGTCGATCTGCCGGTGTGCCGCGTTGTCCTCCAGCTTCTTCAGGATCTCCTCCGTGGCTGCGTCCGCCCCGGCCCTGTGCTTGCCCCCCATGAAGTGGGCATACAGCTCCGTCTGGGTGATGAGGAAGTTCAGCTTCCTCTGCTGCCTCTTGGCCTGAAGGGGGAAAGATGACCAGAGCTTGTCAGGCCTCCGGCCAGCAGGGGGCACCGCAGGCTCAGAGACTGCAGGATTGCCGGCATTCGCTGCACAGCATGTCTGTAAAACATCTCCAACCGCCCTCTTCCACCGGCAGCTCGAAACACGCCTGACATCTAACGGCAGACCAGTAGGGGGCGCCACACCACTGAAGCGGGGAGCTGCGGCCCACCTCTCGAAACACGCCTGGCATCTAACGGCAGACCATTAGGGGGCGCCATACCACTGAAGGGGGGAGCTGCGGCCCACCTCTCGAAACACGCCTGACATCTAACGGCAGACCAGTAGGGGGCGCCATACCACTGAAGGGGGGAGCTGCGGCCCACCTCTCGAAACACGCCTGGCATCTAACGGCAGACCAGTAGGGGGTGCCACACCACTGAAGGGGGGAGCTGCGGCCCACCTCTCGAAACACGCCTGGCATCTAACGGCAGACCATTAGGGGGTGCCACACCACTTAAGGAGGGAGCTGCGGCCCACCTCTCGCATCTCCTCGTCCAGCCGCCGCTGCTCCAGCGCCTCCTTCTCGGCCCGCTTGCGGTGCTCCTTCTCCACTTTGTCATACTTCTTCCAGTAGAGCAGCATCTCCTTGGTGAGGCGCCGCGCTCGGGGCAGCGTCTCCTTGCAGTTCTTCTGGGCCTGGATGGCGGCCCGCCGGACCTCCCTCACGCACTGCTGGGCCAGCTGAGGCCAGGCCACCATGCACATATGGGACGGTGTCAAAATTCTCTCCCAAAACTACTCAACTCTGTTACATTCACCTGCATCTAACAGGATTAGTAGTTATAAGTCAATATTATTACCTTTTTTGCGTTGGTTAGGACGAAATTCCGAGCTGAAGCTTTCTGCTTAAACGCCTGCAATGAGAAAAAACAACGTTAGATAAAGCTGCACCAGCAGCGAGCTCCAGAGAAGCTCCAGAGAAGCAGAGGGCGGCCGCCGCGCCTCCGCTGGCTCCTCCTCACCTTCGGGTTCTCCTTCTTGGCGATGGTGAGCCAGACTTTGCGCCGCCGAGCGTTCAGCTGCTCGACCGTGAGGTGTTTCTTCTTTGACACGGGAAGAGGAGCATCGTGGGAAAACTTGGCAAATATTTTGGTGATATAAGGCCGGCCCTCGTTAGAGAAGTCTTCGCCTCTCTTCTTCCTCTTCTTCACCTTCTTTAATTTGGCTGTAGGTAGAAAGAGGGAGCGGGAATTAAAGGCCGATCCTGCCGCCCCACCCACTGACCCGTGGGCAGGCCGTCACGGTACACACCCTTCAGCTTCTTATCCTCTTTGATTTTCTTTTTCTTTTGACCCAGTAGATGGCGCTGCTGTTCATAGTAGGGATCGTGGGTAGCCAGGAGCCCGGCGCTGTAATACTGGTACTGCTGCAGCTGGAATCATAGAAACACAGTCCGTGTTTTTCAGCTCACAGCTGGTTATAGTCGCTGTTTAACTGACGGCACGGAAGCCGATTCTGGGGTCGGCGGCTGAGCTGCCAAACATATCTCCGCGTTTCCGTCAGCAAACCCACAATCTTTACCGTGATGAATGGAAAAGCGGCAGCTTCTGAGGCAAACCGCAGGCTAACGACTTAAAAAGTTTGCTGGTTTCTTCGTACGATGCACATTCCCTTCAAAGTGCTGCCATGACGGTATCTCCCTAAAATAATATCATCTGCGGAGGTGTGAGCCGCAGTGCACGTGGGCCAGCTAGGGGGCGCACCTCGCGCTCCGAGTGCAGCCGGCACTGCTGCTCCCTGGTGTACTTGTGCAGCCGCAGCATGTCCTGCAGTTCCTCTCGCGACATGCAGAAGTCCGAGTCGTCCGAGTCCGAGTCGGAGTCGGTGGTGTCGTCGCTCAGGAGGACCCCCTGGGGAGGGCAGGAACCTGTCAGGGGGGGCCTGGTCCTCCAGACAAGCAGCCAGAACTAAACAGGCAGCGGACCTGGACCACAGCCGCGCTTTCAAATCCTCTAAGGATGTGTTCGTACCTTCAGCCATTTCCTGTTTTTCTTCAGCTTGGAGAAGTTGTAGAGATTGGCCTTGTCGGCTCTGCTCTCTGCAGGGGCATTAAGGGCTTCAGGTCAGTCCCTTTCCATCAGGGTGGGTTGTGAACATCTGGCTTCAGAGGGGTGCCACTCACCTTGCAGGAGAGCCCCGTTCAAGGCGCTGTTCTCCACCAGTCTACCGGACGCGGTGTCCTCTGCGTCTGCCCCCCGCAGCGTCTGCAGGGGCGTCTGGGGACTCGAGAGGGCATCCTCCGTGCCCTCATCACTGTCGTCACTGAGCGAGAGGGCAGAGACACGGGCGTGGGACTCCATGGCACTTCCTCGAGAGCCTCTCTCTGCCGCACACGCCCACCAGCGTGGCTCTCCCTTACCTGGACACATCTCTGTTAAAGATGGTGGCCGTTTGCCGAAGGAAAGCGTCCAGCCTCAAGGACCTCTCCAGGTACTGCAGGTGAAGGGGTCGAGCCAGCCTGGAGCATACAGACTCCTCGCCTTCATCCTGCTCCAGCGCCATCTGGGAGGAGGCCTCAGCACAGCTACGGGACCCCAGCACAGCTACGGGACCCCAGCACAGCCACGGGACCCCAGCACAGCCACGGGACCCCAGCACAGCTACGGGACCCCAGCACAGCGCCATGCCAAGGACAAGCAGCAGAATGCACAGAATCACTAGTCGCCTACATGCCTGTATAACATCCGCATTTCAGTTGATCTGTAACATGAATAATCTTAAAGTGCTATGTTTTAAAATGCGGACGGCGCTGCAAAGAAGTGAGTTTTCTCTGCTTTAACTGTGGTCAGCTGATATACATTTTAATGAATATATATATATATACTTTTTAACAAAACATTGTTTTAAATATGATAAATTTAAACATAGCAAGTCAAAAGTGACAACCTTTTCAAATATCACAATACGGTCTTCATTTCAGAAGTGAAATCCTGAGAAATATCTGCAGCCTAAAGAAAAACAAAAATCCAACATTTATTTTCCTTCAATTTTACCTCATTAATGTACAGCATGTACAGATTCAGGTTATATGGCCCAACAATCGGCATTAAGGCAAAAGCACTATTCTCATTTATAAGACAGGAAAAGATACATGGGACGAGAGTTTAATTACATTTAATATAGAAATAATAATAATAATAATTTCACATACCTGTATACCTGTCAATACGATTCTAATAAACTGTATATATATTTTTTTTTCCTGAGAGGAGAAACAAAGGTAAATGTATTAATTTATCTTTTTATACCCTGAGCTAAGCATTAATATGGAGCTTTAAATTTTCAAATGCAAAATAATTCTGGAAGATTTCATAGGAATTCCTTACAGATTAAAACTGAAATCACATGAAAGCAAAGATCCACAAATAAATGATCTACAAATAATGCATTGCAGCATAAAGACAGTCACATCACAGAGTATGGAAATAAATAAACATAGCATAATCCAATTAATACACAACACCAGTAACTATCTCAAGGAAAGACTCATACTGACATTGGCATTTCTCTGAGCTCTTGCATTTATCGATATCAAAATGCTTTCTTCTTATGTTGTTACTAAATAAAATGTGCAGCAGCCAAACGTTCTTACTAGGAGGAACTTACATAATTAAAAGCTATTTATTACCAATCTGTAAAGCAAACACCTGTGCACACTCTTCCAATAATACGAACAAAGGACATTTTATGTTTCTTACGCATTACACCACACGCTGGCCAAGTGACAACGACATACAGAGAAACGGCAAGCAGGCAGAAATACAGGTGACAAACGATTCGAGTATTATAATTTATTAGACAGTTGTGAGGAAATTATTGTACGTATAATAAATTATATTCATAACAGGCCATTAAAATGAGACAAAGCCTTGACTAGGCGTAGAATATACCAATGAACTTCAATATAAATGCCCAAACGGACGATTCATGGATTTCTTACACAGTAATTTAAACAGAACAATTACGCCATATTTTGAAATCAATTTTATGATGTCGTCTTGTGAATGAACGAATATACATACACACTGGATACCCTATGCAAATCCTGGTTGTAAAAACACAAGATTTCTAATAGAGTGCGGTTATTGTGCAACAGAAAGCACATAGTCTTGTGTGAGCTGAACATGCATTATCATGGGCCTCTCTGCCAATCGGAACCTGTCTGTCCTTTAGCTGTGCCATCGACTTTTCCTAAAACCTTCTGTTAATCGAAAAAGACTGTCCATGTTCAAGGTCACCAAGTTAGCACACAGTCAGGTGCAACGCCAGTCTTTTAAAATGACAAACTGAATGGCTGATTATGAATCGTAACTTATTATTCTAAATTGTTCTGAATATATAACGCATATCTCAGTTTGTCGGGCATTGTGCTTAATTTAAAAACACGATGCTGACACTTTTTTCTCAAGTGTTTTTAAAACGCAACTAAATTACATATATCATAGTTACTTTCTGCATTTGCATTCCGTACTACACATACCAACACTCTTCCATTAATTTAATGTGATCAAATGGAAAAGGCTAAACTTAACATATAGTATATAAATCGCGTTATTATATGCTTTTAAACTGGTGGGATATTTTCACTCGACTATAACTTTTCATACGTAATGCGGGGAGATCCAATCGTGACCCGGCTCTGAATCCCAACCCCGTATTTGCTCTAAAGGTTTAGCTTTAATGCTAACTAGCCTCAACTCAGTGCATTGCAGTCATATTTACTAAATTTCGACTGTTGGTGGTAACGTGAATCTTAAATATCTTATGAGTCTCAATATTAACACGTGTGGAGTAAAAATTTGGGTTAAATTATAAAGGGGATCGATGACCTGTGGTTGGGTTTTACCGTTTTACACGTGTGTAATTCGCCCGTGGTGGCGCACACACTTGTGCAGTATAAGCTCTAGCTACCCTGTATCGATAACCTAGCTGGTTACCTACACGAAGCACAAGCAGACGCATCATTAACGCGTATAGAAAATGAATATTTTGTGTGCGAGGTCATGTGTTATCGGTATGAGATAAGATCGCATCACAGGACGGCTAACTTCCAATAATGGTGCTTTTGTCAGATACAAATTTGGATTGTTTGCCATCTCAAAATCCCACAATCAAAGAACTTAGTATTGTAATAAAATCCGGCGAATTTAACGCCGCACTTGGCCGTCTACTGTCTCGTTTATTTGAATACGGGGCTTTGGAGCGAGTTGGGGCCCTTTGTTTTGAGTAGGTCGGACACCACAGTATTTTAAAACTTTGACTTCTTCAGCATTTGATTATTCAAATAGGTTCTGTCACTTTAAGGCCACCACCATTCATGGTAAATGAAAGTATTAGTTCACTATCCACATTAAGACTCTGAACCTAGTGTGCTTTTGCTTTTCGGCGAGGCCCACAATCCAGTCCAAAATATCTCCCCCTTTCCCCGTTAGCTGGCGGAGAGAGAAAGCGGCCTCTACCACCCGATCCCCGCATTCTAATACTTTCTCTCCCTCCCGGCCATCTTCCCCATGGCTCCCCTACCATGTTATTCAAAAGCACTAGCTCACCTCGGCCCCCTTGTCCCCTTTTCTCTCGGTCTCTCAGCTGCTGCCAGCTCTCTGCTCTCTGTCTCCAAGATGGCGGTTCTGGGCAACGAACGAGTCTGTGAGCGCTGAGCCGGCAGCAGCTGAGAGGCGGCCACTTTCAGTAACTGAGAGAGCAGGGACACGGCGCCATAGCGAGGAGAAAGTAGGGAACAGGCATACAAATCAAATACAGAAACTATTTCGCGATTAAAAACCGTGTTTTTGTTCAAAGTTTGCTTCCAATATAACATCATGCGTCAACACGCACCAGTATTAATGAGAAATGACTACATCTGGCTACGTATCTAATATTTAAATACTTTTTTGAGGGTATTCCATTTGCGCTATCAGTTTTCCATTGGAATAGTCTGAAAATCCCGATGATTGCCGAACCTTTTGCATGACGTCGATTCGTGACGAAGTTTCTGCCCTATGTATCGCGAGGTTTTGTCTACTTTAAAAATCGGAAGTAGCACTATCTTACTATATGTATTGGTTCTTTCCTGTGACTTTTTTTTACAGTTATGTATTGCACTATATAATTTCTTATATTTTTCTGTTTTCTTTGGGGGGTGACCGAAAAAATAAATGCGGAAAGCATCAGTCTTGTTATAGTGCTCACGAAGTTGAAATGCATAAACTGACACCTGCTTCACACTCTTACTAAAGGAAGGCCGTTAGGCAAGGTCACGTGACTGCCAAAGACGCAGTTCGTGCTGGGCAAGATTTCGCGCAATGCTAGTGCAGTTTGGACTTAAGCAGAAGTTATGATTACGCGTTTTCTGCCGTTCGTGGGATCGAGATGTTCTGTCCGTTATCACCAAGAAAGTCGTATGCCACCTAAGTTTAGGGTTGCCACCAGTAACTCAGAATACGGGATACGGGAAGTTTGAGATAAGACTAAAATGTATCTAATAAAAATGTGCATCTAACCCAAGACACCAACTCCACCAATAAAACCAACTTAAATCAATGTCCACCTCATGCAAGTTAAACATTATCATCAAGCATTGCCCATAAAACTAGATTTAGACGTGGTTGTTACACAGGTTACATATAATTTTACATTTCAGTAAGGCTGCAGATATGGCTTTATGATGTTGAAGCTGAATTTCATATCTTCATTGAGATGGACTGGCATCCAGTTCAGGGTGAAGCCCAAGCATGCGGTCCGACCTGCCTGGGATGGGCTCCACTACCACCCGGATCCTGAACAGTATAAGCAGCTTTTGGGAAGTACAGAGCACAAGGCTGGGGTTCACCCTGGGAGACAAAGCCAGGCCATCGAAGGACACAACCCCTACACACAAGGTGGCCTGTAGGACCTGTGCTCAACTGGCTGTATTGCATTTTCCTGTGGGCTGCTCTGGTCAGGCCAGGCTGGGGAGCATACAGGGCATGCGGGTCAGGTGCCCATCTATGTGCCACAGCCAGGTGTTGGGTGAGAGTCGTTTTGCCCCAGTCCAGCCACTGGGGTCCTCAGCTATGAGGATTCTACAAGCCTGCAAGCCGGATCACCCTCGGAATCTTGCCACGTGGCCGTGGTGCGTAACACTAACAAAAAGTCACACTGACTCACTGCTAGTAAAAGCTAAGGAGTGAAAATGAGTCATTAGTCACCTTTTAAAAGTGGCCTAATATGCAGTGGGAGAATATTCCATAATCTCAGGACAGGAGCGGCAAAGGCAAAGTCCTTTTTCCACTTTATATCGGTTATAAGAACCACTAACAAACATCGGCTAGAGGATTTTAATGACCCAGAACTGGAATAAACAGTCAACAATTCACAAAGGTATTCAGGAGCCTCGCCATGTATGGCTTGATAGATTAGCAGCCATAGTTTGAGCTCTATTTTGAATGCCACTGGGAGCCAGTGGAGGGGGTCCAGCCCTGGTCTAATGTGATCAAAGCGTCTAGACTTCGTAAGAAGCCAAAGCACTTCATTTTGAACCAATTGAAGCCACAGCAGAGTTTTCTGGCAAAGTCACGTAAATAAGGAATTTCAGGGGTCCAGGTGAGATGACACAGATGCATAAATAACTGTTTCTGTGTCCTGAAATGATAGAGCATGTGTGATTTTTTTTGCACTGTTTCTTAATTTGGAGAAACAAGATTATTCTAATTTCTTTACATATAGAGAAAAATTTCACTGAGAATAGAAGGTAATTCTCAAGTTCTAAACACACAAATCCGCTTTGGATCCAACGGGACCAAGCACTCCCTGCAGACCCAGGGATTAAAACCTTGAGTTTATCTTATTCAACTTTAAATTTGCACCCCATATTTTAAACACTCCTATACGCTCAGTTGGATTATGTAATATACTGAATTCATTGTGTTTATCTGAGAGATATAGCTGGCTGTCATCTGTAAGGGCTGTTCCATCACCTGCCCTGACTGCGACTCTCACACGACAGGTTATGCATCACTTGCTCTCAAATTCCTCTGACAAATGCCTCCTTATCTGCCCTCACAGTCTTCGCAGCCTGAATGGCTCATGAACAAAATGTATTGCTTGACAGGGAACCTCCTCCTGGGCTGGGCTTCATCACAGAAGACATGCAAACCATACAAACACAGCAGATTGCAGGGGTGTTCTCAGCCATCAAACCAGCTTCATGTTAAACCTTCCCAGGTTTAAAAATGCTTTTAACAGTGACTGGTGCTTTATTAATCCCTCCGGGGAAATTATCTTTTTTATGCCTCCCTCAACTTGCTCTTTGTGGAGTAAGTTGTCTATGAAAGGCAACCAGGAAGCTGGGGCCTTGCTCAAGGAGCCACAGACCTGCTGAGGCTGGATTTGAATCTGCAACCCTATGATTACAGGCACATAGGCTTAGCCCACTGAGCCACACGCTGCCAATGATTTATGATTTAAACGTCACCTGTGATTGTCTTGTAGATGATTAAGTGCCAAAGAATTTCATGTTCTCGTAGTATTATTTATCCATCTATATTCCAAAGATGTATCCTGATCAAGTATTATTATAATATGGAATTTCTCTGCAGTAATATGTTAATAACCTTCAGAAACATTAGTTTCAGATTACATTTAACTGCAATTATGACTTAACATAATGAAACAGTTCATATAAGAGGATTAAATATGAAATTCAGTGTTGGGACCCCAATCTGTTGCAAATAATTCCAGTTTATGTATCAATATTTAATCATTTAATCAATATAATGCTGTTGAATTGTGTTACATAAAATATACTCAGAAGTGTGCCCTTCCTGATTTTCCAGGCATGTAGCTACGTGCCCACAGAAAACATTTTATAGTAAAAAACAGACATTCCTGTGACACACAATCACTCTTAAACTAGACAGTAATGGCCACCATTAGGGTAAGGTTTCATATATAAAACAAATGTAATCATGCAGAGTAACTGTTTTCAATGAAACCAATAGCCAGCAAAAATGAGAATCAAATACATAAATATAAATTCCATTTTAATAAATCTTAGAGAATCCACATTGAATTTAACAGTCTTTGAATGTACAGATGTTACAAAAAGCAAATACTGATCATCATAAATGGCGTATAAAAATAGTCAATATTGTAATTAGCTCCACTTCTGAACCCGAACTCTTAAAATATAAGATTTATATTACTTTATACACAGTCCTGCTACACAGGTCTTTATTCTCAAGTAGTCTGTTATAAATCAATATTTCAGCTGACTATATCGACACTGACTATAATCCAAAAAGCTGATATCAGTGACATTCACAGTAAATACTCAAACCAACATTACAATGTTTTAAACATAAGACTACAAATTTTTCTATTAAAATTATTACAGCAGTAATGCTAAAACTCGATTTTACTTTTACAGCATAGCACAGTTTTTTGACGTGGCTCATTTCCACGAGAGCTCACAGAAGCCTTGAGGGACTCTGCCTCTTTTTGGTCAGTAGTACACCTCCCTTTCAATCGTGAGTCTCCTCACTTTCAATCGTGAGTCTCCTCCCTTTCAATCGTGAGTCTCCTCACTTTCAATCGTGAGTCTCCTCACTTTCAATCGTGAGTCTCCTCACTTTCAATCGT
>JABFDZ020000043.1:450642-460739 GCA_019775955.2 Pollimyrus isidori
AGCCGTCCCGGGAGGACGTGCAGCTGGGGTCTGTGCAGCCGTCCCGGGAGGACGTGCAGCTGGGGTCCGTGCAGCCGTCCCGGGAGGATGAGTATTCGAGGTCCGTGCAGCCGTCTCGGGAGGACGTGCAGCCGCATTCCGTGCAGCCGTCTCTGGAGGACGTGCAGCTGGGGTCCGTGCAGCCGCATTCCGTGCAGCCGTCCCGGGAGGACGTGCAGCCGGGGTCCGTGCAGCCGTCTCGGGAGGGCGTGCAGCCGGGGTCCGTGCAGCCGTGCCAGGAGGATGAGTATTCGAGGTCCATGCAGCCGTCCCACACAGAGGAGCAGCCGGCGGTTTTAGAATGTGGCCACATGGAAGAGTGCGCACCAATGGGGCAGGAAGCCATCACGGCAGCAGAGTCTTCAGGACGTGGTGCACATTTAACTGTGGGATCAGTACCAGGAAGCCCGACCCACATGGAGCTGGATGACTCATCCAAGGTTGGAACGAGTGAGGAGGTTCCTTTCCCCGAGAAGTCTGAAAGGTTCTTCAGAGCAGTGGAGGAGAACCCTGAAGACTTCAATGGCTGGACCTACCTTCTTCAGCATGTGGAGGAGGAGGTGTGGTTTTCTAACTTGGGCTGTAACATGCCGTGTTCTTGTAGCTCAAACTCACACTTCCTTCTGCTGTCTCAGAATCACATAGGTGCTGCCCGCAAGGCTTTTGACTCCTTTTTCTCCCGGTATCCGTTCTGCTATGGTTACTGGAAGAAGTTTGCTGACATGGAGAGGAGGCTGAGTGGGATGCGTATGGCGGATGAGGTACCTGCAGAGGAACCTTTCCTACCGCCAGCCTCCTGGAGCTGGAACACTTCAGGATCTGCTGCTTTTTTTGAGGGCCTTGATTCCAGAGTGACTGATCTCCTGTTTCAAATTCCGAAATTCCTAAAAAGTTGTCTAGTTTGTGTGGAAACTGGCCCATGTGTCAAATATGACTGCGGCTTCACAAATAACGTACGGCAAGGAAGTGACTCCCCCGCGTATAGGGCAGGCCTCCCCCCGCGTATAGGGCAGGCCTCCCCCCGCGTATAGGGCAGGCCTCCCCCCGCGTATAGGGCAGGCCTCCCCCCGCGTATAGGGCAGGCCTCCTGCATGGTGTGCCACTCTAGATTTGCACATATTCATCTTATAGCTTCCTGTAGTCAAAAGGTTTGGCTAATCCCCGTACGTGGTCTTTTGTGACCAGATTTTCTGCATGCTGTGAGCTTTACGGTAGTCCGATTTAAATGTCAGATTTCGTACGTGTTCCCCGCCGCCCCTGGTGACATGCACGCTGCCCTTTCTCCTCGTAGGTGTATCGCCGTGGTTTACAAGCCGTCCCGGTGAGTGTGGACCTGTGGTTGCACTACGTAGACTTTGTGCGGGAGGTTGCTGATGGTGCTGAGGCTGAGGGCCGTGTGCGACTGTGAGTGTACACTTGGCCTTCTCACATGTATGATGGTACACTTTTGCATTAAATTCCGTCAGGAGGTGAGGTGTGTAGGTCTTGCCTATAGTCTGCCTTTACTGATGACTTTGCAGTGTGTTTGAGCATGCAGTGTTCTCTGCGGGCCTGGATTTTCGCTCTGACCGTCTCTGGGAAGCCTACATTGCCTGGGAGACTGAGGTGGGCAACCTGGCTGCTGTCACAGCTCTTTATGACCGTGTCCTGGCCATTCCCACCCAACTGTACAGCCAACACCACCAGAGGTGAAGCAGAGACATGTGCTTATGCTTAAATGTATTATGAGTATCTTTTTCAAGGTCGGGGAGTTTTTACTGAGACATTGGGGATAAATCCTGTTTTTCAATGTGAAAGGTTCTTAGGATGTTGGCCGTTTTAAATATGGAATGCCCACATGATGGGATTTAGTTTCTGTAGTCTACATAATTAAAATTCATACAGGATGGAATAAACATGACTCCCTAATTGGGTTCTTGCTGCTGTAGGTTTAAGGAGCATGTGCAGAACAACCTACCGAAACATTTTCTGTCACTGGAGGAGTTTTCAAAGCTCCGGAAGGAACTGGCTTCTGTGGACAAATTGAGTGGAGAGGAGGTTTCCCCCAGCGAAGATCTCCCTTTGGGAACCGAGGACTTGGCCGACCCTGCCACGGTGAGAGCTGCACCTGAACAGTGTGAGGTGCACCGTTTCTGTTCCCAAGTTGAATTGAGATCTCAATTTAAATGTCTTTCTGTACAGCGTGTGACTGAGATTGAGAATATGCGGCATAGAGTACTTGAGTTGCGACAAGAAATCTTTAATCACAATGAGAATGAGGTTGGCAAACGCTGGACGTTTGAGGACGGGGTAAGTTTGTGGAGCCACTTAAAGATGCCGCCTGTATTCTGAGGGGCAGCTTCAGTTTTGTTTCAGTGTGACTTTGGTTTGCCTAAATTCGCAAACAATTCTAAAATCCTCTTCTCTGCTGGCCAGATCAAACGGCCTTACTTCCACGTGAAACCTCTCGAGCGAGTTCAGCTGGCCATTTGGAGAGAGTACTTGGACTTTGAGATGGAGAATGGGTCCCTTGAGCGTGTGGTGATGCTCTTTGAGAGATGCTTGGTGGCTTGCGCGCTCTATGAAGAGTTCTGGATCAAGGTATCGGTCTATTCTGGCTTTGACTTAGAAAAATTCAGATTCCTTCCTGCCAAATACCTTCTGATGATACGTGGCTCTGTTGTGTTAGGGGATGGCCTCCTTGCCACCAGATTTGACTGCTGAGTTTGAAAGCCACGTTGCATCTCTCCGTCCTACCTTACAGAAACTAATCTTAATGGTTCCATGAAGGTGCTGACGGGTCTGAGAATTCCGTGTTCATGTCAGTATCATTGTGGGAGAACCAGAATGTCCCTCATGGCGGCAATTCGCCCCCTCCTCCCTTCTGTCACTCTCTCCCTTTTGAAGTATGCTAGGTTTATGATGAACTACAGCATCGACGGGGCACGTGACGTTTATACCAAGGCTTGTTTGACACATCTGCCCAAAAAGCCCTCTATTCATTTGCTGTGGGCGATGTTTGAGGAACAGCAGGGTAAGTTTCACTGGTTGCTTGCTTTTGGTAGTTGTACAAAAACTAGGCTGACACTAGAACATTGGAAGATCTCGAGCTGCGGTTGCAGTTCAATATAAACGGTCGTCTTAAAGTGGTTGACGATTCCAAGGTAATGTGGAAGAAGCCGATAGGATCCTGGGAGCCCTGGAAGATGCGCTGCCACACCTGGCCGTGGTGAGACTGAGGCGGGTCAACCTGGAGCGTCGCCAGGGCAACATGGAAAAGGCGGAGTCTCTACTGCAGGACGCCATTAAAAATGGGCAAACGCCCAGGGAGGCTGCATTTTACTCCCTTAAGTTGGCGAGACTTTACTTCAAAATGCAGCGCAATCTGCTGAAGGCCAGAAACGTGCTGCTGGACGCCATTAAAGTGGATGAAGTGAGCTGACATGGGAAATGCCCGCATTTCCAAGCTACATTTACATGTTTGTCATGCTGCAATAATGTATAACCTGCATAAAAAGGGTTCATATTGTGTTTGGTTCCAGGAAAGTATCAAATTAGTATTTTCAGTCTTTATTGCAAAAGTACATTTGAGATTTTGTTCTTTGTATGTATCCCAGATGAGTCCCAAATTATACCTAAACCTTCTGGAGCTGGAATACAGCGGCGATGTACAAGAGAATGAAGACCGTATTGTGGCCTGCTTTGATAGGGCCCTGAGAAGCCCTCTGCCCCTAGAATCCCGTCTCTCCTTTTCCCAGCACAAGATGGAGTTTCTGGAGGACTTTGGAAGTGATATCAACATGTATGTCTCTCTCCCTCAGTGGAGAACCCATATGCTTTTGTTTCCAGTCTAATTTTCCTGATCTGTTCTTTCACTGATTCTTAGGCTGATGTCATCGTATGAGGAACATCAGAGACTCTTGAAGATACACGAGTCCTCTAAGAGAGAGACTGAAATTGAGTAAGGGAGAGTGACGTCATACAAACGTAGCTATTTGAGCGGCCGGTCCTGGTCTTGAAGGCTTGTCTGACCCTCCCTTAACTCTGACTGTACCGCATCCATTATGCAGCTCCCAGGAGCCTGAGGTAAAAAGACGGTGCACAGATGATGCGAGTGTGAACTTCAGCCATATGAGTGCGGACATGCAGGCGAGCCAAGCGTACAGTTACAGCTGGTACCAGGCGAGTCCCCCAGCTGCCCTGCACCATCTCCAGTGTCATGTCTGCTGCTTTGACTGAAGTTTTCTCCTTGTATATAACACCTTCCTTTCTTCTCTTAGAATTACAGCTACCAGAACTTGTGGGCCTACGGCCAGTACTACACCCCTCCACCAATGTGATGTGCCAGCATAAGACCTGTATCCAGAATTATTTGGGTTGTGGGGTGGGGTGGGGTGGGGGTAGACATGAGCTGTAGTGCTTTTCTTTTAGTATGTTCCATGTATACATAACTCTGCAATGAAGCAAAATAAATGCAACATGGCTGTGAAAACATACAATAAACCGTATGTCTTAGGAGTCCTGTGTTTTTAAATATACTCTGTGCATAATATGGTGGGATACTCAAATTGGTTGCGTTTGTGAGTGGAAAATATAGTCTGTGACAAAAGCGAAGCACCCACACGGACAGGAGGAAACTAAATGAATCTGTTTGTGATGAAAGTTCATTATCGCAGTGATAATATCAGATCCAACGACCAAATGTTACTAGTGTGAGAAACTGCTGGCCCCATGGCAGTAGGGGGCGGCAGCCCTGCCCTATTGAACAATAACTAGTGGATAAACTGGGCAAGCTAAAAGCTAAGGTGGAATAAACCCCATTACATTTCACATCTTCAAATGAGCTGCTGCATTGTTTGGTACTATGCACTGCCAGCTTCTGCAGTAGGTAAGCAATATAGCACTGTGGAGAGGCTGGGTTTTACCCCTGCACGTTAAGGTCATCAGGCTGGTGTCCCTTAATGTCATGCCAGATAATCACAGTATGTGCGTGCCACCTATTCAGCCCGCTTTATGTGTGGGGTAGAGGTGTGAATATGGGTATAATATGCTAATTTACAGTCCGAGAGGTTAGAGGCTACTCTGCTATGGGCCTTTATGTAGTGGGCAGGGGTAACATTACAGAATTATACAATTCCAGAAAATTAATGTTTGGAAAAAATGAGTAGGCCTAATATTAATATAAAATAGAGAGTAGGAAAATTAATCATAGAGTTCACTTATCAGTGAAGTTCAAGGCTGTATATGCATCCAGGGTCTGAACAGCTTTCTTGTTTTTTAATCGACGCAAGGTTTGGAAATACATTTCTTAATTCCTGTATCTTTGGTTACTTTTTTTGCCCATTTACATTTATGGGTAAAATATTTTCCATGTTAAATTAAAATGTTCAATATGCATTTCCTATTACTTTCAATGTTGTCTTTCCACAAAATAAAATATCCTTTTCCAATTTTATTTTTACTGTAAAACTTTAAACTTCCAACCAAAGGAAATGGTTAATATGCTGTCAGCAACAAAAAGTTTCTGAGAGCAAAGGTACTTGATGTTCCTAACCGCATAACCATGGCGTCGTACGCCATAATTGCGCTGTAACTGCCCCGTAACCGCACCCCTGTCTGGTTCGGCTCTGCTGCGCGCAAAGAGGGCGGACTTGCCCGATGATCAGTGAGCATGCGCACACGCTGATGCCATAGACAGGCGCCCGTGTGCGCGCATGCTGACTGGATGACTACTGCGTGAACTGCGAGAGGAAGTGGCGGCCGATAGAGGTCCGCACCTTTTCCGGTACATAGGAGAGCCGCTGTGCGACCGAGAGCAGCGAGAGAGGCGGGGAGGATCCACCGGGGCGGCGCGGGGGTTGCTGCAGTTGCAGGTATTGGGGAAAAAATCGTATTGGAGATCGTGAAAATCAGTAATGCGCACTGAAAATTGTGATTATGAGTATATTATGTTGGCGGAAGGACAAAATAGATCTTTTTAAAGTTGTTCTTTACCTCCCCCTCCCTTTTCTGAACCACTCTAATGTTACAGGGAGAAGAGAAGAGGTATCTCTCGGATGAATCAATGACATTTGGAGTTACCGCGGTCCGGTTGGTTCTGTTCCCAGCGGCGGTGCTGTTATTTCATCTTTGAAGCTTTATCGGGGAGCATCTGGAAATTACAGGGCTTGGCAGCTATTTGCAGATCGGAATAAAGCCGAAAGAAGGACCTCGCCAGACCAGAGGAAGTCAGAACTGCTGTAGGCTTCGAGGGCCTAATCCAGGCATTCCATCTTTTGAATCTTAGCAGCTATTTCTTATGGTGATATCGATTTTAAGGTTCACTACGTTATCGAAGAGATTCCCGAAGTTGACTTACTGCATTTTAACGTTGGAGGCAACTGGCATTATTCGAAAACTCAAATATACAGCAATGCATGTGTTCGGGCGCTCGCTGTAGGTGTGGATCAGAAAAGTTCCCGCACGCAGCGCTGTCCGGGCTTTTGGTTCGCGAAATCCTTCGCATGTCAGGCTGCTGCTGCCATCATGACCTTACGTTGAAGTCAAAACAAAGGAAAACTGACGCAGATCGGTACTGCCAGTGAACAGTGTCTGTCGGTTTTTGATCTTTTTAAGCCTCTGAGAAGAAATTTAAGTGAAGACACCAGTCCGTAATTTTCTTAATACCTCTGTTAATGCTTAAATACCGCGCCATTACCAGAAAGTGTTGTAGAAGTGCCGTATAATAGCTAAACCTTCCTGGTTTACAGACTTCTTGCTGGTCGTTAAGACAGAAACGTTGAACCCTTTAATTATATAAAAAATAATCGCCAGAGGTGCGTAGCGACCAGAAGTAATTTTTCTAAGTTTCTGGATATTTATGCGAAGTTTACAAAATGGGGAAAATGCTTTCCAAGATATTTGGCAATAAGGAGATGAGGATATTAATGCTGGGACTGGATGCAGCAGGAAAGACTACCATACTTTACAAACTGAAGCTGGGCCAGTCCGTTACAACCATTCCCACTGTCGGTTTCAATGTGGAGACCGTCACCTACAAGAACGTGAAGTTCAACGTGTGGGATGTGGGCGGCCAGGACAAAATCCGGCCCCTGTGGCGGCACTACTACACGGGGACGCAGGGGCTGATCTTCGTGGTGGATTGCGCCGATAGAGATCGGATAGACGAAGCCAGACAGGAGCTGCACCGCATCATTAATGACCGGGAGATGCGGGACGCCATCATCTTGATTTTTGCCAATAAGCAAGACCTGCCCGATGCCATGAAGCCGCACGAGATACAAGAGAAACTGGGTTTAACCCGCATCAGAGATAGGAATTGGTACGTGCAGCCCTCCTGTGCGACGACGGGCGATGGACTGTACGAGGGGCTAACTTGGCTAACATCAAATTATAAGTCTTAATCGCTGTGACTGTTGCAGAAATGAGAAGTTAACGCAGTCAGTTAATAAATAACATGACTTCTCAGAAGAATAAAGTTGATTCTCTTATTTTTCTTTATAATGAACATCAGCATTTATTTTATTATTTTTCTTAAAAATGCCAGGCTTTTACATTTTCATTGTACGTTTGTCACATTTGACTTCATTGTTGTACTTTTGATAAATGCCCCCCACCCCCACCAAAAAGCGATTTTGGCTTTGTCTAATGTGTGTGTCTTGGAGGAAAGCGAATCACCTGGTTATTCGACACTTTTTTTTTCCCCCAAATCTCCACATTATCGTCTTGCTCGGAATTAAGGTTCGAGAATGCTTACAGTCTTAGGTGGGGTTGGTGAAGTGGGATTGTGTTTGTTGTAAGAAGGGGAGTGTGCAGGTTGCCACTGAATTAAGGTACACTGTCAGTTATACGAAGTACAGATTGGTTTCCATTGTAAATTCCTCAGTCATTTTAAACTGATCTAAAAAAATGAAGGATCATGTGCAGTGTCACCTCATGTCTCATTATCTGGTACCTTTTTTTTTCTTTTTTTGCTCTGATCAGGGTAGTGTTCCTTTAGCATCCGTCGGAAAATATAACAATGTAGCATAATTTTGTATGACATTAATACAAAAATAAAATATTTTATATAACAATACCTCACTTCTGGAAAGTGTTGGCAACATTGTAGCACTGGAATAATCCACGATCAGCATAAGTAATTTATCAGTGTAGACTCCATTGTTTGGAGTCTAGCACACCAGAGCAAACTTCAGGTATGTGTGATGCCGTTTGTTTGGTTATTTCATGCAATATGCATAGTTTAAATATGGCAGATTATGGCAGCTTGTACTCACTGATTAAATCTTCCATGTGAAAGGAGTGGTTGAGAGCTTATCCTGTAAGATACCGGCCTCGTCCAATCAACTGCAGTCAGGAAGTGATGCGTACGTTTCACTCAGCAGAGGTGGAGCTCAGAGGTGGCTGCTTGCAATGTTTAAAGAAAAGAATTCCACCAACGACAAGGGCGGGCCCATCGGCGTCGACGCCCAAAATGAAACTGGTCCACACCTTTTTATGGAAACCACCCAGTGATAGCTGAAGAATCCGATGACTCACCTGAAACATGTATCAAACCACATCTCCTGCTGGTGAGACCAGCAATATGTAACAGCATCTCCATAGTTTCCACCAATAAGAAAAGTGTTAGTTGGCTGTGTGGTTTCAAAACTTTTTCCATCCCCTGCGGACCGCTGTGGTTTGAATGCAGGAAGTTGCCTTTAAAGCTTTCCTGTGCACCTGAAATACGCTCAGGGTTGCAGGCCTGTAGTCGCCAGCTGATATTTGGACTACAGCTTGCTAGTAAACAATGCCGTGCAGGGCCCAATTCTCCTCAAACTGCTTGAAATCTTTTCCAAATCTTTCTCTCGGAGCTGGCTGGTTCCACTTCAGGGGAGGCGTTGGCTGTCTGCTTCTGGCTTGGTGAGTCATGAGAACGTGACCATTATGTCTGTGGTCGACCTGCTTTGAGCGTCACCTGCCGGCAGCAGGTGGGGCGTCAGTCACTGCAGACGCTCACTGCAGACGCTCACTGCAGACGCTCACTGCAGCCTTGTCTGATGGCACTGAGGGAGATGAGCAGTGTCTCAGGGAAGCACGAATGCACTTGTCGCATTTACAGCTGCCGCAGTGACTAAACCAAATGAGATTTTGCTGTTTCTTATTCAGCCCTTAAACACGGGTAATTAGGGTTAAAAGTGACTGAAACAGACCATGGTTTCTGCCTCACATTTTTAAGTACCAAACTTCTATGCATGTGCATTTAAGGTTTAAGGTTTTGCAGGGCTTGTTAGTGGGGCGGGACACACTGTAGGCAGCTTGCAGTTCTCTATTTGCAGTTATGGAGTCAATGTTCTGCAACATACCGGCCTCCGGTCACCCTAACCGATCCGTGGCTGCAAGGTGCATGGATGGAGTCGTTTTTGTTCTGAATCGAGCGCAGCTGAACAATGGTTCAGACAATTTCTAACTGTATCGGTGAACATTGTTCTTTATAAATGACATAATTTAGTTTGCACATTGAAGTCAGTGACGTGTGTGTTATTGTACCTATGAAAGGTGGTTAGAGATGTATGAGGTCCAGAAATGAAAAGTCCAGACCAAGATTTTGTTTCAACCAATCAGTTGAGTTCTCTGTGACTGTTTATCGGGTGAGCTTTCCAAAGCCTTAACGCTATTTCATTCTTAAAAATGAGGTAGCGTTAAGTAGGTAAGGGAAACTCATCCTGTTCTCAACTGATTGGTCGAAACAGAAGCTTGCTCTGGATTTTTTGTTCTTGGCCCTTAACTATCCCCTAGTGATGGTGATTCATGGCAGTCACTGTCCTCACTTTTTTGACTGCTATCAGTGCACCTTCCAGCCATCTCTGCTGTGTTTAGTTTAATTTGATTGGCTGCCACCCACCAGCTGACACTCGAGTCCAGCAAAGTGCAGATTATTAATTGGTTTTAGTTAAATTTAGTTAATAAATTAATTAACATTTCTGTTAATCTGTTAATGAGTCTGGCCGCTCTGTCTTCATAACAGCTTCAGTCCTTCGTAGAGTGTCGTCATGCACGTCCCGACAGCTTCAGTCCTTCGTAGAGTGTCGTCATGCACG
>JABFDZ020000043.1:556425-576240 GCA_019775955.2 Pollimyrus isidori
TTGTTTCTACCCATAAGCTTAACAATCTGTGACCATGACTCCTTATGCTTAACTGTTTAGTAAAAACAAATTCCTGGTGTGGATTTGTAGCTTCTGAACCTGAAATGCCCAACACTGGGAACAAGGATGCATACTAGTGTTGGCAGGAAACCAAAAGCATGACTTTGATACGATAAATATTACAATACTGATACTAAAACAGAACCACGACAAAAACAAACAATACATAGATGTAAATAGATTGAGGTAAATAGACGACAGAACAAACGCAAGCAGAGTGAGGCCATATTCCGCTTCACACATCGACAAGATGTGGATGGTTGGCCAGAGCACCTGTACTGGCAGCCATGGCTCTGCTGTAACCGTGTGACGTGCGTGTCCCTTACAGGACCCATACATTCACTTCCCTAAAAAGGACTCAATGTTATCGTTCCGCTTGCCCTCAGAAATATGTTTAGTGCTGCTTCCTTCTGCGACTACGGCCAGTGTGGCTTGTAAGGACTGCTGCAAGCAAGCATGTGAAAGCTTGGACATTAAACCTGAAAGTGAGTGTGTACGCCTACAGCGATCGAAGAACCAAGCTGGAGAACAAGGGACCCAAAGGAGTGAAGGGGTTGGTGAAGGAGTTGGTGAAGGAGTTGGTGAAGGAGTTGGTGAAGGAGTTGGTGAAGGAGTTGGTGAACGGGACACTCAGACAGGCTACCAAACGAGAGAGGCGTACCTCTAAAATATGGCTGAAATACACCATCGACTGGTGTATTATATAGCCTACATGTGACTTCCAATATGCTGTATTTGGATTTTACAGTACATTTTCACAATTTAACATTATTTTAACGACAGGTTCTCGGCACCTGGACTCAGCCGACTATGTGATGAGATATTAGGAGTGTTTTTGACCAACATGAATATTCAACGTACAATGTGGAGAAACCTAGAGTTCAGTAACAAATGTTTTTCTTGTCGCGTGAGTTATTGATGCTTTTTAGCTTACTCCTTAGCAGTACATATAGGGGATTTTTCTGGACATACTGGAACACAAGTGTTTCAGATCTATTTCATGCAAACAGGAAGCGGCACCGAACGAGTTGATGAACAGATCAGAACGTATCTTTTACGGATGAATCAAATGAAGTGTGTCCCACAAAAGGGCCATTTCCACCATCGCTACTCCTTTAGGGTGAAAAAAAAATGGTTGACACACCCACTGTGCCTGCATGGAGTAGGAGAGAAAGCAGACAACTGACCTGCTCTTGAACAGTGACACAAATCATGGGGAATACTTGCACAAGAGGTACAGAGGTTCTCGAACCGACTACAAGTCAAATTTCTGGAAAGTCGAACAAACCAGTTTGACCTAGAACTCGATCCGAATATCAGAAGTCGAACCATGAACGCTGACCTAATATAAATTGTACGCGCCAGGAAATAAGTCATACTACAATGGAATTGTTACCTGAATGCCTTCTTCACAGACTGGACGATTAAACAAATAAAGTAGCGTAACATTACAGTAACTAAATAAATAAACCACTAACTTACATGTACTATTACAGCATTTATGTCATTTACTTAAACTTTACTTTGTCAGGTAAATTAACTGAAAACCAGTTTTCATTGCTTTACGTGATATTCGGGAGAAACAGATTACGCATCGGAACTGCCTGGGATACAAATGTCACGCATGTAACCAAACTGTTCAGCCAATAAGGGCAAAGGTGTGTCATCACGGAGGCGGTTCCAGTTTGTGCAGCCGAGTGAGAGGTCGCAATGCATCTAACCGTAATGTCGTCAGGATATATGAGTGTATATAATATAGAGTGTATGTGCGAGAGAGAATATATATATATATATATATATATATATATAAAAAGCTGTGAAAGGACTGTGCGAGACAGAAGCGGCATCAGCCGGCACCACGGGCTCGCCGAGTACCTTTGAAGAGAGGCAGCTTCTGCAGCTCCCGGTTGTTGCTCAGGGTGAATCTGGATGAACCAGGCCTCTTGTCCTTCCTGACAGAAGAATGCGAGCTGGACTGCTTGCCCTTTATCAACTGCGTCGTGGGTGGGAGGTGACTGCTGTTCTTCTGCCTCCAGTTCTAGAGGCAATAACAGAGGCGGATTAACGTTAGGCTACTTCTAAACGGAAGGTCATGGGCCAAATGCAGACAGTGCGCAGTTCAGCAGAAGACCTCAGTCAGAAGCGTGTTAGGAGATTTAAATGCACCAGCTCCCAGTGGGAACACGGGCCGCCTCATTCCTGAATCCCTGCATCATCATATAGACGCACAACCTTTACAGGTACCAATTATAACTAAATTCATTTAAATCAATCAATACCACAAATTCTCAAATTAACCAATAAAGCACACAGTTTCTCTCACATGCACATACAGCTTATGAAAGGTCAACTCTCCTTATTTTTGTACAGTGGGAGGAAATCAGAGTAGCCTGAGGAAACCCACACAACAGGATAAGAATGGGCGCGCGCACACACACACACACACACACACACACACACACACACACACACACACACACACACACAGACAAGAACCCCCCAACCTAGTAGGGATGGGGAGGCAGTGCTACACTACCTGACCAAAAGTATGTGGAGACCTGAGCAGCACACCGCTGTACTCCCTGAACATCCCATCCCAAAACCAGGCATTACTGCTACGCAGAGGGTCCCCCTTTGCTGCTATGACAACCGTCACTCTTCCGGAAAAGCTTTCCGCTACATTCTGGAGTTTGGCTTTAGCAATTCAGCCGTGAAAGCATTAGTGAGGTCGAGCACCGACGTCAGCCGCAGTCAGCATTCCATCTCTTCCCAACAACGTTCACTGGGAATGAGCTTAGGGCTCAGGGTAGGTCAGCCAAGTTTTTCCACACCAGCATTGCAAAGCCATTGATTTATGGACTGGGCAGAGTGGCATAGTTATACTGGAAGTTAGAAGCACATAATTGTCTAAAATGTCTTTGTATGCTGGTGGATTAAAAATTACCCTTCACTGGAACTTAGAGGCCTAGATCAAAACAATGAAAAACAGCCCCAAGGCAGTCACACACTCAGACAGGTTCTCCTGGCATCTGCCAAACCCAAATTCATCCGTCAGACTGATGATTCATCGTTCCACTGCCCCACAGTCTAATGTGACATGTTTACACCAGCCGAGCTGATGCTTGACGTTGTGCACAGCAACATGGTCGAGGAAACACAGACCACGAAGCTGCCGACAGACGGATCTCACACTGACGCTGTGGCCCGAGTCTGTCTGGAACTGCAGCGCGTGCGTCCACTGAGGAAAAGCGATGTTTCACACGCCACACGCTTCAGCACTCTGTGGCCTGGAACTGTAGCGAGTCTGTCTGGAACTGCAGCGAGTCTGTCTGGAACTGCAGCGAGTCTGTCTGGAACTGCAGCGCGTGTGTCCACTGAGGAAAAGCGATGTTCCACACGCCACACGCTTCAGCACTCTGCGGCCTGTGGTCACACAGTGCAGCCTGCCTCTTTCTGGCAGAGCTGTGGGTGCCCCTACACCAGGGGTAGCCAATCTTATCCACAAAGGGACGGTGTGTGTGCAGGTTTTCGCTGCAATTCCCTAATTAGATTACTAATTAGAGGACCGATTGGCTGAAGAGTCCTCACACCTGGGTTTGAACAGCTGACCTAACGGTTATCCCAAAAACCTGCATACACACCGGCCCTTTGCGGGTAAGATTGCCCACCTCTGTCCTAGACACTTACATTTTATTACAGTACTAACAGTTAACCTTGACAGCAGTTTGACAAACTGATTTATCGCAGTGTTGCCATCCTATGATGGCGCCATGTTTAAAGTCACTGAGCTCACATTATGCTACCGATGTCTTTAGAGGCTGCATGGCCCTTTCATTTTATGCATCCATTTGCAAATGGGTGCAGCTTACATAGCTGAATGCAAATAATTGGAAGAGGCTTCTACATACTTATAGCCAGGTAGTGTGCAGGCTGCCCCATTATGACTGTGTGTGTGCCTTCTGCCAGGCAACAGAGAGCAAAAGGGAGAAGCTCATTCTGGCAGAGAGAACAGCACACCTCCAGATCTGGATAAGTGGCTGGAAGATGAATGAACAGGCTCTTATCACAGGCTGAGCTCTCGCGATTTAGGCAAAAGGGGAACAAAAAAAAAATCACAAAGGGGCTTGTTGGAACAGGAGCCGATCTAACATGAGGCTCAATATCGTTTATACTGTTGCAAATAAAAATGACGACTGCGGTAAAATTGGAATCACGACAGTCTTTTTACTTAACAGACTAAGACTGTAAATGTTCTTCCTGAAGTTAACATGCCTATAAACCACAGTACCTAAATTCTCCAACTGCAAATATTGTTTACTAGGTCCACTGTGGGAAGCACTTCGGTTAATCTGCAATAAGTCGGACAAAACTTGTTAATGATGCAACTACAAACAGCTTTCTCCGAGTAGACACCAAGTAGACACCGAGTATACACCGTCTTAGATGAAGGCCAAGGCAGCACTTTGAATTAAATAATTGCAGTGCA
This sequence comes from Pollimyrus isidori, assembly GCA_019775955.2. NCBI lineage: Eukaryota > Metazoa > Chordata > Actinopteri > Osteoglossiformes > Mormyridae > Pollimyrus > Pollimyrus isidori. Next base: position 560,972 of record JABFDZ020000043.1, read on the forward strand.
TTTACTTCCTGCTATACTATTAATTCTATTATTTACTTTAGCTGTACTTTCAAATAACTGTCAAATGACCCATAATAAATAATCCTTCTAAAAAAATGCAAATCTTGAAAATCCTGCGATTTAAGGATAAACGTTCATGGTCTTCAGGGAATACCAAACAACAGGGGTCTTGGCTCAGGTCACAATGAACAGTCTTTCCACTAGGGCTGGGCGATATGGCATAAAATTCATATTGCGGTATAATTTGAACCATAGACGGTATATATTGCGGTATATGATTTGATCTGTAAATTTCAATATAACTGTTTTTGAAAGGGAGGGTAACATATGTCCATAGCAAAGGGAAGTTGTATCCCTTTTATAAACTTAACACATTTCGAAGTCATGAACGTAGAAAATTTACAATTATAGAAGAATATGAAAACATTTAATGTAACTTCACTGGTTTTATCTTATATTAAAAACACAGGTTGGTTTTGTAAACTGTACAGGTAAGCAGAAAACAAGACACAGAACTACAGTGTCATAACTCTATATTAGTATGACCATCTCTCCCATAAAGATCCTGCCAGGCAGAGTCCAGCACGGTTTCGGGTACCCAACGGGTGACCTGTAAATTTTGTTGAAACGGGTGAAGAACATTCTACTGTGTCGGATACGGGTTCGGCTAACATACTCTTTTGAACCAGAAGCAGAACTAATATTGTCTGAAAAGTATTCATGCCAATCCACAGAGAACAGCAGCACTTAGGGCCGTGATACAGAAACAGTTAAATGAAGGACCATTAATTCTCCATGATTTCTTGTCCGTGGGAAGACCCAGTGATGCCACAGAAACCAGCCCACCACAAACACCATACAGTAATTCTAATTTGACAGTAGTGCCACATTAATATCTAGACCAAGTGGTTCAGAATGAATGAAGGACTTTGTAAGCCCAGTGATTAGTTGTGTCATAGCATAAAGACAGACACAAGCTGTTTCATTTAACAGCCATCTGTATGACTGAGGACAATGTGAAAAGTACTTTGATGAAAAGCAGCCAAAACAGCAAAAACAAGAGCAAGGAAGTGTGGAGACGCATCAAAGCTGACACACATGTAGGGAATATAACGGAAATGCAACCAAGATGGATAGAAAAGCACAGAGTGCTCTAGCGGAAAGGCATTCATACATTAAACAGGCAAGAGTAAGGAGCGTTAAGCACGTGTGGTTCTAGGGTGAGAAGATACCACGTTTCAGCTTAGAAACAGTGTCTGCCTTTGTCGTCTTAAGGTGTCCTGCGTCAACACTACAATTCAAACAAGGCAATTAAAGGTGGCTTGTTTAGGCATTTCACTTAAGTGTATCACGTGGACACCCAACGCTGTAATTGCACGCCCACTTCCCTAGAACATCATACGGCTCTCCAAACACGAAAAAACCAGCCTCTGCTGCATTTACAAATTAGCCAAACTCTTCATTTACCTCGTTCTCTGTTTCTTGTGCATCTTTGTTTCCAGTTTTGGCCACTTTTCCTGATTTTGTAGTTTCCTGAAACAAAGGGTTTCTGTAAGATCTCAAAGTCAGAAGGAAGATATACAGACGTTAAATCAACTCACTGATTCTGGGACCGAGTTCGCGTGGACTTGCCAGTAGCAGTGCGTCTCACATTGTAGCTTCTCATTTTAATGATTTTCTATTACATTACTTTCGGATGTGAATGGATACCATCACCCTCATTTTAAACCCCCTCCCAAAAAAATCTAATTCAAGTAACATCTCATCCACTGTCCATCTGTATTATAAACTATTAGTTACATAATCCACCAAACCTGATACATTCCTGCTTTAAATGATCATTATAATAATGTTTTTCCTCATCTTAAACTTGGAGGGTACAGTACAATAAACGAACATAAGCCTGTTCGTTAGCTAGATGGCTATGTGGAAAACTGCACATTCTAGAAAGTCCCATTGTTGCACCAAAAAGTTAACGCACAAAAAAAAAAATCACATCCACGAAAAGGATCAGATGTCTCACTTAACAATATAAATACCTATATAATGCAGACCAACTTACCTGGTAATCTTTGCCCATTCTGCTAGCTACAGATGATCTAGCACAAAACGAACTAGCCAGTAGTTGGCTAACTAGTTACCGTAATCAAGTTTACCGTAAACCCTTATGAGCGTGAATATTTCCAAACTTGCAGAGTGATAACACGCTATACATTCACACAATCTACAAACTCAGAGCTAAACACTATAATTAAAACAGAAGCACATGATGACTTTGAGATTGCCGGTTACTTGCTACTACAGACATCCCCGCAGAGTCGTCTAACGTTAGGCCTCATTCATCCATTTGCTTCCTTCACCATGTAAGCATTCCATTCCATATTTGAAAGAAATGTGTTACATAAAACAATAAAATCACATAAACATCCAACCAACCTTCTCCTTTTTCATTTTATTCGGCATTGCAGATTTTAAAACCGTCCCTCTCGCCCCTGTCAATCCTCTCTCGAGTCCGCGGTACTAGTCACTGACTGCAGCGGTTCGTCTTTTTCTCCGGCCCAGTTGATTGGCTGCTGTCGGTCAGGTGACCAAACCTGTAGTGGGCACGCTGACAGGAGAGAGACATGACCTGTTTCCACCAGCCGCTGTAGAGACTTGGTAGCCAACCTGATTTCGCTAACTTGCGACTTTCAGTGCATGCGTGTCCTGCTGAAGAATAACTTCCATTGTTAAATTATCACGATTAGTTGATAAAAACGAACTTTATGGCATAACACTACGAAGTTGTACACAAACGATAGTCTCGTAAAGTTAACTATGAACGCCGTAATGCGTGGATTTTCACTCAGTGCGTATAACTTGCTAATCATAAGGCAAAATGTGCCATGGACCGTTTAAACATTTACCATTTACATCTATGGGTGAAAACGTGAGCGAGCTGCAGATTAATGGCTTTACGCACGAAGTACAGTTACATATTGCCATTAGCGTGAGTAAACTAGTGTACCGGTTTCATTTCATAGCCATTGATGCAGATATTTTATCGCTTCAGTTGAAGCGGGCTAACGTTGCGTTGTGGACGGTGGTAAAAAAATAAAAATGAACGCGCTTAATTTTTGCCATTTGCTACGCAGCACTCCCACCTGGTGGCATATCGACGCTACATTCCTAAAAACGGCCCACAACCCCAATTTATACAAATCCATACCGCTTTCGAGTCCACAGGATCCAGGGATATCCTCAGGAATCCCGCGACCCTGAATAGGTTGGGGGGGTATACGGAATACTGTTGGATAGACGAAGTCTCCCCCATTAAATGTATTGTAGTGGGCAAGACTGACTAAGCTAAGGTACTTACAATCAAAAAGTATTGTAAAATTTCCAAGTTGTGAAAACTTAAAAACAAAGCACCTTGACAAGTCCAGAAAGAACGGTACATTCATTTTATTTAAATATTTTTCAAAAAAAGAACTCAGTACATTCCTTTAAATTTCAGTAGTGAAAGTTTAATGCATACCACAGTGCTGTATCCCGTAAACGCTTGTCCAACTCACTCAAATTAACGGCAGACTTTCAGTTTCTGAAATTTTATTTGTACTGGTACAACCGTTTCAAATCTCTAAATTGCCATTATACAACGCATTCATAGCACACAGGAGACCATACTGGAATGTCAATAAATAGAAAGTGTGGAGAACTAGAGAGGAAAAAGAGCAGTGAGGTGAGACGTCCTCCCACGCATGGCACTGCCAAAGATCCGGGATGTGCAGGGCACAAGAGGAAGCATTCTGAGAAATATTAGGGCGGCTGCTGCAATGCACAATTATTTACAGTTTCTGTGAACTTGGGTCTTTTACTGTAGCTCTAATCGACTTCCTCCATCCTGGAGGTACCATCTTCTCCTTCCAGTGGGGGCATGTCTTCAATAGGAGCAGAGCTGCTTTCCTCAGTGGTCAGATCATCTTCATCAATTCCTGCAAACGGAACATGGTCCATCTCGAGTCAAATCAATACGGCTGCATTTAACACGTGTGAGACGGAGAAACAAGCGTTCTACGCATATTCTAAGCTCGTTATTTCATCGATCGAACGTCGCCTCATTTTGTCAGTAGTATCTGGCAATTAAGTGATTTCACAATATTCCTCATTTAGGGCCTTTAATACATGACGCACTACAGCTACACATCTATGGGGATTTTCTTGCACTCACCCAATCCCAGCTTGATCATCCTATAGATGCGGTTGGAGTGAGTCTGAGGGTCGTCCAACGTGAAGCCAGAAGACAGCAGTGCAGTCTCGAACAGCAGGATCACCAGGTCCTTCACAGATTTGTCATTCTTGTCAGCCTCCGCCTTCTGCCTGAGGGTCTCGATAATGGGATGCTCTGGATTTATCTCCAGGTGCTTCTTGGCGGCCATGTAGCCCATAGTGGAGTTGTCTCTCAATGCCTGTGCCTTCATGATCCTCTCCATGTTGGCAGTCCAGCCATATGTGCTGGTTACAATGCAGCAAGGAGAGGAGACCAGCCTATTGGACACTGTAACCTGTTAAGGAACATTCAAATGAACGTATTTAAAGTAGTGTTCACAAGGCTTTCCGTTTCAATACATTTCACGTTCAGATATTCAAGCACAAGACGTCTTTGCTCACCTTTTCCACTTTCTTCTCCAGAATGTCCTTCATGATCTTGCAGAGGTTCTCAAATTTGCTCTTGAGTTCTTCCTGTTTCTTCTTCTCCTCCTCATCCTCAGGAAGTTCCAATCCCTCTTTTGTGACCGACACCAGGTTCTTGCCCTCAAACTCCTTCAGCTGCTGGACACAGTATTCATCGATGGGCTCGATCATGTAGATCACCTCGAGACCTGCCTTGCGTAGACGCTCCACAAAAGCGGAGTTGGCCACCTGATCCTTTGTTTCTCCTAAGGAAAGATTTTGATCGTGGTTTGATTAGCAGACACTTATCCAAAGCAACATATATTTGAGAAAAAGCATGGTCAGACCAGCCCCCCGAGTGAGGCCCTTAACCCCCAGTTGCTTTAGGAACCAACTGTGAAATCAATCACTCTTCCAAGTCGGGATTCAGACCAGCAAACTTCTTCAGGGGCACAAGATGCAAACCCAATTCAGCCACACTCCCTCATCCCAAAGTAGAACCATATAGGGTTTTGTGTTGTTGGAAATCAACTGCTCCTTGAAGTGCACATCTCAAGCAGCAGCTCACCAGTGATATAGTAGATGTGCTTCTGGTTGTCCTTCATGCGAGTGACGTAGTCCTTCAGGGAGACCATCTCATCCCCTGATGCCGAGGTGTAGTACCTTAAGAGCTCAGAGAGTTTCTTGCGATTTTGAGAGTCTTCATGTATTCCAAGCTAAAAATAAATTAACAAGCTTATAAAAAAAAAATAAAAAATAAAAAAAAACAGCAGATAACCAGACATTCCTTTAGCATACAACTAAATTACTTGACATAAATGTGGTCCCTGTCAAATCCTAAAAAAAAAAAAAAAAGGCTTCAAATCAAAAGGCACGAGAGAACTTATAGATGTAACTGTGCAGAGGGGAAAAAATTATATAAAAAATAAATCTTATTCAATGCCACCCTTTTCTGCATTGCCAATTTAATTTCTATTGGAACCAAACAGCCGGTTAAAATTAAACTCTGAAAAACCAGTGATGCGATCGTGAATCTTAGCTACACGGCAGCTGCCGAAATAGCAGGATCATTAAAATGACAGCAGTGGTTGTGAAGGTTTGCAGGCTCAAAGCTGCAGAGCACCTGCACTCTCACAGGTTTTGCCAACCAGTCAGTTGAGAAAACAAGCCTCACCCTTTTCCAAACTGCATCGCAATTAATTGCATAAATTTTACTTTGGATGGTAACCACCTCACGGACACATATTGCAGATGCAGTTTGCTCCCCTGGGGGCATTAATGCATTTTATTTGCCCTCTTGTCCCTCTATATGTGCATCTTCTCTACCCTTATATGTACATGCCCTGCTCAGAGTCTGGAACTTGGAAACAGAGCATTTCACTCCACATTGTACTGAGCATAAGTGTATGACAAAACTGCAGAATTCCAGTTGTGGACTGACTCCAACTGTAACTGAGCTGTCAAAATCAATATTAACTATTCATTTCATTACTGTGAGCAAATAATTTAGGGAAAGAAATCTGGTTTGCAGGTCAAGGGCCTAACCTTGATGTTCTTGGAGAACTGCTCATAATATTTCTTGTAGTTGTCCTTGTCCTCAGACAGCTCGGTGAAGAGCTCCAGGCACTTCTTCACCAGGTTCTTGCGGATCACCTTCAGGATCTTACTCTGCTGCAGCATCTCCCTGGAGATGTTCAGAGGGAGGTCCTCAGAGTCCACAACACCTTTGATGAAATCTGTACAGGAAAAACAAGATAAGTCTCCGTCCACCAGCACCTGGCAGAGGAGATGAGCCTTTTCTGTACTGCAGATGAACATTCGACTCACTGAGATACTCTGGGATGAGCTCTTCACAGTTGTCCATGATGAAGACTCTGCGCACATATAGCTTGATGTTATTTTTCTTCTTCTTGTTTTCAAAAAGGTCAAAAGGGGCTCTTCTTGGAACAAAGAGCAGGGCCCGGAACTCGAGTTGGCCCTCTACAGAGAAGTGCTGTAGTAAAAAAAAAAACAAACAGAACACCATTCTAAGTATCAGAAGACACTTCCCCAAGGACCTTGACAAACATTGTTATTTTACAATATTATTTTGACACATTTTCAAGTGACGCCACTATTGTTCAATTCTGGACGAGCCCCAGCACATGCGATGTGCTCAAGTGGTGCCTTTTATAGCCTGAAGAGCATCTGTGTTGCTGTAACAGGATCCTCCCAAGTTTAGTGGTTGCCTGTAGTCCTTCATCCATTTATAGAATTTAAGGTATTTCTACACAAATAAAGCTGCACACCAACCTTCACAGCCAGGTGATCCTCCCAGTCATTGGTCAAGCTCTTGTAGAACTCGCCATACTCCTCATTGGTGATGTCATCTGGGTTACGGGTCCAGAGCGGCTTCGTCTTGTTCAGCTCCTCTTGGTCAATGTACTTCTCCTTGATTTTCTTCTTTTTCTTCTTCTTATCGGAGCTCTTGTCCTGCTCCTCATCCTCATCTGAGCCCACATCTTCAATTTCAGGCTTGTCCTCCTCACTTTTCTTGTCTTCCTCCCCTTTCTCCTCCTCCTTCTCTTCTTCATCGTCACTGACCTCCTTGTCACGCTCTTTCTCCACCTGCATAGGTCAGAATGGAATTAGGTCAGACGGGTACAAGTCAGAATTCACTTCTCATGGACACATTGAGAAGCATAATGAAGAGCGAATAACCGTCTGTTTTCACAAGCAATTATGCAAACGCTTACAAAAAGTGTGATGGGGTAGCCAATGAACTGAGAATGTTTCTTCACGATCTCCTTCACCCTCCGTTCTTCAAGATATTCCGTCTGGTCCTCCTTCAGATGTAGGATCACCTTTGTTCCACGGCCCAGAGGTTCAGCTAATAGGAGAAGAGAACGGTGAGGTTGTGTCCACCGCATATCTTTCATACCTAATCACAGTTTAATGAAGAAGAAAACCCCTTACATGCATCCACTTTGACTGTGAAGGACCCTCCAGCAGACGACTCCCAGGCGTACTGCTCATCATCATTGTGCTTGGTGATGACGGTCACCTTCTCAGCCACCAGGTAGGCCGAGTAGAAGCCCACACCAAACTGTCCGATCATAGAAATATCAGCACCAGCTTGCAGGGCCTCCATGAAGGCCTTGGTCCCAGACTTGGCAATAGTGCCCAAGTTGTTGATGAGGTCAGCCTTCGTCATCCCAATGCCGGTGTCGATTATGGTCAGGGAGCGGTCTTCTTTGTTTGGAATGACGTTGATTTTCAGTTCTTTTCCAGAATCCAACTTGGAAGGATCTGTGAGGCTCTCATATCGGATTTTGTCCAGAGCCTAACATTCAGAAAAGCGTTTAAGGTTAAGCAAAAAAAGTCATTCTTGTTCAATAAGAGAATATGCAAAATACTGCAGTAGTGGAACAACTAAGAGGGCCAACTAAGCAAATAAGTCACCGAAAAAACAAAATATTTTTAAAAAGTTCCAAACACACTATGAGTCCCCATCACAGGAGGCCAACCATCCCTTTCTCTTTAGTTGGGAAGGAGTGAGGACCATGGATACAGCAGAACACAATGTTATTCTTTCCACACCCTTAGACTTTTTTGGCTTTCGCACCTAGAACAGAAACACTCACATCTGACGAGTTAGAGATAAGCTCTCTAAGAAAGATCTCCTTATTGGAATAGAAGGTGTTGATAATCAGGGACATCAGCTGGGCGATCTCTGCCTGAAAGGCAAAGGTCTCCACCTCCTCCTCCATGGGCTGGTCATGTGCTTCAGGCATCTGTAAAACAAAGAGACACCCGCCTAACCATCTGGACACTATGCAGTCATCACCCACACCAGTGCATTCATCCCTGCCTTCGCAGTCTGAATTCACCAGTAACCTACAGTATCTTTACATTAGGCTCCGCAAAAGCAATCACCATTCAAATGACATGCTGCAGACGTAAAGGAGAGTTTGAGATATGCTCGAACTGGAGATATTTTAAAAACCACAGTGCACACACACTTATCCCACTAACTCAGTGACTCAAGGTGGATTAGTACAGACTCATGTTCTACAGAAGCAAACCCATACATCACAAATGTGCATTTATCCTGGCTTGTTAAGCATGCAACGTATAGTTAGAAGGGCAGTGATTTTCTTTCTTCGAATGAGCCTGCATAACCTTGTAAAAAGGTCACATCTTTGTCTCTATACAAGATCCCCAAATGTCAATTCTCTTTAAGTTAGAACAGTACCAAAAAAGAAAAAAAAAAAAAAACCTAGACACGTTTATTTACATTGATCACACTATATTCTGACAGGACTTATTGCAAGTTATTTATGCATTAGCATGACTGATGAATGTAGCATATTGTGTCATGGGACATTAATGTTAATCGTTATTGTAAATCAACATTAGCCGCCTTCTGAATGCCAATAAGTAAGCCTCGGTAGGTATTTATAATTATGTCAATCTGAATTAGCAACAGCAATATGGCATCAACAAGATAATACTGCCACAAATCGGCAGTGATTTCATATCAGTTGCTATATTAAATCACAACATGGTTGCATGGATTATTCTGGAATCCCGTGTACGCCAAACCTCAAACAAGTGAGACTGCGTAAACCTTGCGCCACCCTTCGAAGAAGGTTGAGAACAACCACCTTCTAGAACCTACTGGATAGTAACCTGCTTATTGATAAGGAGGAACCATTCTTAATTATTACAAAAAAGCTCGATCTAGGTATTGGACGATGTAAAATATGGATAGTTAATTTTGCGTAGGGTGAAGAGGGACGAAACCTGATATTTGACCAGCAAACAAACGACCCTTTCACTACTGGATACCTAGCTAAATATTTTACCGGTTTAGCCAATTAACATACGGAAGGTACATTACGTCCCAAAACCAAGTTAATATCGTCGCATAAACTACTGATAACATGGACTCATAACCAAAATATTTCTGTTCCTTTTTGCGCAGGGCAGCCAATGGGATCTTCCACACCATACAGCACTGAAATCCAATTCGGTAGGCAGCTCGTTCTAAAGACAGCGGTCTTTTGTAATTGCAATATAAAATTAAAACAACCACAGGCAAATAGTTTAAATAATTAACTAAAAACGGCTGACAAAGAACGTGGTCTTGGAGCGACGCCGCCTGTATTATTCTTTACGGCTAATTTGGTCTCTACAGTGGCCGCGAGTAATATGTGACCATCTAAAGGAATTACATTTTAGGAGCTCGCCTATGTGTAAAAATAACCATCGCAGTTTGCTAGCATAACACAGCCAAACACGTGAACAATAAAATGACACAAATGGCCGTAATTCGTGAACAATGTTACGGTCATTTCTTACCTTGCAGATTGGCAAAAAAAACTCTAATGTGATTTCGGTTATTCAATTAGTAATTCGAGGAAAATCAACCATTCCTCTCGACCAGACGTCGAAGCAAGAACGATGCTGGCTCGGTGGTTTCCGCTTAAATAGCCGATGCCACCTTCGCCAGAGCCTTCGAGAAAGCGCGACGGCTTCCAGAAGCGTCTAGAAGCTTCCTCTCCGCCAGCGCAGCAGGGAGTGGGAGCCGAGGCCGCCAATCACGGACGGCCTCTTTCTGCGAGTTAGCGGCTACGCCTTCTTCGCTTAAAAGTGGCAGGACTTCGCGAATCGTTATTCTCAGTGTCGTCATGTTGGGTGGGGATAAGATCATTTTATGCGCTCATTGCTGACTGGAAGTGTTCCGAGGTGGTAGGTTGCGTTGGAATCTGTGGATTCATCTCAAAGAGTAAAGCACAACATAAAATATCGACTATATTACTAGGTGTTGGTTAACAAGTATGAACCCATTCGCCATTTGCGACTTATTACAATGACACCAAATTAAACGATAATTTCCACTTAAAGCAATAAAGGTTTGTTATATTACAATATATACTGGAATTATAATTCAGCACCTATGGCTACATTAAGCAGCTATGAAGTGGTTGAGGTTATCGCCAAAGCTCTGATCGTTCCTAAATATTTCACATAATTTTCCCATCGGTGATCTGGGTCGTATACTGTACCGCATTTGTCCAAAAAGGTACAGCGTGTGTGTGTGTGTTAAATACGACTGTATATTACTATTTTTGATTATCGTAACTTAATGATGAAAATCATATCCCGCTTGAGAAACTATCCCTGCGGAATTCAGCATAACTCCAAAGGGTTCACAAATGGTACATATGCGCAGACCAATGTATATAAACAACTTTATTTAAAAATCTTAATATGTTACATATAAAAAGCTCCCTGGATATGAAATCACATGTCATTTTTTTCATGCAAAATGTATCTAAAATTTACCCTAAATAAAATAAAACATTTCCTTTTATCAAGGGAAACATGCCAGCAAATCATGAACGCGTATTAAAGGTCTATAGGCTCAGTTGTACATTAAATTATTTGGTATTTAATTAGAAATGGTCGCAATTGACTAGTTTTAAAAAGACAGAAACCTTTTTCCTTTTCAATTTCACTTTCAATCAACTTCCTCCATCCGTGAGGAGTCGTCTCCTCCCTCCAAAACAGGCATGTCCTCCTCACTGGGCTGAGAAAGATCCTCCACGACTGTGTCATCATCGTCGATCCCTAACATGGAAAATGCCAGAAGATAAACATGAAAATACTCTTCTGTACTAAAGTAACATCTGCTAACAGCATTTAACTGCTCCACTGTTTAACACGCCTAGGTATTAAACCAAGACATGGGAAAATCCGTTTTTCTGACGACGTGAACTAAATATCTCATGCATTGACTGATTACTTACCCAGGCCAAGTTTAATCATCCTGTAGATGCGGTTAGCATGTGTCTGAGGGTCGTCCAGCGTGAAGCCTGAAGACAGCAGAGCCGTCTCAAACAGCAGGATCACCAGGTCCTTCACCGCCTTGTCGTTCTGATCAACCTCCGCCTTCTCTCTCAGCGTCTCCACGATTGGGTGCAGGGGGTTGATTTCCAGGTGCTTCTTAGCGGTCATGTAGCCCATGGTGGAGTTGTCCCTGAGAGCCTGAGACTTCATGATCCTCTCCATGTTGGCAGTCCAGCCGTAGGTGCTGGTGACTATGCAGCAGGGGGAGGAGACCAGGCGGTTGGAGACCACCACCTAGAAGTAGCGAGAAAAAGTCAAAGATTAAGTGACGCAGAAGTATTCACGTCAATCTCCATGTCTACATGTTTGTTCTCAAATGTTTCACAGAAATCACACAACCAACGTAAATTAATTTAGCACCTTCTCAATCTTTTTTTCCAAAATATCCTTCATGATCTTGCAGAGGTTCTCAAATTTGCTCTTGAGTTCTTCCTGTTTCTTTTTCTCCTCCTCATCCTCAGGAAGTTCCAATCCCTCTTTTGTAACTGATACCAGGTTCTTTCCATCATACTCTTTCAGTTGCTGGACACAGTATTCATCGATGGGCTCGATCATGTAGATCACCTCGAGACCTGCCTTGCGTAGACGCTCCACAAAAGCGGAGTTGGCCACCTGCTCCTTTGTTTCCCCTTGAGAAGAAATTTAAGATGGTAAGTTAAAATACAGTATTTATCTTATATAAAGATATTAAAAAAAACAATGACTGATAACAAATGTACCTGTAATGTAATAGATGTGCTTCTGGTTGTCCTTCATACGGGATACATAATCCTTAAGAGATACCATCTCATCTGCGGAACTGGAGGTGTAGTAACGTAGCATCTCAGACAGCTTCTTGCGATTTTGGGAATCTTCATGAATGCCCAGCTGAAGCAAACAGTCATCAAGCTTTAATGAGCCCTGAGCAGAGGTTTGTAGAAAAAAGTACAGACAACCGTAGTACAAATTGTCAGACATTACCTTAACGTTCTTGGAGAACTGCTCATAGAACTTCTTGTAGTTGTCCTTGTCCTCAGACAGCTCGGTGAAGAGCTCCAGGCACTTCTTCACCAGGTTCTTGCGGATCACCTTCAGGATCTTACTCTGCTGCAGCATCTCCCTGGAGATGTTCAGAGGGAGGTCCTCAGAGTCCACAACACCTTTGATGAAATCTGGGAAATGATTTTAAAAATAATGAATAACTATAATAATAATAATTATTACAACTACAAGGCCAAATGAAATTTGGAGTCACTCACTGAGGTACTCAGGCATGAGCTCTTCACAGTTGTCCATGATGAAGACCCTGCGCACATATAGCTTGATGTTATTCCTCCTCTTCTTGTTTTCAAAAAGGTCAAAAGAAGCCCTTCTGGGAACGAAGAGCAGGGCCCGGAACTCAAGCTGCCCTTCCACTGAAAAGTGCTGCAAAAACAGACATGATTATAAATTAATGCATTCAGGATGTATTACAGTACGAGTGCATTCAATATGCAGCCAGTGACGGCTACTGTGGTGCACAACCCCAAAAAAGTGTTTTTAAAGTGTATTTGAACCTTCACAGCCAGGTGGTCTTCCCAGTCATTGGATAAGCTTTTGTAGAACTCGCCATACTCCTCATTGGTGATGTCATCTGGGTTGCGTGTCCAGATGGGTTTGGTCTTGTTCAGCTCCTGGGCATCGATGTATTTCTCCTTAATCTTCTTCTTTCTCTTGTTCTCTCCATTTTTGGTGTCTTCATCCTCATCAGAGCCCACGTCCTCGATCTTGGGCTTGTCCTTGTCCTCTTCAGGAGATGCATCCTTCTCCGCTTCCTCCGCAGCTTCACCCTCCTCCAAGTCGACCTCCTTCTCTCGTTGCTTCTCCACCTGTAGAAAGATACAAGCTGCATGTTAACATGCACATTGTTCCAGGGTTTGGATCTTTCCCAGTTCACGGAAAAGGTCTCACAGTGTAACTTACAAAGAGTGTAATTGGGTAACCAATGAACTGAGAGTGTTTCTTCACAACTTCCTTGATCCGCTTCTCTTCCACATACTCCGACTGGTCCTCCTTCAGATGAAGGATGACCTTGGTGCCCCGCTTAATGGGTTCACCTGGAGGGAAGACGGGGCACTGATAATAACTGAAACAAATTACTGAAGATCAATACAGGTGTCTTAATTGCTGTAAACAGGTGCAGCATTCCCAGCATCACACTTTATACATGGAATATTCGATGTTAACATATAATTTTAAATATGGGATATAGACAGAGATGGAAAATACAGATCCAAGAGCAACCAGTTGAGTATAAGGAGGCACAGTCACAGAGAACTCAACTGGTTGGTTGAAACAAAATCTCAGTCTGGATTTTCACTCTCTAGACCTGAACTACCAACCTCTGGGTATAGATGACTTACTATGATCAGCTTTGACTGTGAAGGACCCTCCAGCAGACGACTCCCATACGTACTGCTCATCATCATTGTGCTTGGTGATGACGGTCACCTTCTCAGCCACCAGGTAGGCCGAGTAGAAGCCCACACCAAACTGTCCGATCATAGAAATATCAGCACCAGCTTGCAGGGCCTCCATGAAGGCCTTGGTCCCAGACTTGGCAATAGTGCCCAGGTTGTTGATGAGGTCGGCCTTCGTCATCCCAATGCCGGTGTCGATCAAGGTCAGGGTGCGGGCGACCTGGTCGGGAATGATGTCGATCTTCAGGTCCTTGCAGGATTCCAGCCTGCTGGGGTCCGTCAGACTCTCATATCTGATTTTGTCCAAAGCCTGAGAAACAGATAAATAATAACACTACACCAATCTGTATTAACCACTGTGCAAAATACATACTCATAATGCTACTGAGTGAAAGTAATACAAAATTCTTATTAAAAAGAAAAATATACCTATATCTCACACATTAATAGTACTGTATATTGTACAAAAATGTTTTTGATGAGTAAAAACAACATCTTTTACAAAATATACGTACATCTGACGAGTTAGAGATAAGCTCTCTAAGAAAGATCTCCTTATTGGAATAGAAGGTGTTGATAATCAGGGACATCAGCTGGGCGATCTCTGCCTGAAAGGCAAAGGTCTCCACCTCCTCCTCCATGGGCTGGCTGACTCTTTCTGGCATCTGAAGAAACAGATTCACGCACGTTTATCTCAAACACTTTACAACCTGCCTGCTACAAGGTCTGTTTTCATCTCACTAATTTCCTCGTGATTAGGTATTTTTGTACAATCTTACAGAAGCAGCATTAGAATTCAAACAAATAAATAAATATTCATTGAAATATACGACATATGTGCTGTCAAAATGAAAGCCCTTAAAATAAGGGCTCACTGGGAACAAAATAAAATAAAAAATAAATGTAAAAGAAACAAAAACATCTATACCACAAAGTAGATTGTCCTGTTGTTGAAATATCTACTCAAGTACAACAATCCTCATCATCAATTAATCAAGGCATGGTGTGCCCGGGGTGTGCCCGGGGTGTGCCTTCATACTGTCCCACTTCTTTATATTACTAAAATAATAAATAGCTTAATGATAAATACTTTTCTGAATCTCTTATTTACCCTTGAATCCATTAGTGCTGGATCTTGCAGTATGTCACAGAGAGTAAGTCATTAAGACGGCGTGGTCACGCAGAGCAGACTGTGACAATGAAGAAGAAGGGAGAGCTCCTCACTGGTTCGTCACTGCATGTGTTGGCCTGCCAATCACAGGCCTCACTTTTGTTGGGGGCGGG
>JABFDZ020000043.1:820003-832141 GCA_019775955.2 Pollimyrus isidori
GGTTCCCAGGCCTGTGAGGCAGTGATTTCCCAGGCCTGTGAGGCAGTGGGTTCCCAGGCCTGTGAGGCAGTAGGTTCCCAGGCCTGTGAGGCAGTAGGTTCCCAGGCCTGTGAGGCAGTGTTTTCCGTTCAGCTTCCTGCTTGGGCTGCTACAGAATCCATATTGTACAAGGTGAGAAAGTCGTTTGAGGACCAGGAGTGTCACTGGAGATTTATATAATGGAGCCAAACCTATAACAGAAGGGACTGACTTTAATGAGGATGAACGACACACGTAAGCAGTTACTGTAGATGAATTTGACTGACCCCCCCCCCCCAAAAAAGAGCCCTGGGGACACCCCTGCCTGTGACAGACCATAGGGTCACTCAGCATCCATGGGGCAGCATTTGGGGTTACAGGTATACGGTCACATGACCACTCAATTCACACGATTGTGCCATCGGTCACATGACCACTCAATTCATACAATTGTGCCATCGGTCACATGACCACTCAATTCACACCATTGTGCCATCGGTCAGCTACAAATTCAGACTAAAATTTTGTTTCTACCAACCAGATGAGTATAAAAAGTCACACTCACTGGTTGGTAGAAACAGAATCTTGGTCTGGTTTTGTAGCTTCTGTCAACATGGTTGCACCTCAGTGAAGTGACCCTATTCTAACAAATCCGCGGTTATGAAAAAGTTCAGCCGACTTTCTCACGGCATCCTATGCCGCCACCGGATTTTTTTCATGTACTGTGGAGTCGGATGGCGACCTGGTTCAATGGCTGCTGCCTGAGAGTAATTTATAGCGTCTGTGTATGTGGCGGCGCGCCTGAAATGACATTCATCAGAATGACTCGGTGCCTATAGCTCGCGTCGCAATTATTTCAGCATCCGACACCATTTGCACGCTACATTCAGTTACTATACGGAGATTTTTAACATACTGTTAGATGTCAGGACTATTCTAAATTTTACGAACTTGAAATAACCACAAGAGACAAATATGAAATTACTGCTTATGAGAAGTAAAGTAATTGTATAGCGCGATATCAGCTGACCGTGAAATGTAAATACTTGAGAATACGACGTGTATGACGCCGCGCATGTGGAAAATGTATGGTGTGTTTTTACCCTGACGCCGCGGCTTTTCCATGATCTTCTACACTGCCTGACAGACGAAGCTGAAACGGTCGGCTGGCGGGAAAGAACACGTCCGATGAAGGCGTTTTAATTGTTTGCATAGTTAGTTTCCAGAACGCTATTGTTGTAAAAACCACAAAACACTGTACTTGATGATTTATATATAAAACATATACATCACTCTTTTAAAATTATGGATTACTTAAAATGTTATTTTAATATGTTTTGCCGCAGCCAAACAGAACAGAATTGTTATTGTTATTGAGGGAAAATGAAGAGATTTTATATGATTACGGAAAAGGTCATTAATAGGTCAGCAGAGAACAACAGCGCATGACAAAAGTGCCAGATAGGGATCATATATCTATTTTTGTTTCTCATGAATTAAGAATATATTATTTCATAGCGCATTGAATGAGTGTGTTTCAATAATAATAATACTAATAATAATAATAATAATAATAGTAATTGCAGTCATAACATTTCCCCGAACTAATACGGATTACCTTGCTTGAATTCACCCATAGCTTGTAGTGCCAACGACCTGAACTGGTCGTTAAATATATCAATTAAGCAAAGTAATCCAGGTTTCTCGGGTAGATGTATTATCCTGCTGGGGGGAAATACATTATATAGTATATAGCATATATATATATATATATATATAAATATGTGTGTGTGTGTATGTATAAATTCGCGACGATGTAAAGTATTTACATATTTAAAGCCCCATTTATTGCAATTTTGTGCGGTAATTAAACTTATGTGGCAAAGATAGTCAAAAGCAAAACAAACAAACAATAGGTCTTCGGTGTTTATACAAGTGGACGATCCTGACAGTTTTAATCTCCAAAAATGAAAAATACAACAAAGCAAGAGTTAACTATTTTCCATACAATAATTTGTCAGTATTCAGTGCTTCTATCTGGATTTTATCCACAAAAATATGTCACCAATATTTAAGAACAAAAAAATCAGCGTAATAATGAAAAAAATAGTGATATTTTCCAAATCCGTGGCAAAACTGAGTCTGTCTGCAGTATTTATGACAACCGGACAATAACATACAAACATTCACTTTACAGCGCCCTCTATTGAGGTCGTTGTATGAGCTGTAAGTTCTAGCTTTTACGATCAGCTATAGCAACACTGCACACTGGGGAAAAGCCGCTGGTATAGTAACCTACCTTTTTAAACAAAATGCAAAATGTATAGATTAATAAGTATTAAAATAACCGCCATGAAATGTAACTTCTTCGAAACTTCTCAGTAGTCTGTATCAATACCGTACTGCACTTTTTTTCTTCGAGCGCCCTATGTCACCAGTTAACACGACTATATGTTAATCTATGTACCAGATTCGTGCCTTATATGCACCGAAGCCATGTTATTTCGCCATATGAACACAAACTCTGATTATCCGTTACGAAAGGCAGGAAAACACTGGTGACGTCCGGTAACCGCGGTTACCTTGATTCTTCCTCCAGTCCCCTTACATCAAGGGAAGAAATAAGATCACATCTGTAGGCTATATTGTAATCAGGTTTACATTGTGGACCACCCCGCACGCGCACACACACACACATGCACCTTCCCTCTGTCCCGTCTGACCTCCAATATTAGGCGTAAACAATGCGAAACAGTCTTTATTGCAAATGATTTTAGCCTCTTAGACCAATGTAATGGGTCTTCAGGCTTACGAGACAGCATTATAAGCCCCATTGTACCCTCACGTGGCAGCAGAAACTATGCATTTAATACGTTTATTAATGTTACATTCGTCACACTGTATGTTGATGGCTGTTTCGCCATAAGCAGCTTGCTCTGGTAATTACAGCTTTTTCCGTTTTGTATTACGAAATGCATAACTACCAAAACATTTCACATTCCTATGTGCAGTTTTACTTAGACACTGCCTTTTCTTGATGTTTCCACGCTCCGTACTACGTAGTAGGCCTATTCAGTCTGCAACTTTTGTTTTCTGAATCATGTAGCATCATGTAGTATATGAGAAAATACATTGTGCGCGAAACGGATATCACTGGCTACATTAGCGCGTAATTTAACTACCGTTTGCGTAATTTTATAATTGATTTACATATGAACCCACTTGAGTGCGCTTTCTACTGACGGTTTCGGTTGCCTGTGGCCCAGAATTGACAAACAAAAATGAAATAATGCAAAGTAAATAAAAGTAGAGAAAAGCGAGGACGTATTGTGCCTAAGACACGCGCCGTGGTTCCCGCGCTCATTACACGGCCTCGGGCGAAATGCACCCAGCATTTAACAACGCAATTTGTACTTAAGCTTGCCGTGTTTCCCCAGCCTGTCGAGCTGCCGTTAGCCTGTGCGTATGCATGATTTGTAATACATCTGTAATAATGCAAATGTGCAATCACACTTTCATTATTAACATTACATTTACTTGTGTTATCTATCTATCTATCTAAATTACAATGATTATTTTTTTACTTTGGCTCAAAGACGTTTTTTCCGTCTTAGGCCTACCTTACCTAGACAGAATTATATTGACAATCATCACTAAAAATACTTATTTTGGTTATTTGTAATCCGCATAGTTAATCTTATCATAATGTTCAAACACCCCACTTTGCTTTCAAAACTAGGAAGATAGAACATGTATTATGTATGTTGTATTTTTCTTGCGCATTGGTGATATTTTATCGGGATCGTCTTGAGGAGGCTTTTGCATCTATAAGCGCCAGAGGTGTTTGTCTAGAATTTTGCAAATGACCTGTATTTCGTCGATATCACTATTGGTTTTCATATGTAATAAAAGTGTTGAATAATTCAACAAAACAATGTAATTCCTACATGGACGTGGGAAAAAAACAACAAAGAGTAAGAATGTATCTTTCTTCTCTCTCGTTTATTGTAAACCACCTCGGAGCCGGTTTTGTCCCACAGAATGTGAACACCATGGATTGTAGATCATGAGACTTTTCCCCAGAAGTAGAAAAACATCACAACCGAAATAAAACCAAGGCCACTGCATGGCACGCGCGTTTTAACTCCTATAAAAATGAACTGCCCAGTATAAGTCGGGGCTTTCCTTAAAATTAAAGCGGTTCATTACTTTCAAATTTATGCGTATTTATACAACAAAGCACGCAAATCTAGCTTAGTCTTGTAATGGTAATGGGACGGGATCGGGCTCTTTCCCGTTTCATATACACACAGACACAGACACACACATATATATATTTGTTTGTGTGTGTGTGTTTGTCGGATTGAGAGATTGTTGTCCATTTTCACCAAGAAGATGGTTCATCCATATTTCTTTGTTTATATTCCATCAGAAGTCGCGTCCTCTGTCTAGTATTATGTCACATTTCGGCTAATATCTAAAAGTGGGGGTTTATCACGTTTCCGCCCACATCATACACAGTTTTGGACTTGAATTAATATAAAAAGAGGAATAAAGCCTCGACATTTGTTTATGAACCGAGATCCACGAGGCTGGAAGTTAACGGTCCCAGTAAAGAATCCTGAAGCTGGTGCGCGTGTCCCGGGATGCCGTGTACGGAGTGCGCGGCGCTGAGGCCGGCTAGCTGGTACGGGGAAGCGCCGGGGTGGCTCATGTTTCCCTGCAGCAGAAGCACGTTGTTCTGGTCCGGGCTCTGCGGGGGTGAGAACTCGTCTTCCGAACTGGACATCAGGGACTTGCCGCCGTCCAGAGGGGATAGCTGGTTCTGTTTGTTGTTGCCGGAGTTGTTTTCGTTGTTTTCTCTGTAAATGTGAAACATTAAAATTAGCCAAAAGACATAAAGGATTACCGTTTTTTTTAAAAAAATATGGTATATATGAAACAGATAAGTTTGTATATGTATGTAATTGTTATTAGAAAAAACCCATTAAAACTAAAATTTGTTAGAAAGACAATAAGAATTTAATCACAATGCACGCACACACACAAATATATATACACACACTACATATAATATATTTATATATATATATATATCGGAGTGAGAGATTGTTGTCCATTTGTCCATTTTCACTAAGAAGATCTTTTCCTCTGTATATTAGCTGTACAGAAATCAGCCAATAAGTTAAAATTTTACAGCCAACGCTGACACATTTGCTGGGATGTGACATCTTTTTAAGATTCCACAATGAACAGACTACACTTTTTTGTTGAGTCATCCTAACAATAAAAATGTTTTTTTTCCACGCAAAAATGTAAAGGAACTGGTTTTGGAACGACAACAAATCTGTATAATTAAATAGGCCTATTTAGAAATCTACCTTGCGCTTTCTACTATATTTCGTGTGTATACTTCAACATTTGCGAAACATTGCACTGCTCCATAAACATCTCGACTTGTTGTAGCCTAATTAACTTTATATAGTACCTTACTTGGGATTTTAAGTCACCTTGTATTTTTTTTTATTTGAAATGCTATTTCACATTAAAACATTGGTAACTGAATATACTGCCGGTTTCAAGCACGATACTGATAACAGCCGAAGCACATTCTGCGGCGTTTCAAGAGCTATACGCGCAGGAATGGTGTCGCTACCTCTCTTTGGCTTCGGCGGCTCGATCCCTCTGCCTTCGGTTCTTAAACCAGTTGCTAACTTGGGTGGTGGTTAGTCCTGTGGCTTCGGCCAGCTCTCTCTTCTCCCTGGGGGAGGGATACGGGTTGTGGGTGTACCATTCCCGGAGAACTCCCCGAGACTTCTCCTTAAAGCAGTAACTGGTTTCCTCGCCGTCCCAAATGGTACGGGGCAGTGGGAATTTTCTGCGAACCCTGTACTTCCCCACCGCGCCCAGCGGTCTGCCCCTCAGCTTCTCCGCTTCCACGTAGTGCGCTTTTAGCCATAACTGCTGCAGTTTCGGGTGGTTGTGCGGCGAAAACTGGTGGCTTTCGAGTATCTTGTACAGCTCCCTGAAGTTCCCCCGGTGAAAAGCCACTACGGCCTTAGCTTTGAGGACGCTCTCGTTCTTGTGCAGATGATCACAGGCCGGGAGAGACCAGAGGAATCGTCCCAGTCTCTCTAGGTTCCCACCTTGTTGCAGCACCTCGCAAACGCACGCCACTTGTTCCTGGGTAAACCCAAAAGAAGGCAACATTGACATGATGTTGGGAAAGAGGGGAGATTTATCCCCGCACAAAAATAAATACCCTTAAAATGTTGGACTCGTTACCCTGCAGAGTTTTCTCAGTATAAAGTAAAATTACGTGTTCCTCAACAAATTTGCACGCAAATCGTGACGGCGAACTCCACAGCTGAGATGTGCAATAGTTTTGGGATGTAGATAGTTGGGACAGTTTGCTTCTGTGCGAATCCGGTGGGGCTTAAAGGGCGCAGGGCGCAGCGCTGATTGGCTCCCTGGCTGGCCTATACAAGCGCAGCAGGACAAAACGAGGTTGACGGCTCCGTTTGCTCCCTTGGCTTGAAACCGGAGCCGCTACGTCGCCGTTACCTAAGGGAATAGGGGACTTCGATAATCAATTATTACAGACCTTTAAAGTCGTTTGTTTCCATTCAAATTAGCTTGTTCTGGGCGTTATTATAATTATTAAAAGTAATTATCATTTCAGAAATTGATACAATTGCAGTGTTCCGATCAAATGCACAGTCTATCCTTGACTTTTGCAGATGCTGATAAAGTCACTTTGTGGTTGACAGTGAATTAGCTTTTTGTCGTTAACAAATCGTATGTTGCCGAACATGAATATAATTTGTTTTTATCGAATTGAACACCATTCAAAGCAATAACAAATATACCTTTAAACCGTAATTTATCATGTTGCGAAATCTCAAAAAATCGAATAAAAACTGTTACTACTATACCACCGAGTAGTCTTCTAGGTCTCCTCCTTTTCTGTCGTAAAGACTAACATATTTTGATTTGATTTCATTGGGCTATGTGTGGGAATACTAATAGTAGACAACTTGTTATTATCATCATTAAACACAAGTATATAAGCAACTTTCGTTATATAAACGATGGGGTTATAAATGTTCCACGTAAATTTACCCATTTTGCGTTGTGTCTGCTTTATACTCTATACTAATTACTGGTTAAACGTGTGTATGAAACTATGCATATTTCTTAAAGTAATTGATTTGTTTAATAGAAGCATGACTATATATCTTGTAGTGACTCTTTACATAGTGTGTTTTGGTTGTGTGTCGCATTATGCCGATTTATAGGCTACTAACTCCGACTACAGGTCGTGTTTTTCAACAACGTGACTTTCATTCGTCTTCCATCCAAACTCCCTTAACCACCGTAGGGACATATTACACCTTCGTACAATGCGTCTGACATCAGCAATATAATATATCCTGCAACTACACGGTGTGCTGGTTTTTTATGGTTTACTAAAATCTTTAGTGGATCATGTCTGGCCAGATTCCCCAAACATACCTAGGGAAAATACACCCGAATCGAGCTGTCTAAACTCCGGCTCGTATATAGTCTAATGGCAAACGGTAGGTTTACTGTACCGCATTCGGCAAGGAGGAAATCCTTGTGTGGTCTGCATATCTGAAAAAAGATCTGAAAAATCTACAAGTGATGGAAAACAATACAATGATTATGGGACTAAACATGGTCCCCATCTTCCCGCTCTCAAGGTTGCAGACTGGGCGAATCACTCAGAAGAATTATGGAGTAAATAGCGGTTACAGGATTTGTACATTATTCCTTTAACAGATCAGTGTTTTTTTTTCCTCCTTTTTTTTGCTCAGCGTCTCTGTACAGTGAAACATAAAACCGGTCCATTAGTAAACGAGTTCTGTGTTTTGCGAGGTCCTCGCCACCCTGCAGCCGCCCCTTTAAAGAATATATCACGTTTCTTTATCCTTGTTCAGATCTGCAACATGACACCGGGGCAACGCGACGCACACAGTTACTCAGCCGGAATGGAGCGCCCCTTTGTAATTTAATTTAAAATGGACTGTCCATTTTCAAGACTTGCTTTGGCCTTAAATTTGTCTTTGCTAATATGGATACATTTCTTTCTGCGTGTATTTTCATATGTCTTACAAACAATCATTTAATTTGCCTTCGGTAGCAGATGAATACCCGCTTAGCTCTCCAATGGAATAATATAAAGCAAAATTCCCATCAGTTTGGCCGTCGCCAGACACTTGCGAAAACCAAAGTTTTTTTGCCGTATTCGAGCACAACAAGCAGCTGAGCGTCCAGCACAGCCCACGATGAAACGGCGGAACCTCAAACACTCCTGGTGATTTTGGTGTGGTTTTTAAAGATGCGCTACACGCACTGCAAGAAATGCGACGATGAAAGTCAATATCGTAATATTGTAGGCACACACACTCAAAGAAATATTTTGCCTGTCTGGCCAGAGAAACGTTGATAATAATTTACGTGTGTGGGGCTACTACTAAAAAGTATACCAGTGCTAAGCATCACATCATCGCATTATCGTTATTATCATCACCATCACCATCATCATGTTCAAACTAAGGTGTATTTCCAAACAACAAAACTAAGATGATCTATTTAAATAAATCGATTAATGAAATAACATTATTTGATAAAGAAACATGACATTATGTAATGTGACGTTTCTAACTCGTAGAATTTGGTTTTTTTTCATGAATATCAGAAATCCGGGTAGAATAATAGCCAAAGGAATCCCCGGTTGTTCTTGATGTCCTCGTGCGCTCTTTCGAGTAATCCGTGATGATTTTTGTGCTAACTACTGCTTTTCCGCATATAGGCCTACGTTTGTAATTCAGCGTAAAAACTCCTTATCTCTCCGCCATTTTCCGCATGGACTATCACCATTACCGCGCATCCTAATCATTTCTGACTCAGTATCGCTTGGGACGGTTGATAATACACTTCTCTTAAGTCTCGATGATGTCTCCGCCACACTGAACAGAGCCCACGCATTTAGACAGGAAAGGCGGAGAAACATCCCGAGGTTGAAAACTTATTTCAAGATGTAGGCTACGACGTGATTTTCGTCAGAGAGGTGAAATCTACCGTACTGTACGCTACTCCGGCTAACGATAACTATAAAAAAACAATAAAACTAATAATATATAGTACGATAATATATGTCATACTGTGCTACAACTGCTTTTAATGCGAATTGGCAGCGAATGATAAGCAAGCCTGGAATAAGAGCGCACGAGGTAGCGGTTTCTTAAATTGATGCATCTTATTCGTACTCAACTCCAAGTTGAATTGAAAAGGTCACTACACTAATTTTCCATCACTGATGAATATAGTTATGTGTTAAACGAATATGTTTATTTATCGAGCCTGAGTGATTTGAACTGTCTGTATCGTGTTTGGGCGAAAAGGCAAGACTGATTAAGATATGATTATCTCTGTACGGTAATAATCAATTTAATGCATCTACTATGCATTTCTGTTCGATTGTGTTGTTTGTGCGCGTTTGAGAATCCAGCTGCCCGACGGTTTTTGATGCACATGTAAACGTGTGTTGGTGTGTTTCTACCCTGTCCGTCTTCAGTGCAATTTCATCGAAAAGCAACAGGAGTCATACAAAGAAGAGCGGTTCTATTGCCAAGGATGTTGAAGATTATGAACCGCAACACACGACTATTAAACGAGTTAAAGGAAACCTGAAACTGTATCATCAATTTAACACAATTATCTGTCAGATTTAAAAGGGTTGTCCTTGAGATTGTTGCGTTATTTACCCCCCATTAAAACGGCTGATGTTTATAACTATTGGCTTTTACAGGGAAGACTACAGAGATGATGTAGAGTGTGGCTTTTCTGCACTGGAGAGGGTGAGATCACTTGCCTGTTATTAGAGATTAAATTGAGTGTTAGAAGCCATTGAGCAACAATACAAAACGCTACGATTTTGAAGTCCCACTGACATCTAATTTCTGCTGCAAATAAAACTCTTCAGGTGTTTGAAATGGTATTTTAAAAATGTAACGTAAATTAAAGTAAATTCTCATTAATTGAATAGCGGGGATATACATGTTTAAATATTCCTTATTTTGGATACGGCTCGGCGCTACAAGGACTATGTGTGTTTCGTTATGGTATAAATATTGACATTATTTATTAACTTTAATGGCTGTTGTGGACTGCAGAATCCGAAGGGATAAAACACACAGAGATCTGGAAAAATGAAAAAAAAATTAAATCGAAAATATCACACTGAATTTATGAGGTCATGTATTAGCTGGGTGGTTAAAAAAAAAAGAGGAACAGCGCAACTGCAATTATTAAAGTCGTTAAATATGAATATAATACACCGGTAAAAAAAAAACATTAGTTAAAACAAAGCGGCAGTTTGTTCGTGTTGTTTGAGTCCCTCTGCAGGCGGCAGGATGAAAGAGAGAAAAGAGACAGGTGGCGTTTAGCGTGGTTACCAAAACTGTCAAGCTCAACTGGTTTTCAAATAAAGTGACTCCTGAATAGTCACCCGAGATCGGTGGCTGTGTCCCGCCGTTACAAAGTGGGATTCTGTTATGTTCCAGCTGTTGCCCCCTCTCCACAAGGTCCGATTTCAGGGGCGAGCCAAGGCGACCCCTTCCCACGACTGAAGCGTGAACGTTCTATTCATGATACTTGGTAGGCCCGTCGTCGTTTACTCACGTACATAAATATATTTCATTTATATCCGTGAATTGAAATGGGCTAAATATCTCGAGCAGTTCAATCAATAATTATTATGAAAACGTCTTCATCAGGTTAACTCCTCATCTATGAGAGTTTAATCAAATTCACCGATGGACATCTTACAGAGATTTCGAGCATCATAAATTCCGGTGAGGAAAGATCCGAATCTCCTTGGATTAGAGGGATTCGGCTACCGTCCATATTTCTGGCTTCTTTTCGGTACCTCATTCAGTGGCTCAAAGTGCATTGAAAGTGACCTCTGTTGGCCAGGAGGTTGAAGAGCACTTGACAGGGTTTTCGTCCATTACCTTGGCTGTTCCTCTGTCCCAGAACACGCCCAATTACAGAGTAGCAGACCAAATTTACATTCAACCTCCACCTGACCACCCATTTAGGCAGTTTATTGAGGCATTTGTTCTAGAATACATATCGAAATCAGCTGCTTTGTAATCGTAACATTTATTTTAGTGGCATTATCCTGTCATAAAGTGAAATATTTTCTTTCATACTGATTCAGCATCAATGGAGTGTTATAAAACATCTACGTGTGATTTTGTAAGTTTCTGTCGTGGAGCCAATATATAGGAATATGTATATTACTTTGTAGCATGTCCCTGTGTTTTTAAATAATAATAATTATTGTTATTGTTATTGTGGTAATAGGTGATTCCATGGCACTCAAGGGTACTTTACAAAGACAACATCTTACAAGACGTTACAAAGTAACATCAAACAAAAACAATCAGTTTGAAGTTGAAAATGCAAGACAACTTGAGTGCAGCCAAATGGAATCACAGAGTTAGAATAAACAGGTTTGAAAAGATGTATTTTAAAGAAAGAGTTGAGGTTCGGATAAGAAACAGAATAATGGATGTGTTGAGGGAAAGATTCAGAGGCAAGGAGCAGCAGGGCTGAGCAGGACCGACCTCCACAGCAGTCAGGCAAGCAAAAGGAATAGTGACTCTGGTGGGGGAAGAAGACCGTAGTGTGCAAGAGGTTGTGCAGCAGTGATGGGAGCATTTTCCATGTGTATAACTCTCAGTATATACTCTATATGTGCATACTGTATACTGTAGGTGTGCATACTGTGTGTGCATGCTGTGTACTGTATATGTATATACTGTGTGTGCATACTGTATATATGCATACTGAATATGTGCGTATTGTATGTGTGCATACTGTATATGTGCACACATGACCAAAGCCTTTTGTACTTACCTCATGCGGCAAAGAACCTTTGTGTTTTTCATCTTTCTGACTTTCACAGATGGAAGTGTGTGTGTGTGTGTGTGTGTGTCTCGTGTGTGTGTGTGTCTCGTGTGTGTGTGTGTGCCTGTGTGTGTGTCTGTGTGTGTGTATGTGTGTGTCTGTGTGTGTGTGTCTCGTGTG
>JABFDZ020000043.1:917617-933352 GCA_019775955.2 Pollimyrus isidori
AAGTATTTCTATCATGTGCCTATATTCTTTTCTGCCCTGAAAGCTGTTTCACTCCTGTTTTTGGCGATATTGTCTTTTAGGATAAACTCTAAAACTGACATGTCAGATACGAGACACAGGTCTATGAGCAAGTACTGGGTATAGCCAGCCTCACAAAAGCAAAAAAATATAGCACTTAAAAATTCGGTAACTATCGAATGACGAAACCTCAAGCGCGTCCTCGAACAGAAAGGCACGTGATTGGCTGCGTACTCCCGGGAAGGGGGCGGGGCCTGGGAGGCAGAACTCGTCACACTACTATCACACGTCAGTCGGTAGCGCGGCGCTGGGAACGCATCGTACTGGCGAAGGAGAAAACTAGTGGGGGACATTTAAGCAGCCGCTTTGACTGTCTTGTTATCATACCGCCGAGTTGGCCTTGCGATATAGCACAAGTCAAGAGAGATAAAAGTGAATAATTCTGGGCTTTGATTTATTTTCTTCTTTTTTCCGTGGGATTAGTTGGCTAAGCAGGGTCCGGACTCGGGCCTGGGGGAAGCTCTGTTTCTGAGTCTGGGGCTGGGATCACCTAGCACGCAGACCGCCTTTTCCTCCCAGAAATGGATGTGGGGGTTCTCCCTGAAAGGAAAAGGTAGGCTGCGCCTGCTTTTCTACCACTGTCTTACATTACTGCTCATGTGCTTTGCAAAGCGTGTTGACTGCCAGTTGACAGCTGGCTGGTGTGTTATTAATTAGTGTCGTTGTCTTTAATTCAACGCGAGCCCTTGAGTACTTTAATCCTCTGTCCGCCCCCGATAGCTGATTTTTCTCAGACGTCGCCATTTTCTTATATGGCAGATGTGCTTGACTTAATTGCCAGCACATCCTAATCACCCATATCGACTGTAATATGTTTAATGCTGCCTGGGTGATGCTCCATGTAAAAACTTTTCGGGTAGAAATACTGTCTAACCAGCTATTTCGCCGAGAGCCCGGTGCGCTAATCACATTTCCAGCAAGTCAACCTGGCGCTCTTGGTGAATGCTGTGAAATGTTACATAATAAACACTATATTAACCACGTATGTTCCTCTGATGGTGGCCACATGGAGCGTTCACGATTCTCAGCAGCGGTTTGCGTAGTAATTGTCTGGGGTGGTTTGTCTGGCTTCTTAATTGTAAGGAACTTTTCCCGGCTGATGGTAAATACTGGTACTAAGATGACCGAGCGAACAGGCCGCCTCGTGCCAGCGTACCATTCACGTGACAAGACTGCGTAACGTGCCAGGGTTCTGATATTACTATTAGTAATATACGCGTATGTTTAGACAGATTACTATTACTGCTATAATGTGCGTTATCTCTTTCACATTTAAGCCTTCGTTTTGGACGTATCCTAAAGCGGAAAGCCTTCGTTATAGTGTGGCGTCTCGCACGTCATTCGAACTCATAACCCGCCTTTGAAAAAGCCACAAGCATAAAACTAAGTTTTTGCTCTCAGGTGTTGTCATATTTCCTGTTTCTGCTGTACATTTGAAGGGTTCATTAATATGAACAAGAACAATATGTATGTCGTACGAAGTACATCAAACAAAAAAATATCTGTATGAAATTGTTGCAGAGTTTAATAGAATCTCAGATATTTTATGATCCGTGTGACCTGAATCAGAATAGCTGTTCAACTACACTAATTAACAATAAACAAGCAAGCTAAATTTCTGTGCCTCCTTTTTTGGTATTTCTTTAGGCAGTTTTTTGAGCCAATTCATTGAATGCTTGACGCAGGAGGCACACGTTCTGATATTGGCTGACGTAACATGGTGCTTGGGTTTCCAGTAACTCTCCAGCCAGGCGCATTGTGATCCAGGCGTCTGCAGATTACGGACATGAGGCCCAGCGTGTCCAGGGTAACTCGTACAGGACAGCCGGTCTGTAGTTGCTGAGCTCCTGGCTGTGTGAGACGCTGCAGGAACACAGGAGTGTGGGCCGCGAGCCCACACACTAACAGGGCCGTCCTCCAGCCCCTAAACCAGGCTGCGGCTCAGTCAGTCCTGATGTGCTCTCGCCACATTGCATCCGGCTCGGATCGCTTTACCACTACATTTCACATTAGGCTGGTATCATCAGTGCAAGTCAGGGGTGGTTATTCGATTCCACTTTTTGCATCGAGTTGTATTACACCATCTTACTATTAATTTAGGGGGAAGGTGATGGTGCAGAAGGCAGTGCTGTCGTTCAGCAACCAGAGGGTTGTCGGTTCGAGCCCCGCCTTCTCCTGACCCCATCGAAGTGTCCTTGAGCAAGACGCTGAACCCCAAATTGCTGCCGGTGTGCAGGTTGGGGCCTTGCATGGCAGCCTTCGCCACCGGTGTGTGAATGTGTGTATGGATAGGTGAATGTATTGTAAAGCGCTTTGAGTACTCGGAAGAGTAGAAAAGCGCTATATAAAATGCAGTCCATTTACCATTTAACTTAACACAATTACTGTTGCTATAAACAATCTCTATGTTGTCAGTAAATTTAAGTCGAAAAATGTTACACTAGGCAAATGGAAAAAGAGAACTTTCCTGTCCTTGATGTCAAGGTGCTAAAAACACTTAATACTAATTTATGTTTGGACTCCTTCCTTTTGCCACAGGCTTGACATACTGAGCCCCTGGTTGCCATGCAGGACCTTAGTGGAACCAGTCAAGAGGGATGTTAAACCTTGGGCACGGGTTTGCTGTGTTGCTCAATTTGGGAAATGTACTCGGAGTAGTCAGTGTTGATTGACTGTGTCTGTTCCAAGCGGCCTAGCCGAAGATGATTTAGTTTTGACTTGATGAACAAATATCTAAACATCGAGTTATGTGTGAATTGGGCCATTGTGCTCCAGACATGATTAAGCATGCAATAGATGAGGTGTTAAAAGGGTTTTCTCTTTCAGCCTACATGTTTAATCCTCTGGGCATAGTGAAAGTTTCAATTTGAATTGACGTCTGTTTTTGGAGAGAGCACCTGTTCATATTTGAAATTAACTTGTTAGTGAATGACTAAATGAGATTTCCTCAGGCTCTTAGCAATTGTGATTAGCAATATTCTCCAGAACTCTGGCACCAAGACAGCAGCTTTTGCCACAGAGGAAATAGTCACAGACCATAAAAAAAAATGGAGGTTTGGGTGGGAAACAAAACCCCCAAGCAGAATGAAGGGCAGGGTTAGTTCCAGAGTGCTTAGCTTTATGTAGTGTTGGTGGAAGTTAGAGGTGGGAAATTCGGGTCTGCAAAGGTCAACCACCCAGTTTAACTTAGGTTTTATTACAGAACCATCTGACCCCCGGGAGCCTCTCTGAGCGCCTGCCCAAACAGTTGGGTCTCGTGAAGGAGGAGGGAGTCCTTCATGCCGTCGTTTGTTAAAGTTCACCATGTGACCTCTTAGCAGGAAGCAGGAAGCCCGCTTGTTGCCAGGCTGCTGTTTGAAGTATAACTTGTTATGCTTTTGAGTGCATCTGTCTACATTTGTATATTATTAAAGGTTTTTATCGCATGCGGTTGTGTCCTTTCGAGAGGCTGTAGTGTCTAGGTTTTGCGCATCATTGTGTCCCTGCTAAAGATTCTGCGTTTGTTACCATCGTCAGCATTGACTTGCTCTGGAATTTCTGGTAAATGCAGTTGGTTACTCTGACTGGCAACAATGGCGGTCTTGCCAGCCTGAGATTGCCACATCAATTACATATTCAGAAGCTCGTGATATTTAAGGGTTGGCTTACCGTGGTTAATTTACTTTGTTCCGGTAATTTCTGTGGTTTTGTAGTCGGTGTGTAGAAATGTCCAGATTACATCAGAACTCTTGGCGTGAGCCTAAAGGCCTGTGTTGGAGATCCAGACGCTGCTTTTTGATCTTCTCTTTTCTTGGGTGAAGGCTGGCATGTTATCGGCGGAATGCCCCGCAGAGCACGGCTCTTCACCTGGGCCCTGGCATGTCCTTCTGTCCCAGGCCTCCCCGTTCGATCCCCCATCCCCTTCTCCCAGCCTTGGTTTCTGGGTTGGCATAGAGACTCCGGCGCCTCTGACGCCGACGTCAGACCGAGCTCCTGCCAACAGTAAGAGGTGTTGACTCTGTTTGCCTTTCCCCAAGGCTCTTCAGCCAGCCGAGTGCTTTGGAAATGACGGGTTCTGGTCGTCAGGTGGGTGTGTGACGATCGGAGAAACGTCACCTGTGAGGCACAGAGCCCGTGCAGTGCTGGGAATCCTGGTTGGCGACCCTTCCGGTTGATTAGCCATTTGCCCATGGTATCGGCTGCCTGTCTGCTGCAGCCAGGTGTTACGTGTGCGTCCCCTTGGCCTGGTCCAGCCGGTCAGGTCCCCAGCAATGAGGATCCTGCGAGCCAGATCGTCGTCAGGGAAACGTGCCCTGTGGCCATAGTGCTGGAAGGTCTCAGACAATGTAATAGTATTCAGTCATTTAGAATTCGTTTGAGACATTCAGAGCCGACATATTAGTTAAGTCTTGGATAATCAAGGTGAAGTAGAATGTTTGCTAATTTGGCATCATTTGCGTGGGCATGCATCTGTCTCTGCTTTAGAGCTGTCTAATGAAATGCTTGGGGTTCCTCCTGAAATGCAAGTAAGCAAATTTTTTCTTGTGTGGAAGCGGTCAGATTTGACTCGTGTGAGGGATTTCAAACGCAGCTGGATAGTGAGTCGATGGAAAATACTGCTGGAACTGGGTTGGAATGTGATGACAGACTTGCAGAAGGGATGAATTTCATCTTAAGACTTCGGGCCTCCTTGCCTTGGGGTTAGGGTTAGGCCTCGTTGCCTTAGGGTTAGGCCTCCTTGCCTTGAGGTTAGGGTTAGGCCTCCTTGCCTTGAGGTTAGGGTTAGGGTTAGGCCTCCTTGCCTTGAGGTTAGGGTTAGGCCTCCTTGCCTTGGGGTTAGGGTTAGGGTTAGGCCTCCTTGCCTTGGGGTTAGGGTTAGGCCTCCATGCCTTGAGGTTAGGGTTAGGCCTCCTTGCCTTGAGGTTAGGGTTAGGGTTAGGCCTCCTTGCCTTGGGGCGGCAGAGCGCTGATTGGCTGTGCGTACTCCTCCTCCCAGGGTAAGTTCGGAGCGGCGGAAGGAGAAGTCTCGCGACGCGGCGCGATGTCGACGCGGTAAGGAGTCGGAGGTGTTCTACGAGCTGGCGGGGCAGCTGCCCCTCGCCCACAGCCTCACCTCCAACCTGGACAAGGCCTCCATCATGAGGCTGACCATCAGCTACCTGCGCATGCGGAGGCTGCTCAGCCCAGGTCGGTACCCCCTGGAACGGGCTGCTCCTGCGGGGAGTGCGGTTTGTGCTTTCGCAGGGAGGGGGCGCTCCTATGGATGTGGGGTCCTCGCGGGTGGAGGTTTGTAAACGCCGTCGGCCTCTTTCAGATGAGCCTGTGGAGGAGGCTGAGCAGGACAGCCAGCTGAACACCTTCTACCTGAAAGCCCTGGAGGGCTTCCTGATGGTGCTGTCCGAGGACGGGGACATGGTGTACCTCTCGGAGAACGTCAACAAATGCATGGGTCTCACCCAGGTACGTGGCCTCTGCGCCCTTCCCGTTGGCCTCTTAAGCTGCTGCTGATGCCGTCAGCTGGGCGGCCTTGAGGAGACGCCGCCTTTCTTCTCAGTGCCACCTCCTCTCCCCTTCCCAGTTCGACCTCACGGGTCACAGCGTTTTTGACTTCGCCCACCCCTGCGACCACGAGGAGGTGAGGGAGATCCTCGTACACAGAACAGGTGAGGTCTGCGCCCTGCTGGAGTTCTGCTGCTGCAGCACTCGGTGAGGGCAGCCAGTGATGGTCCCGTCACTCACACCAGATGGTTCTTTGGCCCGTTCATCTCCTCACCAGCGGTGACAGTCGCTGGGGAGCCTGGAGTCTCTTACGGAGCGTAAGGCACAGAGCTGAGGCACCCTGGGTGGGATGGGACTCCTTCATAGGGCATGTACACACAGGCACACACAAACACACGTTGTCTTTAGATCTTTGTGGGGACCCTCCATTAATTTCTAATGGGAAAAATCTTTTCCCAACATAAAGATCTTAGCCCCCACCCAGCCCTAACCTTAACCAGACAATATACCAGACTTTTGGGAATTTTAGTTTTTTGATTGCATTTATTTTTATAAAATCGGGCTTTCTCTTATGGGGACCCAAAAAAAATGTTCCCATTATGTCATTTAAAGAAATTATTATTATATCAAGTCCCCACAATGTAATATATATACACACACACACACACACACACACACACACACACACACGGTAGAAATTCAAACATTCAATGGAATATGAGGACCTACATCAAGTACAAACTAGCAAAATGGCGCTTTAGAGGCAGTGCCTGATTGGAGTGCTGCACTCGGTCTAGTGCTGGTTAATCGGTTTAATCCACTTTCACGCTAATGAATTGGGTAAAAGAAGCACCGAGTGTCAGTGCAGGTCGGCCCATCCACTGCGGGTCACGCGAGGTCTCAACCATTATTGCTGAAAATAAATCCCTCAGCTCATGAGGATCTGTCAGAAGGAATGTGTATTTTTGGGTAAGCTAAGAATTCGTCTTAATTTCCGTAAGATTGTTGGTTTGTTCTCCTGTCGGACGTCTGCCCTGTGGCCTAAAGAAGGGCGTCTTCTGTCCTGCTTCCCAGGGGCCTCCAAAAAAGCCAAGGAGCAGAGCACAGAGAGACACTTCTTCCTGCGCATGAAATGTACGCTCACCAGCAGGGGGCGCACCGTCAACATAAAGTCAGCCACGTGGAAGGTGAGGCTCTTCCTTTTTGTCTGCATTTGACGTCGGTGAGCCCAATTGACGCATGCAGGCATGTACACTCATGCAGACGCATTCGCAGATGTTTCCTAGAAGTTCGTAGGAACTTCTAATCCAAGTGTTATCATGAAAGTACTGAAAGCAGGAACAGAATTTCTGCAAAGGACTGGTCCATTTCCCTGTTTTGCATTTGTGATTCCTGGCCTAGCATGCTAATGCTGCACTAGTGCAGTCCGCTGACGGCGCCCCCTGCTGCCCTCCAGGTGCTGCAGTGCATGGGACACGTCCGCATGCCCGACAGGGAGGGAGAGCAGAGCGACTGCGGCTTCAGCGAGCCCCCGGCGCCCTACCTGGTGCTCATCTGTGAGCCCATCCCCCACCCCTCCAACATCGAGGTCCCACTGGACAGCAAGACCTTCCTGAGCCGACACAACCTGGACATGAAGTTCTCCTACTGCGACGAGAGGTGGGCCTGGGGCTCAGAACTCAATAGCGCCGCCTGGGTTGTTGGGTTATATCATGTGACACAGAAGCTCCGGAACAGTTAGCCAATAAGAGAGAGTGCAGTTTATCCCCAGCTTGCACCAACACCAGGCAGTTGCATTACACCAGATAGGAAACGTTAATTCCAAGTGACTCATGGGTAGTAATTTCCAGTATTACTGCTGACAGTGACAGTACCCTGTGTCTGGCTTCTCCCCCTTAGGATCACAGAGCTGTTGGGTTACAAACCAGAGGAGTTGCTAGACCGCTCTATATACGAGTACTACCATGCTCTCGACTCGGACCACCTCACAAAGACGCATCACAACCGTAAGCATTAGCATGTTTGCTGAGCCCATGTGCCACTGCCTTCGGTTGCTTCCTGGTTGACGACGGAAAGGGGTCTGATTGGCTGCGCCCATGTGCCGCTGCGTCCGATTGGCTCCTGGTTGGTGGCAGTAAGGGGTCTGATTGGCTGCGCCCATGTGCCGCTGCGTCCGGTTGGCTCCTGGTTGATGGCAGAAAAGGGTCTGATGCTGACTTTGGCTTTTTGTCTGTTTCACCTCAGTATTTGCCAAGGGTCAGGTCACCACTGGACATTACCGGATGCTGGCCAAGAAGGGTGGCTTTGTGTGGGTAGATACCCAGGCCACCGTCATCTACAACACCAAGAACTCTCAACCGCAGTGCATCGTATGTGTAAACTACGTGCTCAGGTAGCTACTGACCCTTTAACACCCCAAAGGAACTTCATTACAA
The DNA here is from genome assembly GCA_019775955.2 of Pollimyrus isidori. Taxonomy (NCBI): domain Eukaryota; kingdom Metazoa; phylum Chordata; class Actinopteri; order Osteoglossiformes; family Mormyridae; genus Pollimyrus; species Pollimyrus isidori. Next base: position 925,609 of record JABFDZ020000043.1, read on the forward strand.
ATCTTTCAGCAACTTTAGCTAATTCTGCTGATTAGAGTTTAGATTGATAATATGCCTTAAGCCAGAGGCCCCCAGCCATCGTACCGGAAAAAGAAAATTTTTTTTAATTTCGTCGTATTTTCGTCATTTTATTTTGTCGTATTTACCCCCCACACGGTCTGTGATAATATTGTCTGACATGTAACCAGTCCATGGCTCAAAAAAGGTTGGGGGCGCTGGCCTAAGTGACAGCAGATACCGATAACTAAAACACCAGAAGAGGTGATTACCAGTCCCAGTAAAGAATTACCAGTCCCAGTAAAGATCTCCAAAAAGCCTTCCTCCTTTATTCTCTGGCAACTGGGGAGTCGATCACATCTTGTGCCCGTGGTGATATTAGTCTTTGACTACCTCCCATTGAGGTCACTTGGTAAGTGTGCTTTGTGCTCCCTGCAGTGGGGTGGAGGAGAAGGATCTGGTGCTCTCTCTGCGACAGACGGAAGGGGACCAGGAGGTGGAGGAGCAGGAGAGTCCGGAAGCAGATACAGTGAAGCACTTCGTCAGCTACGACGAGACTGATGTCCAGGACAGCCGGTTTGAGGAACTGAAGACCAAACCAGAGCACCTGACCCAGCTGGCTCCTGCAGCTGGAGATACCATCATCCAGCTGAACTTCAGCACGCCTGGTTAGTCACCCATCTCACCATCATCTACCTGCACTTGAGCAAATACGCCGGCGGTCTGCGAGACCATTAGTGCAACTTTCGAGTCACTCAGATGTGATAATTGGTTACTTCTAAGTAGAGATCTCTGACGTTCTCAGCATCTCTATCCTGACAACCCTTCTCCTTGCAGGACCCATTCTGCAGGGTTTGGACCAAGTTGAAGTCTACAATGATGTCATGCTGCCTTCTTCCAACGAGAAGTTGCCCCTGTCTCCGCTCTCCCCCAGTGATTCGCCCCAACCCCTGGGGATCCGCCTGGACCCCATCCTCACCGAGGAGGACGTGGCTAAACTCGAGTCGTGTCCTGAAGACCTGCCCTTCCCTGTGTCCTGTGCTCTGATTACTCCTGAGCTGGAGTTGTCAGGCCTCAGCTCGAACAGGAGCTCAGAGGTGCGGGACCACAAAGCTCGCTCACTTCTCCATTGCTGCTCGGAGATATTTAAAGCAGATCTTGAGCCTCCATGTCTCTGTAGCTCATCTTCTCTGCACCTTCCCACAGCTTGCCAGCCCGCTGCAGTTCTGCTTCTCGGTGGACTCTGACATCGACGTAGAGTTTAAATTCGACCTGGTGGAGAAACTGTTTGCCAAAGACCCCCAAGCTGCCCCCCCTTTCACTACACAGGTACCTACAAGCAGCAGTTTGTGGCTCATACACAGGATACATATTAACTATCCCTGATTTGCGAACAAGTTAACTTTTATATCTACGTAACCAGTTCAGAGCTGAGTGATGCAGAGCCCAGCGGATCCTCCAGCCTGTATCGTGTGGTTCTACACACAACCTACACGCCTGTTTCTGCTTCTAGTCCACGGAAGACCTGGAGATGTTGGCCCCCTATATTCCCATGGACGACGACTTCCAGCTGCGTATGCTGCCCTGCACTGAGCAGCCGCTCTCACCCACGCTGGACCCGGCCGACATGAGCGTGTTCTTCCAGCCGTACCCGCCTGTCGTCACGCAGGAGCTGCCGCCGTCCTCGCCACGCAGTGCCCCCTGCTCGCCCGCTCTCGACCCCCAGCATGGTGCCAGCCCGCTTGGCAAGAGGTGAGTGCCCGGGGTCCGCCTCGACCTCGCCGCCTGGAGGGGCTCTGGAACCGCTCCTCTTAGTGGTGTCTCGCGTTCCAGGGCTCTGGAACCGCTCCTCTTAGCCGTGTCTCCCGTTCCAGGGCTCTGGAGCCGCTCCTCTTAGTGGTGTCTCGCGTTCCAGGGCTCCGGAACCGCTCCTCTTAGTGGTGTCTCGCGTTCCAGGGCTCTGGAACCGCTCCTCTTAGTGGTGTCTCCCGTTCCAGGGCTCTGCCGCCAGCCGGGCAGCTCCCCCCCAAGACGCTGTCCCTCCGCAAGAGGAAGCTGCACGAGGTGGCGCCTTTGCCCCAGCCCGTCCTGTCGGTGAGCACCACCTGCCCCCGGTTTGCCCGCCCTGCCCACGGTTTGCCCCCTCCCCACGTCTCTCATCTCACTGTGCAGTTTCCCTCTCGGTTCCCTCTGGTTTGCTCACGTCTTTGTCACTTTTTCTCCAGGAATCGCTGGATGACGGAGAGTCGGGGAAGAAGGTGCGGGGCCTGGAGCCGCTTCTCCTGCGCAAGACGGCCCTGCTCCTGCCGTCAGGTGGGTCGCGCCCCCTCTACGCCCCCAACTGCAGCGCGGTGCGGCGCCCCCTGCTGACCGCACGCCGTTTCTCTCCGCAGACCCAGCGGGCCCCTTCCTGAGCAGCGGGCTGCCCGAGCTGACCCGCTACGACTGCGAGGTCAACGTGCCCGTCATCAGCCGCCTGCACCTCCTGCAGGGAGAGGAGCTCTTGCGGGCGCTGGAGCACGGGCACTGAGCGCCGCCCTGCTGCCCCCACCTCCGGCTCCTCTCCCCATATTTATATTTTGATATCCTGTTATTTTTTTAAAACCGGATTCTCGCACCTTAAGTGGGTACTTCCTGTCCAGCTGCCATGGCAACCGTGTGGCTGGGGGGGTGGGGGCGGGGTTTGCCCTGAGCTCTGGAACATGAGGGGCGTGGGGCATCACTTCTGCCAGCGGCTGCCGTGGGCTTGGGTTTGCCATTCCAGAGACGCCAGTGATTATGCCACCCTTGCTTGGTGCCACAGCACCGAACTGTCGAATCCCGTCACACTTTCTGTATTTTCCTTAAACCAAAATACCAGCAGTTCATGCATACAAGCCTTTTTAAGCATACAAGCATTTCTAAGCATACTTTTGATAATGGATTCAAAGACATTTCCACCTTTTTCTATGTAGTAGTGCAGTAGGACATGCATCAGTCTGCATGCGTGTCATGCGCCTCACCAGTGTCCACTGGGAATGGTCTGCGTTTTATTCACCAGTACACCCACTAAGGGGGCTCGCATATAAAACACCATCAGTATAAATCAGTAGTACATGTTACTGGGTTGTTGGGTTATATCATGTGGCACAGATTTATTGTTTAATTATGGAAAGATCTTTAAGAGAACTGTCTAACTAAAACTGGCCTGTGCTGTACGCTCAGTGCACACAGCGGAGGATCGCAACTGTTTGTCAGACCTGTGCTCTGTAGCTGTTGTAACCGGCTAATCTTTCCATTTCTCTCGTCTGGTTTGCGCAATGTTACTTACATTATGTCACAGCAAAATAGACTATTTCTGCTCAACCTTCATACCCTGTCAGACAGAAAGTAACTTATGTACCTTAGAGGGTGCAATTATTTGTCAGTGGTGCTGTATCCTCAAGTGCAGGGTGGGCAGTCTTATCCGCAAAGGGCCGGTGTGTGTGCAGGTCTTTGGGATAACCTGTAGGTCAGCTGTTCAAACCCAGGTGTGAGGACTCTTCAGCCAGTCAGTCCTCTAATTATTTATCTAATTAGGAAGTTGCAGCGAAAACCTGCATAAACCCGCGGATAGGATCGCTGACCCCTGCTCAAGTGTCTGTAAACTGTATCCAAGCTGTAAGTAAATGTACCTTTTATCCATTTTATTTTTGAACAGAACTGTATCAGGGCTCTACCTTTTTATCTGACAGTGTAGGTTAAGTCTTCTGTCCAAAGCTGTTATCTTGGTTAATTCGGTCAGTTGCATCTCCTTCCAAACTCAATGTACAGTTTCATTTACATCAGTAAACACCTGAGTGCGGACCAGTCTGCGTGGAGTTCTTTCTGTCAATGAAAATGGGAATTGCGCGTAACACGCGCGACGGGGTCTCGCACTGGGTCCCCCTTCCGCGCCACTCGTGATTGGCTACGTGTAAAAGGCGCGCCCGCGATTTACGTCAGCCGTCGTTAAAAAAAACACCCTCCCGCGCCCTGTCACAGGCGGTTTCTTGTTTATCGGTGAGTCATTCGCCAGAAGGCCTGCCTGCCTCAGCGGGTCTGAGCTGCCCTTCCTGTTTCCAGTTCCTTCCCGAAGAGCCAGGATTTCGCGAAGATACCTGGCTTTAACCAGTCCCTGCGGCGTCTGCGCAACACGTGCCTGCCTATTCCTCCTGCTATCAGTAAAGTACATCTGCCCATGCATTTTGATGATTAGCAGCCTTCCCGTTACCTGCTAGACTGATTTAATCTCACACTATTGCACACGACACTAAAATAAGAGTTTTCGGTGATTTAGATGTTGTGGCTTATGCTGAAACAATATGTGTGTGTGAGCGACAGATTGCTGGATCTTGTTGGCGGATTCATGGGAGTGAGGTGCACTCACCTCGTATAACATTTACTCACTAATGAATCTGTGCCCGAGTCCTACACCATTATATGCTGATTTACAGTGTAGTTTGCGATTGCAAAAATTCAAGTCAGCAAGTTCTTAAGAGATTTTTTCCTTTTATCCACAAGATGGCACTGCAAGCTTATACAGTAATGATTGCCCATTTTACATTCAACTGTAACAATAACGCAATGTGTTGCCTTTTTGGGGGATTCAAACTTTTTTACATTTATTGAAACGGTTGATCGGAGAGCTGACAAGCTGTTAGTATCTCACTGATTAATTGCATGAATATGATGGATTCAGTCATGGCGAAAAGACGCAGACCACATGAAATTGCAAAATATGACCCCGTTTATCACGTTTATACCGGCTGGAGACACTCCATCACGAATCGCCTGTGTCCTATGCATGAATGAAATCATGTCAGCCATTCTACTTTACCATAACGCATTTTGAATCTGAAATACGCCTACAAGTTCGCATCTTTTGAAGGAAGCTGCTTTCGAAGAAGTATTCAGACGAGTAATCAATTATCATAACTGAATATTTTATATGCACATCTCCTTGCAGGGACCAGTTTGCAGGATTCGACTAGCGCAAGTATTTTTTGCGTGGTATACTTTTGTAAAATATCGTTACGTGTTGAATTATTTCTATTTCAGAAATCAGTATGATGTGGCGCAAATAGCATCAAACTACACACTGCAGTAACTAATTAGTCGTGGGCTTGACTGAAGCTTTCGTTTCTTGCCCGCGCTGCGGGTCACAGCGAAGCAGGAGGGGGCGCCGGCTGGAGGCAGAGCGTTAGCGCAGAGCGCCGCTGCCGGGTCGCAGCGAATGAGGATCCGCCGCTCCAGTGAGAGGAGGGGGGGGGGGGCGCGGAGCGCACAGTGCGGCGATCCTTCAGCATCCTGTCAGCCGCCGCTGTCACTGCAAAGGGAAATAAGCTGGGCAAGCCCTGCCGACACTGCTGCCACAACCGTCTAATTCACAAGGGACGCCCGGCGACAGCATTTTTATAATGCCTTCGGATAGTGAGTAATTGATCATATTGGACAATTCCGGTTATATGCACGTCTACGCGTAGACCTGTAATAATACGTGTGGTATAATGTACTGATGCGGTAGGGGAACAATTCCCAGCCTGCATCGGTTTGTGGATTACCAGTTACAAAACACTTTTTCTGCATCTCTTAATATTTTTCTGTGGGCGGACTTTTGCTGATTTATTGATTTATCGGGCCCCTACCTGTATTATACGGCTACACTCAATTTCACTTTTCATTAAGCAACTGTCAACATGTTCGTCATGCAACACTGAGATAATGCTGTCCGACCTTTCCGTTTACCTTATACGCCCCTAAAAACTCATATAATGGGATGCAAGCAACTGGCTCGCGCAGAAAAGTTATTACGGTATTGTGCTTTTTAATATTTTTGGTGCTGTATCAATGGGGGTCGAGCAGTATAAGCAGGCCAGGAATATCTTGCGGTCGTTAACTTTTTGCTTGAAGATGTTTTATTCTTGCAAAGTCACACTATTTAAGAGCAAAAAACTGCTGCGTTGTATTAAAAGGTTTAGCATCTTTTAATAATTCATGTCTGCTGATAACCTCGGTTGGGTGAGAGAGAAGCCAAGCAGCTTGGTAACACGTTGATGTAGGTTGGACAGCCGGGCAGGGGATCACAGCTGTACGGGGACTCACCTGGGTGTTTGCTGGAGGTTCAGTGGTTCCTTTTGGCCAAGGGAAGTCAATCTGACCCCCATCAGTGGTTCTATTCGCCGTGTTTCTTCCGCCTGGGAGCCGCTCCGTAGCAGTAGATGTTACCCGCAACGGCAGTGAGCTGTGTGCCCGGAATGGCCTGGTAATAACCAAGCGTGTAAACACGCATATAAAGATACACGTACGTACGCGCGACAACTACTAATAGAAAGACAAAGTTAAAACACTGAAAACCAATCCTGATCGTTCATAATACAAGTTTAAAATGTTTTAAACTTATATTTCTGATAGCCCTAGCTGATTATGAAAAGGTGGATTGTAGCAGGTGGAAGATTATAGGTTTAAAATCATAGAGGCTAATATGATGAGGTGATCTATTTATCGAAGACATTTAACAGGGAATGGGAAACATCATGTGGTGTTTCAGAGTACTGTAATGCCTATGATATTATTGTCGTTGGCTTTCGGTACAGCCTTTGCGGATCAGGACCGCTCCATTTACCGTTGATATCCCGTGAGAAGTAGCCTACAAGCCGGCATGCAGTCACCCCATTTACCCGAGCGGCGTCTTCTGCAGCGGCTGGTAACGGCGCACATCAGGCGTGAAGCCGCACGGAACGTGACCCGCGGTCCTGCAGCCCGTGCCGTCGTAGTCCTGCAAACTCTCCCCCCCTCTTCGGCTATCTCACAGATGTATTATGTATAATGCGTTTCTAGCTCGATTAAGCAAATATTTAATTCATAATGAAGTAAAACTAAAGACTGGAGCGAACCCACATCAACCAAGGTTTAACTTGAAGCAACATTCATCTGATGAATTGTGCACTTGCTTTGCACACAGCCTTTTTCAGCATCAGCACCACAGGGTTGTCTTCTACCGGGTTATAAAGATCGCGTTACTATATTTTTGTAATCTGGTCAAAAATACGGTTCCCTCAAATTTCCCTTTCTCATCTCCAGTTTCCCGTCGGTCATTGCTTTGTAATGCAAGTACGATGAGCAAAGAGTAAAACCGTTCAATGCGCTTGGAATTGTAGAAGTCTTCAAAAGACACCTTGGCTCCATTTACACTTGGTTTTAAAATGCGTCTTGGGCAATAAAATCACAGACAGAGAGCCATGACACACTGCCGCTTACGCCTGTGCTTATCATGCCTCTCCAAGGTGTCCAGCTGATCAGCTCAACCCAACTCTATCCTTATAGTGCGGCGTCACGTTTAGGCAGGCGGGATATAATGAAAATTTGAGGTCTCCAGGCAGCACAAATTTGTAAGCTTCGGCAGAGAAGGCTATGGCAGGGTAAGTTGGTGATGCAGGCAGAAACATAGGCACGGGGGCTCCATGTAATGTCAGAAATTCAGTTCCACAAGAGATTGTGAAGCTAGAGTGACAGACTGACAGTTCAGTTCATCCAAAGCCAATGGTGTGTTTTTAGTCTAGACTTGAATATTGACCACTTGTGTCCAGATTTCATTGCTGCCTCGCGCACAGTTGTTGTAAAGTAGGGTGACCAGACGAATGTAGGGTGACCAGACGAAAGGAGGGTGACCTGACGAATGTAGGGTGACCAGACGAAAGGAGGGTGACCTGACGAATGTAGGGTGACCAGACGAAAGGAGGGTGACCTG
>JABFDZ020000043.1:935258-950465 GCA_019775955.2 Pollimyrus isidori
CTAACCCTGATATGGCGGCATGCAGAATGTAAAAGCTAACATCCGCTCTCAGTCCGTCCGGCTTTAACCCTGATATGACCACGACCGCATGCAGAATGTGAAAGCTAACATCCGCTCTCAGTCCGTCCGGCTCTAACCCTGATATGACCACGACCGCTTGCAGAATGTAAAAGCTAACATCCGCTCTCAGTCCGTCCGGCTCTAACCCTGATATGACCACGACCGCATGCAGAATGTGCTGCGTCTGTAAGACCCTTAATCCATATGGTCACGCAGCAGCCGACTCAAACGCTAAAAACCAGTCATGCAGTAAAACATGCGTCTCCTTCAACACCCCTCTGAGCTGAGATATTCTTGGGGTCATGTTGTCTACTGATTCCTGTGTTTGCCCTATATGAGGGGCCCCCCTCTGTTACCCAGACGGTGGTCCCTGATCAGCTATCAGCCTCCAAGCATTCACGAGCTTGTTCACTATGAAGACCCTGACGGTGGTCCCTGATCAGCTATCAGCCTCCAAGCATTCACAAGCTTGTTCACCATGAAGACCCTGACGGGAAGCTGCCGGTCGACGTGGAGGGTCATGTGACCTTGCTGCCCCAAAGCACTGATGAGGGTGGTATGGTGGAGGCAGATGGAGCACCCAGCCATATGGGGGCCCTAAACGACTGATCTTTGCTTAATAATTTGTTTTTAATGAGCCAGTGGCACAGCAGGACACGCGGGAACGCTCTGATGTGCCGTCTGAAGTTCAATGTCTGCTTTTGCCGTTTAATCCACGATTATCTCTCGTAAAAAGAAGGGCTTTTCCTGTTTCGTGCTGCAGTCCTGGTCACCGCGGCCCCCCCCTCTCCGCACGCGCACCCCCAAGCTGAATTCTCCAGATGCCAGCTTTGCGGACAGCGGTCCGAGTGCATTAGTGTGTGGATCTATTTCACCGTCTCCCAGATGGATGCTTCCTGATGGCGTCTCCCGGCAGTAAAAGCTAATTCAGCGGCCCATTGCCATCTTCTGCCATTAGGCATCACAGAGCAGTTTGCTTGTTTCTGTTAAGTTCTCATAAAAACCAAAGCAATCAGAGGAGTTGTGGCTGTCGAACGGTGGCTCTGGGTGTTGCTATGCGGATTTAAACACCCTCCTCTCCAGCAGGGGGCACCGCTGCTGTTCTCTCCCTGGGGTGATCTGTGTATGCTGCAGCATTTTCTCCGTATCCGCCACCCTCAAAGTGTACAACCCGCCATCATCGCAAAGGAGCCGGTCTCCATGGAAATGCAACAAAGTTGACAAATTTTAAATCATGCTTTATTGACGACATTTAATTTCTGTCTCTGTTTTTGGCGTGAGACCGTTCAGCGGTAAAAATCCATCTATGACTTGACCAAAGCTGACGACTGCTAATCCGAATCTAGCACGTGTGACCTCATCATTACATGACTGCCAGATCCTGACTGTGGCGTGACATCATCTGTGTGTGCCTATGGATTGTTTAGCCTTACAACATTTGCACCTCTGTGCCACAAACACACGTTTGTGCTAGCAGTGTTCTGAAAGCAGAATGGACCTCCGTTAGCACCATTACCACCACAACAGGCTGCAATATAATGAAACATAAAATCCCAACATAGCCCTGTACCCACGTGACAGTCCCTCAGACGTTGTTGCTATTGGGCCCTGCTGTTATTAATAACTCTATCAAAACACAGTTAGGTTCTCTAAGGAACAACCTACACGACTACGTAAAGAGTCTTGGAGTCCATCTTGATCCAAGCATACAGTACAGGCCAAAGGTTTGGACAGACCTCATTCAATGTCTTCTTTATTTTCAGGACCATTGATAGAACATTGGTAGATTCTCACTGACGGCAGCAAAACTATGAATGACCACGTGGACTTTTGTACTTAACAAAAAAGGTGAAATAATGGGGAAATTTGGAAATAACATGTTTTATATTCTAGTTTCTTCAAAATAGCCACCCTTTGCTCTGATTACACACTCAACAACAACAGCAAGTGATAAACACCTCTGGGAACTCCTTCAAGACTGTTGGAAAAGCATTTCGGGTGACTACCTCTTGAAGCTCATCGAGAGAATGCCAAGAGTGTGCAAAGCAGTAATCAGAGCTAAGGGTGGCTATTTTGAAGAAACCAGAATATAAAATGTTTTCAGTTATTTCACCGTTAAGTACATAACTGTGAGATGTGTGGGGCATTGTGGGACGGAAAACACTTTACAGTGCAGGGAATTGTTCATTGGTGTGTTGGTGTTGGGGGTACTAACTCTGTAACTTCCTTCCTCTGGGTCTTGTTTCACAAAGCAGGATTACTTGCTTAGCCAGATAACTTGCCAGATTTAAGGTAGTCTGGGTAAATGTAAATTGATGAAAATAAGGTCTAATTAACCCAGACTACCTTAAATCTGGCAAGTTATCTGGCTAAGCAAGAAACCCTGCTTTGTGAAACAGGCCCCTGGTTTCTGTCTGGTTTGTTTTTACTGCAGTGCCTGTTTAGCATAAACCACAGGCTCTTGCTTGCTGACGTGATGATGAGACGCTCCCTGGATCACTGTTTCTGGCGCGATCAGCACCTTCGCCGGTTTGTTTTCTTTTTTTTTTTAGATACTTTTACAAATGGTCAATAGGTGGCGACATTTCACGCATACTTCCCACAGTGTTCAGCATTTCTCCGAATTTTTGTGAGCAGGTATCGTTAAAGGAGGAAAAACATTATTCAGGCTACATTTTTAGATAGAATTTTGAACAAAATGGCCAGGAAGGTTAGGGTTGGCCATGGTGGTTGACTCCTGTTTGTGAGCCGGGCATTGTCTCTCGAAGCACTGGGCCTCAGACAGTTCGGTTTTATTCTGCGTGAGTCCTTCCAGTCTTGGACAGGCTCCAGCCCGAGTGACTTTGTAATGGATAAATGTTTCGGAGATGAATAGACGGATGATTATCCTCCCATTCAGGCATTATAATCGCCAACCCTTGTCTTGTCTCTCATTTTGAGTAATACAGGTCCCAAGCTTGTAGAAGATAAAAGCTTGTGGAAAATGTTATTGATTTTATATTGGCATTTCACCATATTCAAGCGTACAGGGAGACTGACGAAAATCACATGAGATCATGGTTATAATACAATGCAGGATAAAATAATGCAAGGCAAGCAAAGCTTAGAATGCAAAATAATACAAGGGCTGTAACAATGTAGTGCAATGCAATGAAACATAATATCCCAACATAGCTCTGTACCCATGTGACAGTCCCTCACAGCTCGGTACCCATGTGACAGTCCCTCACAGCTCTGTACCCATGTGACAGTCCCTCACAGCTCGGTACCCATGTGACAGTCCCTCATAACTAACCAGGGGGTCACCCTGTGTCCTCTGCACTTCTCTGTCTTATGTGGTCCATTCTGAATCCATCCCTGCTCCATCCACTGCTTCTTTCTCCTCTCCCTCTATCCATCCCTGCTCCTCCTGCTGCCTCTTCCTCTCTCCATCCCTGCTCCTCTTACTGCCTCTCCCTCTCTCCATCCCTGCTCCTACTGCCGCCTCTCTCTCTCCATCCCTGCTCCTCCTGCTGCCTCTCCCTCTCTCCATCCCTGCTCCTCCTGCTGCCTCTCCCTCTCTCCATCCCTGCTCCTCCTGCTGCCTCTCTCTCTCTCCATCCCTGCTCCTCCTACTGCCTCTCCTGTTTTATACGATTAGGTTGTTGTCTTGTTTATTCAGGTTTATAATCTGTTCTCATTAGTAATTCAAGTTGAATCTAAGGAAAGTAGCAGACATTGCCCAAACTGACTTTAGACGCTCTGCCTTGTGTTTACAGAGGAGTGTATTTATTTTTTTGATATGGTGTAAAGCAGACAGTGCAGTGAGTGAGTAGCCAATCATGAAGTGAATATGCTTAGTAAGACAACAAGCCGTGTGGCTGCGAAATCACCAACAGTAAATAATACATAATAAAGACCTGCAGCATATAGACTGGGTCAAAGGTTCAGTTAAATTTCAGCTCCTGATGCATGTGACTTTAGACACGGTGCATTCAGCATCTCAGAACCAGCCGGCCTCCTGGGATTCTCACACGCTGCAGCGTCAAGATGTTCCACAGAATGCTGCAGTGAAAAAAAAACAGCTGGCCAGATTGAAGAGGTCTTGGAGGAAGGAGTAGATCCTACTAGCTTGGTGTACACTACTGACTGTTAGTGCCTTTGTGTACACTGCTAACGCTACTCTGATTTTACTGCCTTGCTGTATAACTGCTGTAAGGGCAATTTGTTGAATATCTTGAAGATGATCAGCTGTTTTTCTGAGAGCAGGGTCATATGACCCAGTGGCCACTTCGACAGCCAGACTAACATAAGAAGGAAGCAGCAAGTGTTTTGATCATTACCAATCAGGGCAGTGTTGCTGAAAGTCATGATTTGAATGTGTAATGTGGCCGTAACAGAAGCCACCCTCGAGGGTGTGTCTGTAACTGCCAAGCACCACCTGCCAAAACACCTGTCAATTTAATAACAAATTCTGAGTCATGGTTTTTAAATTATGTAAATGTATGATGGAACTCTTCCCAATTGCAGTAGCTATTGGGTTATTAAATCCACGCAGAGATAAGCAATTCTCACATTACAGTCCAGAATTTCATTTCCCTTTGTGTCTTGACAAATTGCTCCCAGAAATGACCATGAACTGGACAGCTGGTTTGCCTAGAATGGATTGATTGGGGCAGAGGGGCACCAGCTGCCAGTGAAGTAACTGGTCGTGCCTAGGCTGTTGCCCAAATCACCATGGCTTCAAGTGAGCCCCAAATCACCATGCTGTGAGCTGTAGAGAATCATGGCTTCAAGCCCCAGAGAATCTCTGCTTTGAGCCCAAGAGAACCTTGACTTAGAGCCCCAGAGAATCTCTACTTTGAGCCCCGGAGAATCTCGACTTTGAGCCCTAGAGAATCTTGGCTGTGAGCACCAAATCACCATGGTTTGAGCCCCGCAGAGTCATGGCTGTGAGTCCAGGAGAATCTGGGCTTCAAGCCCCAGACAATTTCAACTTCGAGCCCCAGAGAATCTCAACTTCAGGTCCAGAGAATCTCGGCTTCGGGCTCCAGGGAGTCTTAGCTTCTGGCTCCAAAGAATCTTGGCTGTCAGCCCCAAAACATTGTGACTGTGAGCCCAAAATCACCACAGCTTTGAGCCCCAGAGAATCACTGCTTCGAGCCCCAGAGAATCACAGCTATGAGCCCCAAAGAATCTTGGCTTTGAGCCCCAGAGAATTTCTGCTTCGGGCTCCAGAGAATCTATGCTTTGAGTCCCAGAGAATCTAGACTGCAATCCCCAGAGAATCAAGGCTGTGAGCCCCAAATCACTATGGTTCAAGCCCCAGGGAGTCATAGCTGTGAACCCCAGAGAATCACGACTTCGAGCCCCAAAGAATTATGGCTTCAACCTCCAAACCACCACGGATTTGAGCCTCAAATGAGCACAGCTTCTAGCTCCAGAGAATCACGGTTGCGAGCCCCAGAGTATCTTGGCATCGAGCCCAAGAAAATCTCTGCATGGAGCCCCAGAGAATCTTGACTTTCAGCCCCAGAGAATCTCGGCTTCAAGCCCTAGAGAATCACGACTTCGAGCCTCAAATGAGCACAGCTTTGAGCTCCAGAGAATCACAGCTGTCAGCCCCAAAGCATCATGACTGTGAGCCCCAAATCACCAGGGTTCGAGCACCGGAGAGTTATGGCTGTGAGCCCCAGAAAATCTCGACTTTGAGCCCCAGAGAATCACAGCTTTGAGCCCAAGGGAACCTCGGCTTTCTGCTCCAGAGAACCTTAGCTTCGAGCCCTAGAGAATCTCGGCATCGAGCCCAAGAGAATCTCTACTTTGAGCCCTGGAGAATCTCGACTTTGAGCCCTAGAGAATCTTGGCTGTGAGCACCAAATCACCATGGTTTGAGCCCCGCAGAGTCATAGTTGTGAGTCCAAGACAATCTCGGCTTCAAGCCCCAGACGATTTCAACTTCGAGCCCCAGAGAATCTCAGCTTCAGGTCCAGAGAATCTCGACTTCGAGCTCCAGAGAATCTCTGCTTTGTGTCCCAGAGAATCTTGACTGTAAGCCCCAGAGAATCAAAGCTGTGAGCCCCAAATCACCATAGTTTAAGTCCCAGGGAGTCATAGCTGTGAGCACCAGAGAATCTCGACTTTGAGCTCCAGGGAATCACTGCTTCGAGCCCCAGAGAATCTTGGCTTTAAGTCCCAGAGAATCACGGCTTCAACCTCCAAATCACCACGGATTTGAGCCTCAAATGAGCACAGCTTCTAGCTCCAGAGAATCACGGCTGTGAGCCCCAGAGTATCTTGGCATTGAGCCTAAGAGAATCTCTGCTTTGAGCCCCAGAGAATCTTGACTTCGAGCCCCAGAGAATGACGGCTTCAAGTCCCAGAGAATCTCGACTTTGAGCCCTAGAGAATCACGACTTCAACCCCCAAATCACCATGGCTTCGAGCCCCAAATGAGCACAGCTTCGAGCACCACAGAATCACAGCTGTCAGCCCCAAAGCATCATGGCTGTGACCCCTAAATCATCACAGTTTTAAGCCCGTGAGAATCAGGGCTGTGAGCCCCAAACCACTACGGCTGTGAGCCCCAGAGAATCTTGGCTTCAGGTCCATAGAATCTCGGCTACGGGCTCCAAAGAATCTTGGCTTCTGACCCCATATAATCTTAGCTATCAGCCTCAAAGCATTGTGACTGTGAGCCCCAAATCACCACAGCTTTGAGCCCCAGAGAATCTCAACTTCAAGCCCCAGAGAGTCTTGACTTCAATCCCCAGGGATTCTCAGCTTTGAGCCCCAGGGATTTTCAGGTTTAAGCCAAAGAGATCTCGACTACGAGCCACAGAGAGTCACGGCTTTGAGCCCCAAATCACAACGGCTTCGAGCCCCAGAAATTCTTGACTTCGAGCTGTAGACAATCTCGGCTTTGAACCTCAAACAGTCTTCGCTTTGAGCCCCAAATAACCATGGCTTTGAGCCCCAGATGATCTCAGATTTGAGCCCCAGAGAATCTCGACTTCTTTCCCCAGAGAATCTCAGCTGTGAGCTCCAAATCACCATGGCTTGAGCCCCAGGGGTCATAGCTGTGAGCCTCAGAGAATCTCGACTTTGAGCTCCAGGGAATCTCTGCTTCAAGCCCCAGAGAATCTCGACATCGAACCCGAAATCATCACAGCGTTAAGCCCCTCAGAATCAAGGCTGTGAGCCCCAGAGAATCTCGGCTTCGGGTTCCAGAGAATCTCAGCTTTGGGCTCCAGAGAATCTTAGCTCTTGGCCGCAGAGAATCTTGGCTGTCAGCGCCGAAACATTGTGACTGTGAGCCCCAAATCACCACAGCTTTGAACTGAAGAGAATCTCAACCTTGAGCCCAAGAGAATGTCAGCTGTGAGCCCCAGAGAATCTCAGTTGCGATCCCCAAATCATCACAGCTTTAAGCCCCTGAGAATCTCGGCTTCCAGCACAAGAGAATCTCATCTTCGAGCCCAAGAGAGTCTTAGCTTCGAGTCCCAGAGAATCTCTGCTTTGAGCCCCAGACAATATTGACTTCGAGCCCCAGAGAATCTCGACTGTGAGCCCCAAATCACCATGGTTCGAGCCCCGGAGAATGACTGTGAGCCCCAGATAATCACAGCTTCTAGCCCACAAGAATCTGGGCTTCGAGCCCCAGAGAATCTCGACTTCTAGCCCCAGAGAATCTCGACTTCGAGCTCAAGACAATCTCGACTTCGAGTCCCAGAGAATCTCAGCTGTGATCCACAAATCATCACAGCTTTAAGCCCCTGGGAACCAGGGCTGTGAGCCCCAGAGTATCTTGACTTTGAGCCCCAGAGATTCTTGGATTTGAACCACAGACAATGTCAGCTTTGAGCTCCAGACAATCTCGGCTTTGAGCCCAAGAGAACCTTGGCTTCGAGCCCCAGAGAATCTCTGCTTCGAACCCCAGACAATCTTGACTTCAAGCCCCAGACAATCTCGACTTTGAGCCCCAGACAATATTGGCTGTGACCCCCAAAGCATCACAGCTTTACGCTCCTGAGAATCACAGCTGTGAGCCCCAGATAATCTCGACTTTGAGCCCCAGAGAATCATGCCTGTGAGCCCAAAATCATCACAGCTTTAAGCCCCTGAGAATCATGGCTATGAGCCGCAAAACATCGTGGCTTTGAGCCCCAGATAGTCATGGCTATGAACCCCAATGCATTTTGGCTGCAAGCCCCAAATCATCTCAGCCTCAAGCCCCAAAGCGTTGTGGCTGTGAGCCCCAAAGCATCGTTGCTGTGAGTTCTGTAAGCAATGTAGCTGTGAGCTCCAAATCATCATGGGTTTAAGCCCCTGGGAATCACGGCGGTGAGCCCCAAAGCCTCGTGGCTATCAGCCCCAAAATGTCACACCTGTGAGCCCTAAAGCATCACAGACTGATGGGGAAGCTGTAAGCAGATGGATTGTCCAGCAGATCGGGCCTCACAGTGTCTGTTCACACAGGCTTGTTAGCCAGTCCTGTTCTCTCTGGGATTTTTCCCGCTTTTGTTTGTGATGATTTAAGTTGCACAGCAAACACTTGTATCCAGTGCAATAGCAACCTTGCCTGGGGGTGCAGCAGCGGTGATTCCTCAGGGCCCTGGTCCATCATGCGGCCTCACACCCCAAGAGCAGCAAGCTCCCTACCAGGTTAAGGTTGCTATGACGACACTTGTTTCGCATTTGTGTGCGTTAGGGAAGGAAAATACCTGGCCAAAACCCCAGTGATTGTGAGCTCTGTCAGTATGAAACCTGAGTGAGTAATTCATATCATTATATCTCATAAAACATTTATCATGTATTTATCTACGGCTCTATCTGTCTACATTACATCATAAGACGATTAACGTCATAAATAGTTTATAGCTGGAAACCTTTCTAAGTTTGTCTTGCTAATCCTGTGCCTCCCTTATGTACCGTGTATGTGGGTGTGTGTGTATGTGCTCTGATCCAGGCTCTTTACTGTTCCCCAGTCACCCCCGAGGCCATCGGCTTCCTGTCTGCAGTGGGGGTCTTTGTGATACTGCTGGCTGTGCTCCTCCTCTTCATCAACCGGAAGCTGTGCTTCTCTCGTGTGGGAGGCCTGCCCTGCCTGGAGCAGCACAGCAAGCGGAGGCGTGGTCAGAAAAAGGGCGGGGTTCACCTGGGCCTGGGTGAGTGACAGGGGCAGGGCTTTTGGTGGGTGGGGCCTGTTGTCATTGAACTTAGTTGGGGGGGCTGCTGCCTGTTGTTCCCCATAGAAAATTTGAAGTGGAAAGGGGTGTAACTGAAGGTCCATGAGGGGCGTGGCCTCACTCTGTCGGGGGGGGGATGTTGGGGTTAGGCACTCCTTGGTGGATAGCGCATGGAGTTCAGTCTCTATGAAATTGTTGAGAGTGCCCAGCCTCCAGCCCCCTGCAACATTTTTAGATTATATTAGATTAGATTACGACTCGCTGTGTTTGCTGGAAGAGGAAGAGCTGCCTTTGGTTTGTATTGGCCCTTGTTTCATCAGATAGGGCTTTAATTGCTGTTTTTCCTGGAAATCTTCGAGATGCGCCTGAGATCAAATCTGTCACTATGTTCAACTCTGAAGTCATTCATGAAGAGATTAAAGTGTCGGGATACTGCTGAGTATGTGGAAAGTGCGTCTTGAGGCTTCCGAGAAGAAACCTTTGATAGGAAATTCCATCAGCAGAGGCCTTTTCTGGGAGAAAGATAGGTCATCTGTCTAGTTTTTATTACTCGGGTTAAAGGAAGATAAAGATATATTGCAAGGTACCACTGAAAATATGTTTAAAGCCTCTTACCTGAGGGTTACATGTAAATGTATGGATTTATCTCTCTCTCTGTTGACCCCTCTCTCTCTTGGACCCCTCTCTCTCTGTTGGGCCCCTCTCTCTCTGTTGACCCCTCTCTCTCTGTTGACCCCTCTCTCTCTGTTGACCCCTCTCTCTCTCTTGGGCCCCTCTCTCTCTGTTGGGCCCCTCTCTCTCTGTTGACCTCTCTCTCTCTGTTGAGCCTCTCTCTCTCTGTTGACCCTCTCTCTCTCTGTTGACCCCTCTCTCTCTGTTGGGCCCTCTCTCCCTCTTGGGCTTCTCTCTGTTGACCCCTCTCTCTCTCTGTTGACCCCTCTCTCTCTGTTGACCTCTCTCTCTCTGTTGACCTCTCTCTCTCTGTTTGGCCTCTCTCTCCCTGTTGGCCCCTCTCTCCCTGTTGACCCCCCTCTCTCTGTTGACCTCTCTCTCTCTCTGTTTGGCCTCTCTCTCCCTGTTGGCCCCTCTCTCTCTGTTGAGCCTCTTTCTCTCTTGGGCTGCTCTCTGCTGGGTCTCTCTCTCGCTCCATGTGTCAGTCAGCCATAAACGTCATGTTGCTTTGGATAAAAGCCTATGCTAATAAAACAGTAACGTAAATAAGGTAAAATGTATTCCAGACATGAACTGAGATTTTAACCAGGGTTTTTTTGGTTTGCACTTATACCTTTGGCATAGGAGATGAATTAGGGCACTTTGTTTATATGCTGACATTTCCTGTAGTAACATACCACATGAGCAGGTCTTTCAGAATCTCCTTTGAAATAATCCCATAATGCTTTGCATTTGTTAACATGTTAGTGATCCATTAACAGCCATAAGACAAACATTACAGTGGTACCTCGGTTCTTGAACTTAATCTGTTCCGGACTCCGGATGGAATCCTAAAAAGTTTGAGTTCCGATCCAATTTTTCCCATAAGAAATATTGGAAAACCAATAAATTTTTATGTATGTTTTTGTTAGCATGGAAACAAAAAATGAACAGGATTAAACAAGAAGAGCATTTTTTTCTTAATGGCTTCAAAAATGATAAAGATCTTATCCCAACATTACCCCTGTCCTGCCCTGGTAGTCCCCTCCTTCCGTGTTCTGTAGGCCAGCGTTCACGGTTTAACTTCTGAAATTCAGATCGTGTTCTAGGTCAAACTGATTTGTTCATCTTTCAAGAAATTCAAGTTCTAGTGAGTTCGAGAACCGAGGTACCACTGTACTATCATTTGAAAGCGTCTGATTCACATTCAAATAACACTGATCACTATAATTATCCAAGTATGAATTAAATTGTAATTCTGCCTTCAAAGCTGTGAATCTCTAGCTTGACATTCCTTGAATGGAGTGGGAGGGGGGAGTACGTGCCCTTCTGCTTAGTGGAGCGGCCAGAGACAAGCCGCTCCGTCTCTCTCGTTCACCCGGCACGTTTCTCTAGCATCTCGGTCCTCCACATGCCGTGTCCTGTGCGTGACAGCAGGCTCCCGCTCTCCTCTGAAAGGCCCTTCCTGTGTCTCTGTCTCGCCGGGGCCCGTATGTGCAGTGGACAGCTTCGGCGAGGACGACGAGCTCACCACGTCCTCAGACAGCGGCGACGAGGTCATGAAGCACTTTGAGATCTCGGTGCCGCGCTCCCAGAGTTCACACACGGGTTTGACCGAGACCTGCCCTATGGCCGGCGTCGAAACCCGCGCCGCGGATTCCTGCCCGCCAGCTGAGCAGAGACGGGGTGGCAGGGAACCCTCCAGCAGCCGAGGTACCCCCACAGGGAGCATGTTGGCCAGTTAGAGGAGGAGCATTTCTTAGGCTGTGCTCCTCAGCCTGTGCTCCTCTGCCTGTGTTCTTCCTCAGCACAGGTGCTCATGTGCTGATGTACCAGTCTTTTAATAAAGTAACAGCAAGTCATGCAGCAATATCAGCAGTGGACCTCAAGCAGCGGGTCTAACCGCAGAGATTCTTTTCCTACTTGATTTTATTGTAGAAATGCTCTGTTCGGATACTTAAGTGTGTTTACAGGGTACAGGATAGGAGCTGATTGATCCATCACATGGACAGTGAGCCACAAGGTGTTATGTCCTTCTCATCCTGCAGAGGATGCCAGTGGCAGGCCGAGGCCCCCAGATGGAGAATCCTGGACAGACAATGAGGCGGGTTCCGTGTGGGCGCAGGACCCTGCCCAGGGGCTGGAGCTGGAAGTACGTCAAACCTCAGTGAGGAACCCAGATAGCGGACCTGAG
This sequence comes from Pollimyrus isidori, assembly GCA_019775955.2. Taxonomy (NCBI): domain Eukaryota; kingdom Metazoa; phylum Chordata; class Actinopteri; order Osteoglossiformes; family Mormyridae; genus Pollimyrus; species Pollimyrus isidori. The sequence continues at coordinate 947,331 of JABFDZ020000043.1, forward strand.
TGGCGGGCCTCACAGGCCGGTCTGGAGATGGAGACGGCTGTGGACGACCTAGGCTACGATCACCGGGAGGTTCCTCAGAATACCTACATTTGGAATGAGGTACGGCAATCGTGATGCATGGTTTTACGTTGGGTCTGTCCAAAGTTGAATACTTGGTTGCTGTGTGGTAGGAAAATGACATATTATGTTTTGCGAAATTCCTAGGTGTGCAATCATTGGACGGTATGCTATCCCACAAGGCCATGGGGAAGGAGGTGCTGTCTCTGTAGAAATTTAAGTAGAATACAACACCCAGCCACATAAGTTGAATGTGTATGTTATTTTGTAATTTTTAGCTTATAATTTTTGCGTAGACTAAGCTACGTCCAGGTCAGATAATATGCAAGATTGCAACCGCTGTGTCCAAATGCATGCATACTGTTTTCATGCATACATGCAGTACTCACTACATTAACGGTTGAGTAGTAGGCTTCCAATGAAGTTCTGTACCTGCTGGGTAAGTATGTGACTTCAGACAAACCCATTGGTCGACGCCATGTTGTTTACAAGCTGGTTACTGTCCTTCAGAGGCACGATGTCCAGAGAGTGCGGTACAAGCCGCCCCACGTCCAGCGCCCCGTCTCGACCTGCGGTGAAGTCGTCACGCTGCTGGAGTACAGAGGGCGAGCGCAGAGGCTGCTGGTGACCGTGATGGAGGTGCAGGGTGTGGAGAACCTGGAGGCCGAGGCCTGGCTGGTGCGCCTGGTCCTGCTGCCCAGCCGCCGGAGGCGTCACAAGACCGGCGCCCAGCGGGGGCCGGCGCCCTGCTTCGGGGAGACCTTCCGCTTCTCACGCGTGGAGCCCGCCGAGCTGGAGTGCTCCGCCTTGCGCCTCCGCCTGTACGCCGTGGGCGGGGCGGCTCGAGAGCGCCTGGTCGGCCAGGGTCTCATGCACCTCTGTGGACTCAAACTGGAAGGGAAGATGGAGGTGTCCCTCACACTGGAGGCCCGCAGCCACATGGAGGTCAGAAGTCATCTTGCGCAACTGCTGTTATAACAACAAGACTTAGTAAACTGTGGCTTGGATGGAGACTGATATCAGGGGGTGGGGCTACCACAGCAGGGGGTGGGGCTAATAGATATGATCACCGCAGAGGGTGGGGTTACCACCGCAGGGGGTGGGGCTATCACCGCAGTACTCGAGAGCCGTCATTGACAGTGGAAGGCATAGGGGTTACAAAAGACTTGTATGAGTGGCAGCAATACAGCTCTAACTGTAAGTTCCTTTTCCTCAGAGCATGCCAACCAGGCAGAGCCCATCGGCTGCCTCCCAGAGTGACAGCGCCTCGTCCTCCCAGTCGCTCTCCCACAGCGCGGGACCTGAGCTGCTCCTGGGGCTGGCTTACAATGCCGTCACTGGCCGCCTCTCTGTGGAGCTCATCAAGGGAAGCCATTTTGGCAGCCTGGGCATCAACAGGCCCCCTGGTGAGGTAGCGCCGTGTATATACACATATTCTTAAGTATACACTCTGAAGTACATCCTTCTAAGTGTACACTCTGAAGTACACCCTTTTAAGTGTATACTCTGAAGTACACCTTTTTAAATATACACTCTGAAGTACACCCTTTTGAGTATACACTCTGAAGTCCACCCTTTTAAGTGTACACTCTGAAGTACACCCTTTTAAGTATACACTCTGAAGTACACCCTTTTAAGCATACACTCTGAAGTCCACCCTTTTAAGTATACTCTCTGAAGTGCACCCTTTTAAGTATACACTCTGAAGTACACCCTTTTAAGTATACTCTCTGAAGTACACCCTTTTAAGTATACTCTCTGAAGTACACCCTTTTAAGTATACACTCTGAAGCACACCCTTTTAAGTATACACTCTGAAGTACACCCTTTTGAGTATACACTCTGAAGTACACCCTTTTAAGTATACACTCTCAAGTGTGCCCTCTTAAGTATGCACTATCAATTATACCCTTTTTTCAAGATCATCTTTCCCAACCTTCTACTGGATAAACTGTAGCAGCTCAATGTCCCTCCATCTATCTGCTACTGGATCCACAGCTTTTTTGTCCAACAGAAAACAGTATGTCAGGGTTGGCGACCATAGTTCTGATGCCCTCTTCCTCAGCACCTGTGCTCTACAGGGCTCTGGGCTCTCTCCCATGCTCTAGTCCCTCTTTACCAATCACTGCACTTCTGACAGTGACTCTATTAAGCTTTTTAAGTTTGCAGAGGGACCGTGGTCCCTCACAAATAACGACAAGTCCACATACCAGGAAGTAGCGTGGCTGATGTCATGGTGCAGAGCTGACAACCTGGAGCTAAACACAAGCAGAACAATGCAGCCAATCACTGACTTCAGGGAGAAACTCGCCTTACTGCTTTCACTGGAAACACACAGCACTCTGTCAGGAGAGCGGAGCGAGGAAATTCTAGGGCACCATCATTCTAAGTCAGATAAGAGAGACACAGCACTGCGGTTATGAAGAAGGCCTGTAAGCGCTTGTTTGTCATCCTGCATCACTGTCTGGTACGATTCTGTACTGTCACACATCATGCTAAAGCTGCAGTAAACGGTGCCGTGTGAGGTGAAAATTATGGGTTGTCGGCACTACACTGCTGAAGACCTCTACTCACGCAGGAGGAAGGAGAGGCGTAGGCTTCGGGAAAAGCATGGCTGACCCCTCCTGCAGAGACCCAGAGCATAAACCCTAAAGACTGTTTTCCTCAGGCCATCATTCATCTAATGATGAGACCCTTTTTACCTCCCTACAGTTTAAATTGCTGCACAAGCTCTTTATTATGTACGTTGTAATGCTCTCAGCGACTGCTCAACCCATCACATCCCAATCCCATCACATCCCAATCCCATCCCATCACATCCCAATCCCATCACATCCCAATCCCATCCCATCACATCCCAATCCCATCCCATCACATCCCAATCCCATCCCATCACATCCCATGTCATTTCAACATGCTGCATACATTTACAAACATGAAAGTAAAGGCATAGTTGGAGGTGCAGTCATGGGCAAACAGGTATACGGTTATGAATTATAAACAGATATATACCCAGACACAAAGTTACTTATATAAACACATAGTTGGAGGTGCAGTCATAGGCACACAGGTATACGG
>JABFDZ020000043.1:987640-999415 GCA_019775955.2 Pollimyrus isidori
GAGAGAGAGGGAGGGAGAGAGAGAGAGGGAGGGAGAGAGAGGGAGAGAGAGAGAGAGGGAGAGAGAGAGAGAGAGAGAGAGAGAAGGAGGGAGAGAAGGAGGGAGAGAAGGAGGGAGAGAGAGAGAGGGAGGGAGAGAAGGAGGGAGAGAGAGAGAGGGAGGGAGAGAGAGAGAGAGAGAGAGAGAGAAGGAGGGAGAGAAGGAGGGAGAGAGAGAGCACCTTTATGACACACACAGCTGATTATTTCATGCCTTTAATATTGCCCTGATGCTTGAATCATTATTTACAAACAGTTTATTGGAACAGCAAAGCAGAGCGGCCATATTCTCTTCATTTTCACAGGGTTCAAGGTCAGTTGTGATTGAAGCATTATTAGTCACACAGAACCTCTGTAGTTCGGTCTGCTGTCTGTATCCATGTTCTTGTATCTGCTTTTACAAAGTGTGAAGTCACTCACTTTCAGGGATATGCTGTGCTTGCTTACCTCTGCCACAGACTCACAGTATCTGCTTCAGTGTACAGGAAAGACCCCATTTAAATACTGATGAGCTGATATCTGTGATAATCCTACTTCAGTGCAACCAGTTCTCAGAGCTTTTGCTATCTAAAAAATCTGAATTGGAATCAGTCTTTTCTGAAGAATATTATAGTCTCAGTGTGGTATTTATAACACACAAATAGGAAATGAGTCCCACACATGTTTTCAGAGACCTTACACTTTGATATTGGTCCATCTACCATCCGTCCAGAAGGCTGCGTTGTGTGCCACTAGCAGCAATCGATGCATCCAAATAAACACACACCCCTGGGGGGTGATACGTTTGGAAAATACAGACTCACATCCCTGGGGGTGATACGTTTGGAGAATACAGACTCACACCCCTGGGGGGTGATACGTTTGGAGAGTACAGACTCACATCCCTGGGGGGTGATACGTTTGGAAAATACAGACTCACATCCCTGGGGGGTGATACGTTTGGAGAATACAGACTCACACCCCTGGGGGGTGATACGTTTGGAGAGTACAGACTCACACCTCTGGGGGTGATATGTTTGGAGAATACAGACTCACACCTCTGGGGGTGATACGTTTGGAGAGTACAGACTCACACATCTGGGGGTGATACGTTTGGAGAGTACAGACTCACACCTCTGGGGGTGATATGTTTGGAGAATACAGACTCACACCTCTGGGGGTGATACGTTTGGAGAGTACAGACTCACACATCTGGGGGTGATATGTTTGGAGAGTACAGACTCACACCTCTGGGGGTGATATGTTTGGAGAGTACAGACTCACACCCCTGGGGGTGATACGTTTGGAGAATACAGACTCACACCTCTGGGGGTGATATGTTTGGAGAATACAGACTCACACCCCTGGGGGGGTGATACGTTTGGAGAATACAGACTCACACCCCTGGGGGGGTGATACGTTTGGAGAATACAGACTCACACCCCTGGGGGGTGATACGTTTGGAGAGTACAGACTCACACCTCTGGGGGTGATATGTTTGGAGAGTACAGACTCACACCTCTGGGGGTGATACGTTTGGAGAATACAGACTCACACCTCTGGGGGTGATACGTTTGGAGAATACAGACTCACACCTCTGGGGGTGATACGTTTGGAGAGTACAGACTCACACCTCTGGGGGTGATACGTTTGGAGAGTACAGACTCACACCTCTGGGGGTGATATGTTTGGAGAATACAGACTCACACCCCTGGGGGTGATATGTTTGGAGAATACAGACTCACACCTCTGGGGGTGATATGTTTGGAGAATACAGACTCACACCCCTGGGGAGGTGATACGTTTGGAGAATACAGACTCACACCCCTGGGGAGGTGATACGTTTGGAGAGTACAGACTCACTAAATTGTCTCTCCGTTTTGATCAATTTAGCAGTCAATGTGACGAATAAATATCCCATTGCGGACACCAATGCTACATATTCATAAAAAGAATTTCCAGAGGATTCTAAGAAGTTTCCATGACTGCCCCCAGACTTCTTCCTTCAACCGGAATCAAATGGCTGGGTGAGGCTTGCGATGACACACCCGTGTGGATATCATGTGGCAGAACATGAGCTGGCTGGCTCTGCAGGGCTAGCAGCTCCTTCCTGGAGGAAGCGGGCGGCCTGCTGAGGGTGGGGTGTCTTTAGCACAAGCTTGCACCTTAGGTAGCTTGTGGGCGTCAGCGTCGAGTGTCAGTCCCTGCTGGACAAAATCCAACATGTGATCTGAGGCCTCCTTTGTTGACAGATATAAAAGCTGATATAATTGCAATATTTTAATTAATAATGCACCTCATGCAGCCTGCGAGATGGAGGGCAGCTGCTAGCTGTGCTCATGGCCGCACATACATGCTGCACCACTGTGTGGCAGCATAGAGCCCGGAGGGAGTGTGTCTGTGCTGCACGTGAGTCCGCCTACCTCACAGGGATCGGCCTGCACTAGACAGGACTGGATCCTGGGAATGGGCTGCTTCTTTGGGGTTCCTCAGACTGGCCAAACTCTTTCTTCGATATACGTCTTAATTGCGGTACGTTACAATGTATTTATTTAACCGATGTGCAAACCCAAAGTGGGGTCAGACAGCCCTGAGAGCTATCGGGGGGGCAGCAATGACATCACTCTGCCAACCCTGGGGTTCAAACTTGCTACTCCAGTAACTAAGCAAGGGAGTGTTTATTTGATTTCAATGTCTTACAGCTGCTAATAGTTCAATTCAATTAATTTCTATACAGCCCCCTTGACAAGTCACCCCAAGGCTCTTTGCATTGATGAGCTGTGATACATCACGATATCATTAAGGCAGAATAAAACAGGGGAAATGGAAAGATGAAAGAAAGAAAAAAGAAAGAAAGTTAGAAAACCAGGTGACGATAAAGGTTTACCATAGAACAGTACATTATTCAGTTAGAATGGCTGATAATAGGCATTAACAGATTGAAGGTTTCTTATTCTGAAGCCCGAGAGGTGAGGAGACTCTTATTCTGAAGCCCTAGAGATGAGGAGACTCTTATTCTGAAGCCCGAGAGCTGAGGAGACTCTCACAGGTTCTTTACAGATGTGTCTCTGATTTGAATCTTGTGCATTTATATACTTTTGTATCCCAGCCACTTCCCTTTGTGGACAAAGTCCAGGATCAGTATAAGGCTAAAATCCCAAGAAATGTGGCAGGAAAACTTCACCAACTGTCCCATGAGTCTCCCAGAGCGCGTTTGCATGCTACTGCGTGATTAAGCAGCGCAGTAGCTAAGATACACAGTCATGTAAACAGAGCATCCTCAGTCCTCACAAGATCTCAATGAATCACCACAACGTGCCATTGACAGGGCCGGATATATGCAGAAGGAATGCAGGTTGTGAAGTCCAGCCGAGGGTACGAGTCTCCTGGGTGGGGGTGGAGCCAGCAAGCCGTGTGATCAAGAGGCTCCTCCCACTCACTCTCTGGCCATTCAGGCAGGCAGGTCATAGTGAAACATTTTTGCCATATTTTTCACTCCATGCAAGTGGGGTGTGGATTTCAGACAAAAGGCCTACACATGAAAAAAGAAAAATGAAACTGACCAAACCTTCAAAGCAACAATGTTTGTATTTAATTCATCCGTTGCCTGGATAGTTGCCATACCTCTGTAAAGTCAGTTATACTGGCCAGAGAAATATGCTCAAAACATGATAAAAGTCAAACTAAGAATGCATGAATGGAACATTTTACACAGTTAACACTAGTTATTAATACTGTGAATAAATGCTGTCAAAGCAGCAAATGTACAATAAAACCATTCACTCTTTAACACATGATTCTATTATATTGTCAAAAAATTATGAATGACACATTGGTATATATAACAGCCATCCACACACTAAATGTACACATTTATATATTTCTTTGCGGTGTCATATTTTACACAGACACAGAGACAGACAGACGGACATTGTAATTATATATAGTGTTTTGATATGCGACAGTCGTCCTCGGTCTGTATAATCAATACACTGTATACCATATACAATTCTTAAAAAAACCTAACGGGTAACCATAAGTGCAAAAATAGCAGCTCAGCACAATAGCGTGGGGGAAACAGTGAGTACAACCCGGTACTAGGCTGACTAGCTGGGTGTGCGTAATTAAAGTGGCAAGTCCGTGTGTGATCTAGCGAGATATAGGCCTACGAGATTGTTGCATTAAGTGAAATCCAGCAGACGTGTCCTACCGCTGCCGCACGCACGGCCATCCCGTCGGAGACAGGAAGAGCCGCAGACCGGTTCGGCCTCATTCCATACGGGGTACTGTCTCACCCCCGCCGCTGCCCAATCTCCGGCCAAAACAGTCGCTCGCCAACCCATCTTACTGCACATCATTCTCACCAGCGTCACGGCGCCGAGTGACCGACGTCGCCAACGACCAATCACCTTCCCGGTCTCCTTCAAACCGACCAATCGTCGCCGCACGCCCGCAGGAGCCCGTCAGCATTTCGTCTGCACCGATGTTGTGTGTTCATGAAGTCAGCCCAGTTAATATTGACAATAGGGAGGAAGGCGATCGGCCGAAATCGCAAAGACTGAGAAAGGAGAGAAAAGCGGAAAAGACCGGGACGCCCTGCAAGTAGCACAATCCGGGACAAGACGGGAAATGCAATCCGTTTCGGCCTATCGCTGTGCATGAGTGTATTATGATCTATGGGACACGAAGGATTATTTCGTTAGCAAGCAAGCTAAAGGGTGCTCGGGGTCCGTGTGTCTGAGGAAGGCCGGAGTACCTTGCCGGTGTTATCTGCGCACTGCCCGGCCGTACCGGCTCGTCGTAGAAGGACGGAAAGCGCCAGCGTGCAGATACTGTGTAACAGGATCACTCCTTACCGCCGTATCCTCTGCGAAACATAGAGGAAGAAGGTAAAGTGCTGCCCTGCCTGCGACACGCCGTGCACTCCGGCCGCCGCTCCGCCGCTCGCTCCGAACCGCGAAGCGCGGCAGCGGATGCCGACGCCTCGTCATTTTAAACGCCTAAAAACATAATTCTCCACAGGTTAAGAATAACAACGCGATAAGAAAGCAAGCTGTATTAAGGGTATGATTTGGGGACTGTGTCGCAGCTTTACCTATGCATGGTTTAGTTATATGGTAGCTATTGGCAACGTTTAGTCCGAGCGCTGGTCGGTAACTAATACGGCAGCATAATACCAAGACGATCATTTCTGAAGTGTAAGCAAACTGGAAAGTGTGCGTGTCCTTATATACATTCTGTTATATTTAAACACATACACATATCCATATGTGTTTAATGCATTTTTTAAAATTTAGGTTACTTTGATGTGACCGGCGAATGCAATTTCCGATTGAGATGTGTTGAAACCAATCCCTCTTTTAAAATAGAGACCGTGTTAACAACTATGGTATTTCGGCTCAGGTTGTCACTTACCTGTGTGGTTAAATATACACCATAGTGAACCGCGCCTAGCTCATTACCCCGGTGAGCGCCTGGGTTTGCCTGTTGACCTGTGAATGCTGCTGGAGATTGGGCAGGGACCGGAAAGTATGGGGCCATATCTCCACAGCTTCTAGTTTACTGGCCCGGCTGAATTAATCCCTTAAATTTATATTACACGCCAGCTTTTCTGTTTCTGCAAATGGGAGTTATCACATAGCTGGAGAACATGGATCTGTGGCTCTGCTGGCTGTCATTTATCTGAAACCCTCATATCATTCCGGAATAACCTTTATTGGAACTATTAATGATAACCGGTGCTGAAATCCCTGGTGCTGGTGCGGATAACTGTTCCTGAAATTTTTAATATTGCGTATAATTTATGTTGGTTATCGACACCTTGCACACCGATCAGTGCTCCTCGTGTGTCCATGAAGAAGGACCATTCAGTTGGTGCTTTTATGTAGTTTGTCCAAAACATAACCACACAGTTGGGATATGTTTGTGTTGGGTTGACCTGAAGGAAAGCATTCTGGGGTCGTTTTTGGCAGATATACACACAGTCTTGGCCTCCAGGAGACCCCATAAAGAGCCTGGACCCTTTAGAGGGTTCCAACTACGACACTGTTCCTGGCTACTATATTTTGGTATCGGTCTTTCATCACTGTGTTGCTTGGTCTCCTGGTGAACTAAGGGAACAGATCTGTGCTGATGAATACATTCCTTTTTCTTGGAAATTTGGCATTTTCCTGATTTCTCCAACTGCCTGGGAGCCTCCGTAAGGTGATGGGACGGACGTCTGTGTCTTCTGCAAGGAATGTGGAGATGCTTCCTAATCCCGCGTAGACTGACGTAGGAGACCTTTTGTATCGTTTTAAATGCGGTCTCTGGTAACATCTTCATTTTTAATGGTGGATGCAGTTCCATCCATCCGCCTTCCACGATCTGTTATCTGGAACAATGCTGCGGTCATCAGGGAACCGTTCCCAGGAAGTGTGGAGCCCAAACCTCGGTATGGGATGCCAGTCCATCGCAGGGTACCCAGTAACCTTGCAAAGACCTGCACAGACACAGGAAGAACTTGGAAGTTGGGTGTAGTTGTAAATGTTCTTAAGTTTACGCCGTGCTGAGATGCTGGCACGTTCTCCTGTTCACTCTCATCATCTTTTTTATTGATGTAATGTGATGTATGACAGGCTGGGTGATGGAGCTGCGGCTGTAAAATCGACGCAGCTAAAGTTGTCTAATTTAAGGTCGGCAGCTTTAGTGACCAGGATGACTCGCCTCCCGTCAGTGATTGGGTGCGACGGCCCATTGTGGTGTCAGGGTGATTACTGTCAGCAGTGTCTCTCGCTGTCTCAAGGCCGTAAAGCCTCATTGAAGCCTGACTATCTCAAAGTAAGCCTTCGAATCACTGAATCAACACTGGCATATGGGCTTGAAGTATAACAGAACAAAACAATAGAGAAGTTAAAGGCTTCAGCAAACATCTTCATTATCGTTGTGTTACGAAGGTAAAATTTTTCGAGTGGATTTATAGGTGCTCTGAGAAATCTCAACAGAAGGAACCTTGGAAGTGGATTTCAAAAGAACTTGTACATTTCTTTGCAAGGGAGGCCAGCTTAGGAAATAGATTAGGAATTGTGATCTACAGTTGTATCAACATTGTCGTTGAAAGGGAAGGAGGCAGCTGAAGGGGTAGAGTATCCATGAATGTTTCTGCAAGACTTTAGCAGTATCTGATGCTGTCAGATAAGGTTGTAATCTACCTTTCTGTGATTGGCTCTTTGCTTTCACCCAACCGAAAGGGAGCCGCTTTTGCTGCCAGAGTTACTGCCCCCGTTACGTTATTTCTTTTCCCCAAAAAGCCAACCAATGAATCAAAGCCATTTCCTGAAAAGTGCACAGAATGCTGTTAGTGATGGACGCCTGCAGGACTGCTCACCACCCGCTGCACCGCTCGCCATTATTCTCCGCTTCTCCGCAGCTTTCCGGGAGTTTTTTCTTATGAATGATTTACCAATGAGCTCCGGAGTGCTTCAGGTGTGGTGAGCCAGCGTGAGGCTGCAGTTGATGCCCTGGTCTGGGATCATGATTGTTCCCCTTGCCTGCTAGGCCTGATCTAAGGTCTCCTGCAACATTCTCCGCAGCTGTAAACACAAGCCCTGCAGAATATTATGGTTAATTAGTCCTACTGTGGGACAGTAGCGGTCTTTAGGAATGTGAATATCTCCTCACGCCCTTCCTTGGTGGTCCTGTTAATGGCCAACATAGTGGTCTATGGCTTTCTCCTTTGTTGTTTCTTATAAGTTTACTTGAAATAACCTTATATTAATATTCCGATTATCCGGTGTGGAGTTTAAGAGAAGATAATGATAGAGCTTCTCCAGCTGATGCCCTATTCTGTTATGTTGAATTATACATGAAAAGCATGATATCTGCTGACCCCTTTAGTTCTGTTGACTTAAGATTTTTAGCTGGACCCGAGCTGCTATTTAAATTCAGATACAGTACTTTCCACTGAAATAATAATACAGTAGCATCCACTGTCTAAGTTTCTACATTAATTGATTTATTTACACATTGTCTTGTCTGTGACATTGGCAGTCATATGGTGATTATGAGCGTCAGAGGTTAACATTTAAAGAATTTTAAATCTGTCTGGAGTGTTGGTTGTTCTACCCAGCCTTTCTTTCTGTAAATAAAGATGTATTTAGATAAACAATTCCAGTTTTGAGGAGAAGTCTAAGTGGCCTGTTATAATTATCAAAGAATGGTCACATGCTGCCGTAAATCAGTCCCCCATTGTCTGTAATCCTGGGAGGTTTGTATTCCCGGATGTTGTTTGAAGACTCACTCGAGCTGAGTAGTTTGCTCAGTCACGGTGCTGGCGAGCGGCTTAACCGCAGCGGGTCAGCGTCCTGTGGGAGGTGTCTCCTGGGATGTTGGAGAATGAAGTGTGGAGAAGCATGAAGGGCTCATTCTGGGCTGGACGCTCTCGGAAGCAGTCGGCAGCCGCGCCAACGGCGGCCCCCCAGCCGTGACTCCCCCCCAGCGCTGCCCGACGGCCCGCGGCCCCAGCAGTCCCTTCTCAGCTCTTCATTTTCGTTTCTTTTCAGAAGAAGCGGGATTGCAGTGAGGGACAGTGTTCTGTAGCTGAATGAAACCCTACAGGAGCAGGTAGAGAAGAGGAGGACCAAGGAAGCATGTGTTGCCGTAGCCGTTTGGGAGGTGTGGAGAAAGAAGAGCACACTGTGAGATCTCCCCCAGTCCTCCCCTGGAACAGCACGGGCATTTGGTTCAGTCCTTGCTCTCTATCTGACCCGGATTGGCCGCACTCCTTCTGAGCTGGGCTTCTTTGTGGTTTTATCTCCGTGGTTTTGGATTCACGCGTAAAACACGCAGCCCTGAGTGGTGGTGGAGACTCCCGGCACAGTCAGCCAGCGTTCAGGGCCGCTTGGCTTGCCACACCGTAAGGGCCTGGCTTTACACTGAGGCGCAGGGGACCTTCTATACCACAGAGAGGAACTAGGCATTGTGACAGACCTCATGTCTCTGTTGACACCAAAAACAGGTTTTTTTATTATTATTATTTGGGGGGGTCATTGTTCCAGGTTATACGGTAGCTGTATCAGATCTTGCCCAAGGTTGTTACCTCACCAAGTGCGTTGGCTCCTCCAGCTGCTCCAAAACAGCTTGTGGCACCACAGTTTGTTCAGTCTCATCGTAAAACTCGCATGCTGTCTTCAGAATTCTGGGTGAGCTGAAGACTGAATTACGTGGTGCTATATAGGCTGTCCACTGTGATGATGATGATGATGACTTTCCCCATTCTTTGGTAAATTGAGGTGGTTTTCAGTTGAGAGCCGTGTTGTGTACTGTCAATCCATGTGTCTTGATGGGATGTCGGTGGGAATTGAGGATTTCTTGGCTGCCCTCTGCAGCTCGGAGAGCGCGATAGTCGGCAGTTTCCTGGAAGCCCTGGCCTAAGAAGCCGCTCGTTGGGGGTAAATGCAGAAAATGGGCAACTGACTGCTGCGTAACTCATTTTGAAATCCAGCGTTATGAATTCTGCATTTTCTTCGGTGGTTTAGTTATAGGTGAGATCGTTGCAGGCTCTGTTAAAAAATCTTAACTAATTTGTTTGTATTAAGTACCTACCCCCCTATGACCTCTGCTGTGGGCTTTTGGGACGGGGGGCTGCCTGTCTCCTTTTGACACACCCCCGCCCCCCCTTCCTGTTGTGCCTGATCAGGAGGGGCTCTCTGTGGGTGTCCTTGCCCTCTTCCTCTCTGGCTTTGTCAGGATCTCAATTTGTGCTGGAGACAGTTGGCTTAGCCCACAGTGTTTACATGTGCTGCCTTCCGGGCTTGCCCTCAATACGGACGGATCCGGCCATGTGCACTGCGCTCGCCGCCTGCTGCCTGCGTGTTGCTCTGATAAGGCGCTTTGTGAATCAGTTTAAACGGTAAATGCGCCAGAATTTTGAAAAGTAAGCAATGGTCAATGGTCTTTGCCATTTTATGCTGGCCGTATGCCTGCATTGTTGTGGGTATTTGTGTTGCATGTATGTATTTTTAAATGTGCGTATTTGAATCCTCCAGAATGCAGCATTGTATGTAATCCTGTGTATGTTATCAGTCCTTTAAATGTTTGCACGCGGTTTTTGTCTTGTCTGTGCTTTTCTCGCCAGTTTGGTTTGTGCTCACCGGGAAGCTAAAATGCTGCCACGCTGCCGATTTAAGATCGGAGGGGTGTCCTCAGTGTCAAATTTGCTCGCCGTCTCGTGTTCGGTCAAAACCAAAAACGTACGACGTCGAATGCGCAGGGACATCTCCTGTCGAACTGATGTCATGAAATCGAATGTAATATTACAGCAGTTTTCCTGTTAAGTACCATGAATTACTGTTAAAGTAGCGATTTATTTTTTGCACATCAGCCGGTTTAAATCGTCATACATTTACATTGATTTTTAACCAGTTCGCAATTCATTGTTACATGCCTATTAAGGAGTTACTTTCGCATGTGCGTGTTGGCAGTCTAAATACTGCAACTTTAGTTAAAGTACTTTGAGTACTTTGTTGGACGTGGCCCCTAATAATGGCTGTTGCGCAGTATCCCACAGTATTGATTGAGTCGCATGTGCTCTTTTTCCCCAGAGCCCTGAGGGAGTAAGTATTGAGCTTTCAGCTGGCATGTCCTACCCTCATCATTGCTGTGCTGTGTTTGAGTGTGCTGGTTGGAAATGCTTAAAAGTCTGTCACACTTCTTATACCCTACCCCTTTCTGGTCTTCCCTCACCAGCAGGGCTATGTCCTCAGCAGCCACCACGCCTCCATCGGTGGACAAAGTGGATGGATTTTCTCGGAAGTCTGTCAGGAAGGCCAAGCAGAAGCGCTCACAGAGTTCCTCTCAGTTCCGATCTCAGGGCAAACCCATTGAGCTTACTCCGCTGCCCCTGCTGAAAGGTATGGACCTCTGTGCCACCCCCCCATCCTAGTCCCACCCAGCCCTGCTGGCCCTTTCCACTGGAGTTTGCCCCGGAATGCTGCTGATATCCTGGTTCCACATGTGGGGCTCGGGGAGCTGGCAGTGTGGTTGGGTTTTCATTCCTGCAGATTGCTTAATAAGGCCTTTCTTGCCCTGTTCTGCTGTTTGTGTGATGGATTCAGCCTCCTGATTTTCTGTGTTTCAATGCTCCTGCATTTGTACTTTACTGCTGTCTTAGATGCATTTTGGTGAAGGATTAGGCTCACAGCAGAACTAAAGTGGAACTGACAGGCATTTGATATCATCTCCCCTTCTAACTGTAAAGATTGATTTTTAAACACATGACGTGCAAATTTTCAGACTTGTTTTTCAATATTTGAGTGGTTGATTGCACAACATAAAGCATTCAAATTTCTTAGCGACTTGCCGTTTCCTACCTGTTGTTCTGGTGCTCTGCCTGTTTAGGGTGAAGTCAATGTTGGTCCCCTTTATTAAGTTAAGCAATTAACTAGCGGTGGGGGAATCGATTGATTTATAAATCGCAGTACTTTGAGGTGGTGATTTTTGTATTTGCATGAGAGGTAAAGATTGATTTAATACATTTAATGATGTTAGTCATTTGTGTTACTAATGATACAGTTAAGGGGCCAACATGCACCTGTGTGGCAAAGTACGATGCCGAATAATCACGCGCGTGGCAAGGTACGATGCCGAATAATCGCGCGCGTGGCAAGGTACGATGCCGAATAATCGCGCGCGTGGCAAGGTACGATGCCGAATAATCGCGCGTGTGGCAAGGTACGATGACGAATAATCGCGCGCGTGGCCAGGCACGGTGACGAATAAT
>JABFDZ020000043.1:1108461-1118724 GCA_019775955.2 Pollimyrus isidori
CCCTGTCGCACCATCAGACAGATCCTCCATAACTACACCCACAACGTGGACCCTGTCGCACCATCAGACAGATCCTCCATAACTACACCCACAACGTGGACCCTGTCGCACCATCAGACAGATCCTCAAGAGTTTATGGCCGGAAGGAGAACTTTGCCAGAATGTAAATGTGAATTTCATTACCATACAATTCATGCTGATCCACCACTTTATATGGTATTTTAAATGCACCAAATCCAGCTCCCTGTGAGTCTGGGCTTAGTACAAGGTGTTCCCCTGTTGGTGGGACAGGTTCCAGGCCCCCTTAGCCTTTGGATGCAGTGGGTGAGAGTGATGCCTCACACCCTCACAGTTACAGAGCCGGTTGTCCCCCACGGCTGTGCATTGACTTTACATGTTGTCCACACGTGCCCACGGACTGAAATTTCGCTCAGAGCGTCCCTTGCCTTTCTGCATCCAGGCATTTCGATTTTAGGCCCCCAGCACTGGCCCCGTGGCCAGGGGCAGAGCTGAAGTGTCACCGAAGTTCACACAGCTGCACCACTCAACATTACACTGCCCCCGTAGGTGCCAAGCACAGCTCAGTCACCCAGGGACCGACTGCCACAGGATTGGGCTCCATCTCATCACCGGCCCGAAAGCCCCTTCCGGCTCCTCTGTTTTGTTCTCGTTGACTGACATCTTAAACAATAAGCAGGTAATCGCTTACTAAATCAAGCTGATGCAATATTTATGCGGGCTTGCTAATAATGAGGTCCCAAGCGTGTTCATTTTCTTAGAGTGCCCTACAAACGTAAGCACAGAGAATATACAGACATACAGAGTCACGCTAAACGGAAGCCATCTCGCGCTGCCTTTTCTAACAGATTTTTTTAAGGGAAAACGTTTACATTTATTTATAACGTAAATGTAAATAACAGATGCACAATCCGTTTTTTAGAGCATTGTTACCAATGTGCGTTTTGGGTTCCTACCCACAAAGTTTTGTTGCCAGTACCAATTGTGTAAGCGTGGATAAAGCTTGGTTTCAATTATTTTAACTTCAAAATCTATGCAGTAGCAGGTGGTATAGTCAGAAAAATATGGATCTATGACCTGAAATTAGCTGGTTTACGTTCCAGGTGAATCTGAACTACTAAATTGCTGCTGTGAAATAGCCGGAGGTAAAACTGCTAAATGTCTTTTTGCTGGGGATCAGAAATTGACACCGCTGTTTTGGTGTATGTGAGTTTTACCACTCTTTCTTTGCTTAATATATTAGTGGACATGTATATACATTAATATCAGATGAGATGAATGATTTAGTTAACTGGGTCCCTCAGCTGCGCATAAACACCAGCAGCGCGCCGCAACGCACTATGTACGACGTTAAAAGCGGCGTAGACCTTATCAGATTTGCGTGTGACACCGCTTTGCCACAAAGGCTCTCACTCAACGTATTAGTGTATATCAAATAAGAATCTAAGAAAGGCTGGTTGTAAAATCATTGAAAGATCTGTCAGACACCCATTGTCTGGCATCAAGCGGACTCGCATGTGACGCCGTGCAGCTGTCAGCGGTTTTATTTTCCGCTGCGTGGACCGATTGCGGTCTGGTGACAGGAGCTGGTGATCTGCCAGGGCTCCAAGGCGCAGGGTTTCGGGAAGAGCCAGGGCAAAACCAGGTGAACCAGTGAACGCTGAGTGTTAGCTGTTCGTATACGGTAAATGATAGCAACCCCCTCCCACACACACACACACACACACGCGTACAATTACAGAGCAGCAGAGCACCTCGGTCTGTGTCAGCAGTAACATTCATTAATCTATAAGTAAGCCAAGCCGCGTTAGCCAGAACACCGCAGCAGGTTTTACCCTCTTTAGAAACACTAATTTACGATGGGTTGGCACCTGCAGAGACAGCACACGAGCCAGACAGAGACAGGGCTGCCCAAAAGTGTGTCATTTCAACGCCAAATGGCAAATGATCGGGTCGGGCACCCCGCGCAGGACTGCCAGAGGAAGGAACCCGGCGCCGCTTGTCGCTATAATAATCATAATGCGTCTATAGCGGTAGGGCGAAATGCTCAAGGGGTAGCTATAAAATGCAATAAAATGTCAAACCAAAAAAGTCACAGTAGCTGTACTGCTATTTTTCTGCTATGGGGTTCAGCAAAGAGAAAGGACTTGTTTAGTAAGTTAACACCCCGCACCCTGTTGTGTATTACTGAGTAGGATGTTATGTAAAAGTCGAATTTCAGAGTGAGCCCACCAATTTCAAAATGAGGGAAAATCAGCTCAAAATCGGAGTGCATGTATTCTAATTCCTTACATTATAGGCGTATTACTTGAAAAATCAAAACCATATTCATGCATCGTACGCGTCTTTTCACATTAATATAGCCCACGTCACCGCGTTTCAGTTTCGCGCTGTAAGAAAAGAAACTTCAAAGACCTCCATCAGGAAGCCCCTTCAACGCGGTATCCAATGCATCACATCTTCCCATTACACCCTCGTCATAATTCTCTGTGCTGGAACTCGGTGGCTGATTTTTTTCTTGCTAAAATCAGCCGGGGGCTTTGGCTGTCGGTGTTACATAAGCCTCAAAACGGCGAGGCGCTCCGGGAGACGAATGGCCAGTGAAGCAAACACGGGTTTCCGGCAGTCTGAAGGAAAACGCTTATAAAACCCAGGGTGGCATTACTGTAAACAGAGGGACCTTAAGGAGGAAGCTATCTGCGCACCAACAAGCGATCACTATCCCATCAGTGGAGAATCGCTTCATTTGTACTTCAGACAACATGGTGCACTTCTCCGGCCCTCCGTACTTCTTCGTACTTTATAATAGCTGACCTGACGAGAGAAAATCTTTCGTCAACAGAGAAATGGCAGTGACAGCGGCTAAAACACATTTTCAGCTATCAAAAAGTATTTCAGACATAATTTTCAGCTTTGGGGAAAAAGAAAATACATTGCATGTATTTGTACGCGCAAAAACGCATTGATTAAATTTTTTTCAAAGGGATCTCTTTTTTCGTGTATTCTGTCTGTGAAGTGACTCTAATTGTCACACGTTCATCTCTTGTTGATTTGGCCGTTGTTATATTCACTTTCCTACGGGATGGTACTTGGAATTCCGTCCCTGGCCACTCGCCTTAAGCGAGGACCGTGTACTGAGAGAGAATTCTTTCCTTTGCTACTTCACGTCGTCCTTTCATATCGCCCTATCACATCATCCTTTATCGGTGTCACATATCCTTATCCCAACTATATCCATGTTTCACTCTGCGACATTTCTTCATTTAGCGAGAGCACTTACACCGTCAGTACTGACACGAAGCTGCAAAGGACTTGTTTTATTCATGGAAATTCAACAAACTCAGTTTAAGGATATTTTATATTTTATCTCACATAGACACTGGTTGACCCCTTTTATTGTAGAAACACATGATCAGCTATGACTTTCTAGAACGTAACTTTTGGATTCCTGTATTTACATGTTTGTCAGTTTTTATGGCCTACTCCATGCACATGCATGATATTTAACGGACAGACCACCCTCTAGGCGTGGAGTTTCCGTCCATTGTGAATAATGATAACCCACACTAATTAGCGCAAGTGTGTAAGGCACCAGGAGATGTGTAAGGGTACGTGCTGACCGCCAGTGCCACTGGGGGATGTGTAAGGGTACGTGCTGACCGCCAGTGCCACTGGGAGATGTGTAAGGGTACGTGCTGAGCGGTGACGATCATGCAGGGGAAGTACATCACGTGTAAAGACCATTCAAGAGTACCAAGGTGTCCTGTACAGGAACGTCCAGGTTTCTCTCGCACTTTTGCCTCCCCACCCACCTGCAGCCCCGCTCAACCTAATGCCCCTCTGCCATTTCGATTTACCCATCTTACTGTACAGAGAAATGTTAAAACCGGCGCCAGTTCTCTTAGTCATAACTTACGCCACAAATGCCGATTTGTGCCACTTTACTTAAACTACCAAAAAAAAAGCTGATGTTCTGTAAATACAAAAGCCACCAATCAGTGTGACGCTAATTAATTGGCTTATTCGGAGAGTGGTTGAGTTTTGGACAAGAAATCGAGATTCTCACGTTGATAGTAGGATAATCTCAAGGCATATGCTGACACACACACGCACACAATTGAGTTGCATCGGATTTACAATTGTCCCTGTCCTGTATCGACCATGCCTGAAATTCAGTCTCTTTTCCACTTCGGGAGTCTGCAGATCTCTGTCTGTGAGAACATTTTCAGTTCATATAATGTGTTTCTGTCAGTTGTTATGTAGCCTACTAAATACCCAATATATTTGTATAAATGCGTTATGAAATCCAGTAACGCCGGGTTAGGTAGCGTGCACGTATTGAAAAGCAATTCGCCTGTGAGCCAGTTCAGCTAATAAGCGTGTAGTTCGAAGTCGATATCATTAGCGGCAAACGCGGTCTAGGTTTTGGAAAAGCGCTGGTTGTCCATGTGTCCAAATCTGACCCCTACTGGTGAATTCCCAGCATTTCCCCCCAAATAATTATCCACCAAATTTGCTTCCTAAAAACTAAAGGATTCAAATGAAATTCGCAGGTAAGATTAGCTAAAAGGTTTTCTCTACCCTCGCGGATGTTATATTTTGTGATTATATAATCCTATAGGTATCCCCGGGAATAAACTGATCGAAGAACTTAATTCAAAAACAAAAACCCACGGTGTGGTACACCAATCACATTTGGTAACCAATTATTTCGAATTGTATCGGGTCTAGAAATTAGCTGCTTTTAACTGGCGGAATCCAATAGGCGGTCCATTCGGCTACAGTAACGTTAATTCTTTATGTTTCGTTCCAATAGACGCCGGTGTACATTAGCATTTGAGGGCAATATTACTTAACCACAAGGCAAAAATTGTTAAAGGTCTACAACATTGCTTAACACTTTCATCCAGCAGTCAAACCACAGTATTGATCTTTAGGAATCCAGACATTTTAAGTTTATCGGTATAATCCAGGCACTTATTGTAATTACGCAGAAATTGAATTCTTTCCAGTGTACATGCGTCATAAATTGTGTCTGCAAACTCCAGAAATATGTAAATCTGAAATAAATTTTGTCTGTCACACCACTCTTTAATACGATTAAATAATCAACCAGCGAGTAAATTAACCATGAACTCACCAAATGTACATGTAAATCCATTGTTGAAGAGAATGCAATTAATAATCTATCTTTTTTAAGAGTCCATGGTTTTAAATGAGCAATAAATAAACTGCGTGACTCATCTCACTGAATTTTTCATATTTCTGAAAATTAAGTTTTATGAAGAGCAAATTATGGCTTCAAAGTCATTCCCAATGCAGCCTGTATTCGTATATTGCTTAGTTCTGTAATTAAGGAAAACCTTAATTTTCCAGAACATGTACATAAAAAACACCAATTTCAAGCCATACACCTGCATTATAACTTTCAATAAGAAACTATCAATGTTAAAAAACATGTTAAATAAACAAAAGCTCCCCTTTACGTAAAAGACTGATGACTTCGCTTCCGACACCGTGCTGCATAAAACCAGCAAATCATATGGCTCCAAATAAAGAATATTCATTTGGCAAAAAACACTACTTCCTAATATTAAAAAAAATGAATGTTTCATGTTTTACATTGTACACATGTATATTTTGTACATAGCCTCAAGTTTGGTTACAAATTAACGTTTTTTTATTGTTCATGTAGAAAACGGACTTTCGAAGCAATTCAGCCCGGTTTTATAGCCTATATACTAAAGGTTTCTTAATTCTAGAATAGGATACTATACCCAATTTAATCAATTGATTTTTCTACAAATAAGTGGCCAGTTTGAAAGCGGACGTCTGAGCTGTAAACGCAGCTGCTGATAACTTCACCGGTCTCCGGTGTCTGAACCCGGTCCTTAGCTAATACCTTGCATATTATGTGACTGCATACAAAACCTGCTCAACAAGATGCACTATTATTTGACAAAAGAGCGATATACAGCAAACGCTTAAGATTTTTTTACAGAGCCCCATAATTCAAACTGCCGAGGAGTTCTCACAGTAGTCAGCGCCGTAACAGCAACCCCGAGCCCGACGCCACCGCACTTTCTCCGCTGAACGCGTGACTGTGAAAAAAATCATCCATAATTAACTGGGATGTATTGTAGCAGTGCCGTAACTTTACTAATGAATTGTACTTTTGAACGATCGGAAAGTGGCTGGATCAAACACACGTTTAATTTACTTTTCGTCATAAAAGAAGAACTTAATATGCAAAGAATGAACCCACTTCTAGAACATTCCGTGCACCGTTTTAATTTTTGATAATCTGAAATGTTTATCTATAGTTTTCTTACCACTTGAGCGTCTGACAATATTTTCCAAAAAAGTGTTCTGTGGTGCCACCAGCCCTCGCTTTCCCCCGTGCATTATGTGGTCGGGCTGCGCGGGTCAGGTTCGCGGGCTGTTCTGGAGAGCTGGCTCTGGGCGTGAAAGAGAAAAAAATGTGTTGAGTATATGTCAATGGGATGGAGAAGCTCATGGTAACGTCGCGCTGTGGCTGCTAGAGGATCTGTGTGCCCCCAGCGCTTGAGGTACTGCAATCTGCGGGCTCCCAGACTGATCGCGCCTGCGCAGTCCGCTCCAGCGCAGCATCCGAGGAGTATCGGTATCTGTAGCGTGATCTAGGCTGCCATGGAGATAGGAGCTCGCCCACTGTTACATCTGGGATCTGACCTGTCCCTCGGGATTAAGGTTAGATGGAGGTACTTTGTTTCCTTTCATTGAAAGTTCATGCATACGTGTTGATTTTCATGTATTTCTTTCATTTCGGCTTTTATATATGTTCCTCTAAACCAGGACGGTGACAAGATACAGGGATCACACAGTTAATTATAATGCAACAAAGTGAATAAAGTAAATTCATTTTTACTATATAAATACAATTCGGGTTCTTTTTCCTGATTAATAGGCTATCTGCCGTATACCAAAAAAAATTGAACTTAACACATTTTATAAAGTGACTTAATACACCGTGATTACCCAAGGAATCTCAATCATTTGAATTAAATTAGCAAGGCAGACAGCTACGGTTTACACTGGCTGAGTTCTTCTGTGCTGGTTGAGTGAGTGAATAAGGAAATGTCCTCGTGTCACTGGCATACGATGTTTGCCACCACAATTACTGTAATTCGATTGTAAACGCTTTTATAACAAGTAAATCATAATATTAATGAATTAAATTGTACGATAATCTAATATAACTCTACCTTCGTATATAACTAAAGTATAGCATTAACCCTGTACACATCTTTACTATATTACACACGCCATCTTAAACGCGAAACCTATCGTCTTAAATATAAACAAAAGAACAGTATTGAGTTGTGTATGTTATTTAATAGTTCGTTTAAACGGAAGAGAATAAAACGCCGATGATAAACATAGATAAACCTCAAGAAACACATAAGACTGGTAGGCTATATTAATAGGTTTTATTGAGCGAAAACTGAAAAGCGTAAGCCAGCGAAGTGTCTAAAACAAGCATAAGTTGTCCCGGTGCGGTGCTGACTTCCCGTCCGTGTGAGATGAGATGTCCGATCCATGCAGCCCGGGCTCGTCGCTCATTGTACGGGCAGAGGAAGCCGCCCGCCTGTCCTGGGATTATCCCCCACCGCGGCTGCAGTTCCTGTGTTGGATGTACGCACAGAGGTCCCATTGTTCCCAGCCCACTCTGCCTAATATGGAATTCGCAAAGAACCCCATGATTTCCTGACACTGACATAGCAAAGCAGCGGAGAACTATCGGAGCCACAAGTCTCAAGCCGCAGGAAAAAAAGAAAGAGATCAACTGAAACACATACTCGTAAAGTCGGGGGCAGAGTCCTGAAAGGGATGAAACTGACTAAAACGAGCTGTGTTTTTTACGGACTTAGAGTCGCCGACGCAAACTTGCATTCAAAGCAATTGCAGAAAGCGTTTGAGTCAAGGGCGGACGGCTTGAGGATTTTTAACTCTCTACCCAAAAGGATAAAGGGGGAGTAAACGACGCGAAGGGAACAGCTGCCTGTGTTTTAGAAATTGCCAGCAAGTTGCAAATAAGTCTTTTCAGACCGGAAGAGTAAAGTGTCTTTTCAGCTGACTTCGAGGCACGAATTCGGTAAAAAGGAGAAAGTGATTTGCGGCGGTGCCCGACCATGCCTGCTCGCAGCCCCAGTCGGCAGCACGCCCCGGCCGCGAAGGATGGCAGCAGCGGCGTCGAAGGCTTCAGCAGCGCCCTGAAAAAGATGCTGAAGTGCGTTGTGGTGGGAGACGGGGCGGTTGGGAAAACATGTCTGCTAATGAGTTACGCCAATGATGCCTTTCCCGAGGAGTACGTCCCGACTGTCTTCGATCACTACGCAGGTAAGGTTCGCACCAAGTGGGCGGCGGCATGAGTGTTTTACTGTCCGGCATCATTGTGACTTATGACTCTACGGACTTTGAAGAAAGACAACACCGTCTCTCGCAAGATTCCTGTACGGGACGTGGGCCTGGCAAGAGAAAGACCTACCAAAAAGTTTGGAAACGTGATACTTTCCGGTCAGTGTGTATGTTTAACTAATGCACAGATAAACTGCAGCGGCGTGACGAGCCCCCGGGGACTGGCTTCCTGTACCTGCCTTGAGGAACCACATGAGTCTCTCTCTCGGTTATTTACGTTGGTGACAGATTACTTAAACACAAAGACGCACTTGAAGTTAGTTAACGTGTTCCTCATGAAATATGCGAGAAAGGTCCCTGCTCAGTCACGCGATTGTCGTGACCCCCGAAGCCTAACTGCGAGAGCTGTGTCAAGGTAATAGATGATATAGTTTGCAAATAAGTTCAACTGATCATTTCATCTGAAATTATTACAAGGGCAGCAGTGTCTACAAATGAGTTTGATTGGTGCTTCAGGCTGTTAAATTTTTTTTTAGCACATCAGTGGAAATGGAATGGACCTTCTTTTTCAGACTGGCCACTTTTGTTCATTTATGAATGAGAAACTTTACTATAAAAGGTATATAAGCCTGGTGTAGGCTGTGATGGTCAGGGCTGTGGGCAGCCTGGAGCCTGAGGCAGTGGGATGCCATGAACAGGCTGCCTGTCCACTACAGGGCACACATTCGCTCACACAATATGGGCTGTTTTTAGCCTGACCACTTGTCTTGTCACTACCAGAGGAATCTGGAGTGTCCAGAGGAAAGTTGGAGGACATGCTGACGGTAAATAGACACAGAGCGGAGGGTTCGAGTCCCAAACCCGGGACGTGTGAGGCAGAGGCAGATATGCTCTATCAGAATCAGAAGCATACATAGACACCAGGGCAAGAAGAATACGGTGCAAGTATAAAAATAGGAATGAAGTGCAAGACAGATCGGAGCACTGTGATTCAGGAGCAAGGGGAGCAAATTTAGCTGTATTTGGGAAAACATTTCTGACATGTAATGTGTAAAGAAAGAAACGGTCCTGTTGGTGACACCTTATATGTCCCCAAAACATATTATATTTGAATCTTGGGGTGAACAGTGGCTTGTGCAGCCAAATGTGCAGTAATAGCATGAAGTGTCTGAGAGCGTCTGGACGCCTTCACATGAATCTATGCGGTGTCACTCTGCCAGGCTGGTTTTTCACATTGCAAGTGATCTGTGAACTATTTTCTCACACTACATCCACGGCTCCGCAGAGTCTCTCCATGGCTCTCTAATCGGCCATGACAAAACTGACACATCTGGGCCGTGGACTGCCTCCCAGGCGGCAGGCTCTGGGGGCTCCGGCTGCCTCCCACCACGCCACAGCCCTCGGAGGCTGATCGGCGGCAGGCTCTGGGGGCTCCGGCTGCCTCCCACCACGCCGCAGCCCTCGGAGGCTGATCGGCTGCAAGCTCTGGGGGCTCCGGCTGCCTCCCCCTGGTAGGGGGCCCTGAGCTAAATTTCGAAGCCAAAAGAGAAATGAGAGGGCATGATGGAACACAGTGTCATCGGCCAATTATAATATCTTAATCAGAATTGTTATATGAATGATTTGGGGAGGCCATGTAGTCAATGTGTCTATGTGAAGATCAGCAGGGGGGGGCCTACAGTGTCTATGTGAAGATCAGCAGAGGGCCCCTAGAGTTTCTATGTGAAGATCAGCAGGGGGCCCATAGAGTGTCTATGTGAAGATCAGCAGGGGGCCCCTACAGTGTCTATGTGAAGATCAGCAGAGGGCCCCTACAGTGTCTATGTGAAGATCAGCAGAGGGCCCCTA
>JABFDZ020000043.1:1320679-1331108 GCA_019775955.2 Pollimyrus isidori
ACACACTGCCCACCCTCAGGCCCACCAAACAGTTCCGGGTTCAGACACACTGCCCACCCTCAGGCCCACCAAACAGTACCGGGTTCAGACACACTGCCCACCCTCAGGCCCACCAAACAGTACCGGGTTCAGACCCACTGCCCACCCTCAGGCCCACCAAACAGTACCGGGTTCAGACACACTGCCCACCCTCAGGCCCACCAAACAGTTCCGGGTTCAGACACACTGCCCACCCTCAGGCCCACCAAACAGTTCCGGGTTCAGACCCACTGCCCACCCTCAGGCCCACCAAACAATAATAATAATAATAATAATAATAATTAAGAAAAAGAAGAAGCATCAGAACCACTACCCACTGCAGTGCACACATTCACACAGCTACATGCAGAGGGGCTTTCATCCAAAACACTGGATGTGTCCCTTTTTGAAGTTCGTAATGCGCATCTTCAACAACCCCACGGACAGCAAACTATACCCTAAGCCACGCCCCCACACACAGAGACAGGTAATAATAATAATAATTAGCATTTCAGGCAAAAATGGGCCGAGGCAGTAGCACATTACATAATGTGATGATACAGGTAATATATCATCCCATATCTTCCAAGGCACTTTGCCATGAGTTAACCTCAGATGAACGTTTAGCACAGGGTGTCGTATTTGGCTGCAAAACTTCGCTCATGTGGGAACGTACTGTGGATGGCCGGGTGCCATCAGGTCTCGTGCTGCTCGTGCAGAGACGATGGTGGCAGCAGAGCAGTGCCAGGCGGGCACAGCGAGCGTGCTCAGCGCCCCCCTAGCCCGAGGGCTGTAGGTGGGTCAGGTTGCCGTCTGTGGCTCCGCTTCACTCAGGCGCATCAAAGGCTCCATCTATTTAGTAAGAAGTGAGAATGGGCTGCTGTGAGCACTTGGCTTAGCTGAGCAACTGCAAGAATCATCCACCACGGCTGCTATTACAAGCCATGCAAAGCAGGCTGTGGATCTAGAGTGTTGTGCGTATTGAGCTGAGAAAAAAAATGACTCAGAAGGCTTGTCGATTATGTCAGTAGATACTATGTCTAGATAAAGAGTTAAATTACGATGCATGTTAGCTGCTTGGATAAAGTGTATCAGCTAAAAAAACATAGAAACAGGTAAGTATAGGGTTAAAAGATAAAGTTGGTTTATTCCTGGCAACTTTCAAAGTGTGAAGCTCTTTTACAAAACACAAAAGTACATTTGTGCTTAAAAATGAAGTAAAATACATCACTTTCAGCTTAATATATTAAACATCTATGAAACGAGTCTTTGTGTTCACCTTATTAACAGATTCAATATATTTTTTTAATCAAATGTTTCATTTCGTGCATCTGTCACTACAATGAACTACAGTGGTACCTCAGCTCTCAAACTCATTAGAAATCAAAGTCAAACCAACCGGTTAAAAAAAAATACCTAGAACTCCTGCAACCCAGTAGGATAGGTGGGTTGGAAAATGGACGGATGGATTTTTTGGGCCCCGGAACCAACTGGTTTTCCATTGTTTCTTATGGGGAAAATTTGATCAGAACTGATTAAGTGAACGGATTAAGTTTGAGTTCCGAGGTACCACTGCACTATTAAAATGCAGACCAGAGAAACGATCTGTCAAAGACAGACAGAAAGTTAGAAATATTTCATATTGCAGTGATAATCCAGGTTACAGCATCCGATGGACAGGATGCCTGGAACTGCTGACATGACACAGAAAAATTCCTCACGCTCTGCAGATCTGCACTGGACCACAGAAAGAAAAGCTTCCCTAGGATAAATGCCCTATAGTCTCATTTACTAGAAGTGGTTTGCAATATAACACGTTGTCAGAGAAAGTCATTAGTTAGAATGATACAGGTTACTTCAAGAACTACGAGCTTTATTACTGTATACTATTTATAAGTGGCAAAAGGGAGACTTACTGTAAAATGGTACTGGTTCTGTGTGTGTGTGTAGTTTGTCTTTAATGAACCACATCTATAGCATAACCCAAATCCACATAATGCCAACCCTAACTCTAACCCTAACTCTAACCCTAACCCTAACCCTAACCCTAACCCCTACCCAGCCCTAACCCTTAACTATAAGTAACCAAACAAAATGGCACTCTTGGTTTTTTACTGCATTCACAGATTTTTATAATACTGAGGTTGTCCTTGTGGGGACTAAAAAAAAGTGTTGCTACAAGGTCAAAATAGCAGGCTTTTATCACACTGTACGGACATTTGATCCCCACAATGTAATATATAAATGTCCTACCTGCACGCGCTTATACACTTACACACAGGCCGTGTGCTCGACATAAAGCAGCATGTGTGTGTCGGCCTGCACTTTCTCCACCTTGACAGTCAGATGTAAAGTCAGGTAAAATCCTGGCCCTCCGGGTCCCTCAGAAAAATCTGTAGCCTGCAGCTTGTTTAGCTAACGCTAAACGCGTCACCTAGCATGACCCCCCAGAGGCGCTGGGCGCATCATCAAAGGCCCGACATTAGGGCCCCCGCGGAGGTGAAAAGAGCAGCGGAGAGGAGAGGAGCCCCCCAAGGGGTGACATCCGCCCACCTCTGCAAGGCCCTCATGAACCTTCAGGGAGGGAAAAACTTTAGCTTTTACATGGAAAAAGTTACGGAAATTTACTGTGGATTCTCTGTACCGGCATGACTAGTCAGCTAACGGCTCTGACACTAAGATACCCGCACAGCCATAAGCCTGCACGAGTACCCTCATCTCCGGGGTGAAGATAAGAACGCAGGTATAAGGAGGGATCGCGCTCACTTCTCATCGGAGACCCCCAGCCCTCACTCTGCCAGCCTTGACGGCTCCTCACCTTTCTAATCGCACATGAAAAACACCGGCTTCCTGCCCAGTGCAGCTATCTGTGAACAGCGGACAGAAAAAAACGGACCAAACAAAAGCACGAGCAAGTCACCGAAAGGAAGCGTTTCCTGGTTTTATCAGTTGGTTTAGGTAATGGCGGAAAATGGTAAATGGACTGCAGTTATATAGAGCTTTTCGACTCTTCCGAGTACTCAAAGCGCTTTACAATTTATGCCTCACATTCACCCATCCATACACACATTCATACACCAGTGGCAG
The DNA here is from genome assembly GCA_019775955.2 of Pollimyrus isidori. Lineage (NCBI taxonomy): Eukaryota > Metazoa > Chordata > Actinopteri > Osteoglossiformes > Mormyridae > Pollimyrus > Pollimyrus isidori. The sequence continues at coordinate 1,323,785 of JABFDZ020000043.1, forward strand.
AGGCTGCCATGCCAGGAGACTGTATCTGTGCCAACCTGCACACCGGGAGCAATTTGGGGTTCAGTGTCTTGCTCAAGGACACTTTGATGGGGGAGGAAGCAGGGCTCGAACCGGCAACCCTCTGGTTGCCGAACGATAGGGGGCTTTTCAGTGTCACCTGACGTACAAGCCACCCTAAGCCATGACACATGGCTGTGCAGGGCAGAACGGCTCAGGTCGTACTCTGTGCTGGTCACGGCTGGCATGGATTTCCCGGCAGATTGTGGGGTCCCGGCACTTGACATACATAAACGTTATCCAGATGGGTGGCCCAAGGTCATATTTAAACAGGGCTTTACCCAGAATCCCGAGGTATGGCCCTGGTGCTGGTTTAAGCTGAACCTGGAGTCCTGCACCCAGCAGCCGTCTCCAAGAGGAAACAGATTAGCCATCTTCGCTGTCACAGCGATGACGCGGACGGGGCCCTAAAAAAACACCCTGCCCCCTTTCCTAACCCCGTATCACTTCATCTCCCCCGCTAGGCCCATTAGGGAGGGCCGGCCGCACGTGAAGGTCGAGAGGGGTCAGCACTGAGGGCCGGTCCTCGCCGAAAGGTCGAGCGAGCTGACGGCCTCCCGCCCCACCTCCCCTGCGGGCCCTTAATCTGTCAGGGCGGCTCCAGGCCTGCCGCCTCGCTAACCTCTGCCCAAACTTGCAAGCAGGCATTTACCCAGCGGGCCGGCGCGGGGATTACGGAGGCAGCTGCACACATTTCGGAGAGCGGACATCCTGGCAGGGCACACGGCCATTAATGCAGCCGCCAGCGGAGCGCGGGGGGGCGGGGGGGGGGGGGGCAGCGCATTCCGTCTAAGAGCGGCTTCTCAGCCCGACGCTCTGGCCTCATTTCACGTCCTGCTCCAACACGGACGGCACACTCTCCACCGATAACTCATCATCACTCCTCATCAAGGACACGTGGAGGTCACGTGGGGGATCTCCTCTGGAAGGCACACGAGGGCAGGCAGACACCCCCGACGCAGGCCATTCTCCACAGCTAAAGGACACGTGGAGGTCATGTGGGGGATCTCCTCTGGAAGACACACGAGGGCAGGCAGACACCCCCGACCAGGCCATTCTCCACAGCTAAAGGACACGTGGAGGTCATGTGGGGGATCTCCTCTGGAAGGCACACGAGGGCAGGCAGACACCCCCGACCAGGCCATTCTCCACAGCTAAAGGACACGTGGAGGTCACGTGGGGGATCTCCTCTGGAAGGCACACGAGGGCAGGCAGAGACCCCCCACGCAGGCCATTCTCCACAGCTAAAGGTACCGTCTGTGGACACAAGTTGCAGATTCTGTAGTGGAGAACCGAAGGCAAGTGCAAACACTGAAATGCAGCCTCAGAGTGCAGCACATTCAAACATATAAACCATTAGTATCAGGGTGGGCTGATGCACGTTTCTTCAGTTCCAATCCCATTCTGATACACAACTGCCAATACCAATACAAATTCCTATACAGGAACTCTTTTTACATTTATACACACACACACACACACACACACACGCTTTGCATATTTCTATTTTAAGAATGATCTGCATTCCTTAGTACACCAAACACGGCCTTCGACAAAAACACAACTTTTATTCATTTTAATATAATTTAATATCCTTAATTCCACAAGTCTCAGACTGTACTGTCACTTTCCATCCCACATTCAATTTATATTCTTATATTTTACATTTCCTGTATTTTTTATGCATCTTTATTCATCCCATTCCCTTAACTTTATATGCTTGCTCTGCTACTTCTTTGCACTGCACACCTGGACAGGAGAAAACATCGAATCCCTGTACGGCGCACATCCAATCCCTGTACGGCGCACATCCAATCCCTTTACGGCGCACATCCAATCCCTTTACGGCGCCAATCCCTTACGGTGCACATCCAATCCCTCTACTGCGCCAATCCCTTACGGTGCACATTCAATCCCTCTACGACGCACATCCAATCCCTTTACGGCGCACATCCAATCCCTTTACGGTGCACATCCAATCCCTTTACGGCGCACATCCAATCCCTTTACGGCGCACATCCAATCCCTTTACGGTGCACATCCAATCCCTTACGGCGCACATCCAATCCCTTTACGGTGCACATCCAATCCCTCTACGGCGCCAATCCCTTATGGTGCACATCCAATCCCTTTACGGTGCACATCCAATCGCTTTACGGTGCACATCCAATCCCTTTACGGTGCACATCCAATCCCTCTACGGCGCCAATCCCTTACGGTGCACATCCAATCCCTTTACGGTGCACATCCAATCCCTCTACAGTGCCAATCCCTTTACGGTGCACATCCAATCCCTTTACGGTGCACATCCAATCCCTCTACGGCGCACAGTGCGCTGATTAAAGGACAATAAACTCTTCAATCTTGATAAACCGATACTGAACATTTAAGTGTGTGTGTGTGTGTATGTGAATTATAACATAACTATTTTTCACCTTGCACCTATTTCACTTTAACATTTATTACCTCCCATCCTGGTACCGTTGTCCCAAAACACTTAATGGAGGTTTAGCAACATTACAGCTTAATTTTACTGACGCAATTTATGATGCTGGGCTTAATTTCGCTTCCTACGGCCTGATTATGCAAGTGGATTTCTAGGGCAGTGATCTTATTCTATGGCTCGCAGAGACAGACGCGAACTTTTTTATCCTCCTGAAATTCATGGCTAATGAACCGACTAAGCTCTGCTTTTTTTCCGTCAGGGCCAGTGACTCTTTAAGGGTTTATTGTTTAATTCTCCTCTCACGAGACTGGCCACCAATGAGTGAAATGCACCAGAATTTTCCCCCCGAGGGCTTTGGTTATTTGCATCGCCAGCTGTGCGGAATTACAGCTCATACTGAACACATATGTGCTCACAAGTATAGTGAACGCACATCACAAGTGCTCCTTGGGGCTCGAAGGTGATTAACACCTCCTCGTTTGCTGTGACTCTCTATGAGGGTGCAAAGGCAATTAGCACCCACTAAATTGTGTTAAACTTCTATTCTGGCTTAAAGACTATTACTGTTTAACAGCAGGCAACAAGCAAAGGTGGTAAACCTTTGGGTTCTCCACCACCTGAAATTGTGTTTGTTTGCTTCAAAAAATGATCTGATACACATCAAACACGCCCAGAAACATACTGTGAAGGAATATACCCAGATTCCTCCCGTACTCAGTGAGGTACAGAGACACGGGGGTGATGATCCGCTTTTACAAACCACGAAAGCCATTGCACAGTGACACAAGGAAACGCCTGGACAGTCTCACAAGTAGTTTTGCTGGTAGGAAATAATACTTCAAAAAATATGATGCGGAGTAATGCAGCTAGTGGAGAACCGGAAGCGAGCAGTCTGGAAGGATCCAAGTTGTTTCACTGGTTTAACCAGGAAATAACCCACTAGGGGGAGGATTTCCAGTTCAGGTAACAACTTACCAGCGGCCAGTTTACTTCCAACAGGAGACACTGAATAGATGTTGGCAGGTGTCGCCACATCGTGATTGGAGCAGGGGCCTGTGATTCACCCCCAGCACATGGACGCACCGAGTGTGGCTGCGAGTTCCAGTCACTAATGAGCGGCAGCCCTTGGCATGATCGCGGCGGGCACCCCCATCTACCACTCCGCCCTGTCCGCAGCCGCACGGAGCTTGCCAGTCGACTCAAAGATCTGTGCTTCTTGGAATGTTTTAATCACTTTGCGTGGGTCCATGCTTTAACATTCAAAGGAGGAGATTAAAGAAGGGAAACATATTGAGATGCGGCTGCTGCAAAGTGAACACGGGCGCATTCACAGAACATCAGCGATAACGGGCGCAGATCCATCATTATTCATCTACTGACTCATTTGTTTGCTTAGCAGAAGTTACCATATAAAATGAGCAGTTTTTACTGGATCTTCACTGAGGCGGCTTCTGTTGAGGCCACGTCGGTGATCCCCTACCTGGGAGGTCTTTCCACACGGGTTTGCAAACCTTGGCAAGAGCAGAGGAGGTCTTTGACAGACTGCTGCCCCTCATCCGACTTCTCAGGACCCAAAGCATCACACATCGGCGCCTGCTGCTGTGCAGCACTGGTTCTCTATGCCAGGACTAGGGCTCCACAATCCTCAATTTCAACCTCACAACGAGTTGAGGTTTTCTCTTGCAATTCCCGAACAACATCTCTCTTCATTATTATTTTGCATCGCATATTGACTTTTTGAAAACGGAACCAACAATATGTAGAGACCCACGACAGATCTGTTAACATACTGATACTGCCGGCCAATATTTATATTTTATAAACCTTCAAAACTGGCAGCGCCAGAGCTACTGACAACTACTGAAATAAGGGAGATGACAGCATTGCACGATCAGCCATTTTCTGTAATGGAGGATGAGGGATTGTGTCGAAGTTCCAGCCTGCGATATGTTTAAAAAATATATTGTTAAATGTAGCCCATGGATCAACCTTTCATTTTCCACAGTCAAAAATACAACATTAATAAAATCTACCGTAGTTCCATTAATCAATTGCAAGCGCATGAAGTTTCATGTCCTCAGCACTGACTCGGCCGTCGGTCTGCTTAACGCAGATCTTGACAAAGCATATTCCTGTACAAAACAAAATGTGGGGGAGGGTCCCTAACACAAAAGGGGTCAAGGCCCATTTAAAGGGGCTTAACCTGCAGCACAAAGCCCTGCAATTCTAACCCAGCCCTCCAATTAAAGCCAACACCTCCAGCTCCCTCAGGCCTCGAGATCCACACATCTGACCCTATTAAAAACCCTCAATCAATCTGTCCATTCTGTGCCAGCTGGGTCCTATTGATCAAGGTGCAGGTATAGAGCCAATGACCAATCAATACGGAAATGTCAAAGTGGCCCAAATGCTACTCCACACACTGCTCTTCCTCCCACGGTCTCACATTAATAGTGTTAAGGATATATGATATGCTTCTCTCTGTGTTTCACAGTCATTGGATTATAAGGCTAAGATGTACATAAAGTGTGACCTCTGGTGATTAAAATGTCACAGGAACAAGTACAGATTGCGGTACTTCGGCCAATTTAACGGCTGAACTCAGCTGTCCTGCACTTAGCTTATCTCTGGAACATGCAAGCAGTGAAGAGTGGCCTTGTGGCTCTGTGGGCAGTACTGCTGCCTCGCACCGCCAGTAGTGGGGTTCGAAGCCTGAGGCGTTGTTTTACGTCATCTCAGGCTAGACACCAAGAAATGCATTCAGATGGTCTGCTTAGCAGGAACTTGCATGGTTGCCCAATTCTGGGCCAGAATCCAAAAGAGTTTGCAAACACACCTTAATCGACAAACTATCAGGTTCAGTAGGTGTGTCAGAGCAGGGAAATCAGCAAACTGTGTTGGATTCTGGCCCTGCAGGACCCAAACTGGGGAACCCTTCTGGACAGGCACACATTCAATGACATTTACACAGCTGAATATTAAACAGAGCTGCATTATGATACCACATTGCAATATGTGACATTTCTGCAAGAAATATTGCAATATTTTTAGTATTAAAAAAGGAGATGAAATTTACCATAAATAAACTATAGCCAAACAGAAGCTGTTATTATCCACCAACAGTGTGTGTCAAATAAGTTGGCACTTTTGCCGTGAGATGTGTCAACGAGCCACAAAGCAGTGCCGACAAATGCAATGGGATTATTGTGCATGCGCACATCTCTAGACATCTGGTCTTCTAATACACCATGAAATGACATCATGCAGCCTTAATATTAATTATAATAATGTTGGTTAAATACCTGCCTCATTCTTTGTAAACTTCTTTGTATTTCAACCAAAAACAAGGATACCACCGTATGCCACGCAATGATGTCTCTTGTTGGAGAACAGTGCCCTCGCAAGCTAACGTCCCCAATGTCCCAGATCTGGTCCCCTCTGCCTCTCCCACCACGGTCAAGTAAGAGTCCCTATGGACACTGTCACTGTCCACATGCCGCGCAGGTTGGAAGACTGACTGGTGTTCCCTGACTGGCTTGTTACTCACAGACGTCTTCCTTTCAGCCCCTTAGTCACAGTACCCCTCATTCGACTTTCATCCATGGTCTCCTTGCCTGAGCAACATCAACAGTCTATTATCTCAGTAATATCAGTGTCAGCTTACTGCTTTTCCCCCTTTGTCAATCAACAGAGCATTGCCACGTTGGCACAAGACAAAAGCACTGCCTGCATGGCGTGAATACCAACACACAATAACACACACGCAAGGCAATGCACGGATGCAGGTGAGACAGGCACGAGTAGTCACGCACACACACACACACACACACACAAATGTGCGTCCAAACAGGCACAAACACCGACCCCATTCAAGGCTCAAAAATGGCAAATAAATGGCGGACTTGTATTTTGGCTACAAGCAGATAATCTAATTGTGGAGTGAATGATAACAATGACTGGAAAACAATAGGAATCCAGAGTCACTTATGTAATAGTGAGAATGCCAAAGCCAAGGCCTGCACATTTAATCAAATCAACAGAAGAGTTCACCGGCCTGCCTGCCACCACCGGCCTGCCTGCCTGCCTGCCACCACCGGCCTGCCTGCCACCACCGGCCTGCCTGCCTGCCACCACCGGCCTGCCTGCCTGCCTGCCTGCCACCACCGGCCTGCCTGCCTGCCTGCCTGCCTGCCACCACCGGCCTGCCTGCCTGCCACCACCGGCCTGCCTGCCTGCCTGCCACCACCGGCCTGCCTGCCTGCCTGCCTGCCACCACCGGCCTGCCTGCCTGCCTGCCTGCCACCACCGGCCTGCCTGCCATCACCGGCCTGCCTGCCTGCTCCACCATCTGTGTTCCAACCTCTCCGCTCTTGCTCAGGAAATCATCGGCAGTCTGACTTTGCAGTTATAGCTGCCCTGCCCGAATCTTCAGACAACAGATGCCACTTATCTGTGATTTACATGATTTTTTTTTAAAGCACATGTAACTAATTAAATATACATTCCAATGAGAAACTATACCCAGCAATTGTGTTATTGAGTGTTATTGAGATTGATTCTCTGACTTCCCCCTCAGACAGAAGTTAAAAACCTTCTCTATCTGACTGTAAACTCCTTCCATTTCTTTTTGATATCATGCTTTCAACTTGCAACTTGCTAATGCTGAGCCCTTTCTAAAACGTGGAAGAGTGGATCTTCATGCCCAAGTCTGAAAGGGCTCAGGGAAAAGCTTTAATGTACGGCATGCTGTACGTATCTCTTTAGCAGTGAATGCTGACAGTAACTGCTGTACGTATCTCTTTAGCAGTGAATGCTGACAGT
>JABFDZ020000043.1:1660548-1683870 GCA_019775955.2 Pollimyrus isidori
AAACAGCAAGGGCTACCAGAATGACAAACAGCAAGGGCTACCAGAATGACAAACAGCAAGGGCTACCAGAATGACAAGCAGCAAGGGCTACCAGAATGACAAACAGCAAGGGCTACCAGAATGACAAGCAGCAAGGGCTGCTAGAATGACAAACAGCAAGGGCTGCTAGAATGACAAACAGCAAGGGCTACCAGAATAACAAACAGCAAGGGCTACCAGAATAACAAACAGCAAGGGCTGGCAGAATGACAAGCAGCAAGGGCTACCAGAATGACAAACAGCATGGGCTACCAGAATAACAAACAGCAAGGGCTACCAGAACGACAAACAGCAAGGGCTGCTAGAATGACAAACAGCAAGGGCTACCAGAATAACAAACAGCAAGGGCTACCAGAATAACAAACAGCAAGGGCTGGCAGAATGACAAGCAGCAAGGGCTACCAGAATGACAAACAGCATGGGCTACCAGAATAACAAACAGCAAGGGCTACCAGAATGACAAAGAGCAAGGGCTACCAGAATGACAAGCAGCAAGGGCTACCAGAATGACAAACAGCAAGGGCTACCAGAATAACAAGCAGTCAGGCTGCTAAACAAAACTGAACCTGCATAATTTGCACTGAAATCACTTATATCCTTTTAATGTCCATCTTGTTCTGATACTAACTGTAACTATTTATTTGTTTGTTTTGTGCCCCATTACTCGGGGAGATGCTTCACCGTCTCATTGTTTTATCCAATGTCAATAAAGATATTTGGCTATTTTACTTTGACTTTAGAAGCTTCCAGCTGAGCTGATAAACGGCCGTGCTCAGAACTCAGGCTCCTCTCAGCTGTATGTATGCGTCATCGGAGAGTAAAACGGGACGTGTGAAAATTGAAGAATTCCAAATACAAACAGCAATAAAGCAACTTCACAGTTACTGTCGCTGAAACTTCCAGCTTCTCACTGGGCTGCCCTGAAGTCCTAAATATTACATTAGTTACATGACATTCTTAGAAGGCCAGATATTTAATAACCGCAGTTTGAACATTATGGTGAATGGAAGAAATAACGGTGATCTGTTAAAGTGAGACCACATCCTCTCCACAAAATACCAGGGATGCACAAACCTATTGTACAAGTGCATCTTCACTGTATAAAGGGGAAGCAATTTCTTGCATATTTTTTTTTTGCGCATTTCTTCTGTTATGACAACAAATTACCGTGCATTTTAACCCTCCTATCATGAATATGAATATTTGTTTCTCATATGTATTTGCATGAGACATTATGTACCAGCAAACATTTCGGGTATAATACTCCGATTTTATGCATGTAAAGGAAGCTTTTATGTATGTTTTATTGAAATAAATCATGCTGTGTGATATATAATACTTTTGCATATGAGACACTGCAAGGATGTATTGGCTGTCGTTGAGATTTATTACTGGCTGTCGATGCAAATGGCTTTTCCTTAAGGGTGAAGCAGTGGCACAGTGTGTCTGTAATTCAGGAGCTGGGAGGCTCACAGACACACACCCGGGTCGTTTCAGGATGGGATTTTACCCACAAGGAACGGCTGAGAGGGAGATTCCCAGGCGGAGCCTCAGCGACGCTCGTGCTCCGTGGGGGAAACGCGCCGGGGTCCAGGGGCGCCGCAAGGACCTCGGAGCCACTGACAAGATGTCACACTGCTGTCACACTGCCGTCACACTGCTGTCACATTGCTGTCCTCGCTTCTGCTGTCTAGGGGTCAGGAGAACATACCTGCTTCTCCACACCCTACCTCAGCCTTTCCTTCCACTCATATGGAAAGTGAAACACTGTAACGTGGAAGAGAAGATTCCGTCTGTTATGGGAGTGGAATCCCTCCATCGAGATAGCGGGGGGCCGACCGGGGGGGCAGCGACAGTCGCCACATTGCTCAGTTGGTGACCCCCCCTTTTACCCCACCCCCACACACCCAGCATGCAAGTACCACAGCACCTCAGGGGTAAAAAGCAGAGGTGGACTGCGCCGGTTGCAAGGCAGTTAGTGTATGTGAGTGAAAAAGAGACATTTTTTTAATGTGTTAACAAAAAAAGAGGATGTTTTAATGCATTGGAGCCAATTCGGGAGCATGGAGAAATGTGCCATTCGAATCTTATATAACTCAAGGTCAATAACGGCCGCTGAACAGTTTGATAAAATGAGAAGGAAGCGTATCTGGATGTGGGCCGGCTCAGTGGTGCGGTGGTGACCTCTGACCTATGGGAGCAGAGTGTGTGTGTGCGTGCATGTGCGTGAGCGTGCCCTGTGATGGGTTGGTGCCCCATTCTGGGTTCTTCTCTGGTTTGTGAGTGTATCTTCTGAGATTGGCTCTGGACCTCCACAAGCCTGAATGGTCGGCTGCTCCTGAACATAGTATTACTGCCATTATAATATTATACATGTTATTTTTTATATTTTTATATACATGTTAATTCACTTGGTTATTTGTTTTGCTTTTGCCTTTGTCTTCTTCTGTGATCCTGAATTACAAGCAGTTACAGAAAATGGATGGATGGATGGATGGATGGATGTTTGTTTAGTTGTAATGTTTTTCCAAAATGAATTGCTTCTAAATGGTTTGTCCAGGGTACAGTCCGTTTACAAAAGCGTCATTTTTCCAGCAGGATTTTCAGCATCACACTTATAAAGACAACAACCCAGATGTCATTTTCTTTGCCCCAGAAATGTACGGACGAATACATCTTCTGCTTCTTTTTCCAGGAATAGTTCAAATAAATTTACAACCGGAGAATATATGGTAAAGCTGAACCTTTCTCTCTGACTCGAGGATGTCAGAGACAGTTGCTTTACAGTAAGCACATTTCTGGCCTTCCCTGGAAAAACCTTCCAGCAGAAGGCTAAAATGCGAGTATCTCCAGAGACGGAGGAGTGATCAGCAGATGTGGTTCTGAGTGGCTCCCCCTGCAGCAGCCCCACCCCCCGGTGACTCCCCATACCGTCGGCGTTAACACCAAGGCATGTTCACGCACAGCGCTGACTCAGGGAGACTGTCTGCCTTCCAAAAGTCATCAGAGCGACGGTGAAGTGTGCAGCAGGCCTTGCTCCTCAGCTGTGGACACGGAAAGGCAGTTACGCTGTTCCGGAAAGACCTTTATCCACCACCGCAGCCCCTTAGGGGTCCATCTGCTGGGGATTTGGCCTTGCATGCAACTTCCAGCCCCACTCAACACCCACCTTCCTCTGTCAGCTTTAGGTTGGTCTCAGTTAAGTCCCAGTAGGAGGAAAAACTGACACGATAGGAAAAAGATACCCCAAAGATTCTGTTTCGTATAAAGAAAAGACTGTAAAGTCAAATGAAAGGGGCTCTGATTTTGGACTGTGAAAACAGAGTGACCGTAACGGGACCAGAAAAAAGTTTTTCCTGCATTGTCATGATTCATGTACTGTAATGATATTAATATGCATCATAATTTTTTATCCTAACCAGCTGCAAATAATTTTTCAGTTTTTGCTGAGCTAATTTTGAACGTTTTAACACTGAATACCGCTGTATAGACAGATACATAGATTTTAATTTTAGCATTGCGTTTACAGTAGGGAAAGGGAGATAGGGTTAGGGTTATGATAATTGTTAATTTTAGGGTTAAGGTAAGGGTTAGGATAATTGTTAATTTTAGGGTTAAGGTTAGCATAATGGTTATGGGTAAGAGATTAGGGTTCTGGCTAAGGATCAAGTGCTCGAGTTCTTCAGAAACTTGATGGACTTACATAAGAACCAGATATGGCGTGCATCAGTAATAGCTGCTGTGTGCCAGTGATTGGCAGGATTCCCTAAAAAGCAAAGCCATCGAGATGCGCTTGTGTTATACGGAGTTCCTACAAGAAGAATGACACACAGCTAGTGTCGTCTGTTCGTTATCACCGCACTTTTCAACTCTAGTAAACAGGAAAACGGCTTTACTGCAATATATCCACCACTTCTTATTTTTTGGAAGCCCTAAAACTAATTATCTGGTTATAAATATAAGATTTAAGCAATGTCTCAATTCCCAAGACATAAAAGATCCAAAAGTAATGTTGATATTAATCATCAGTTTTGCTTCTCCATACTCTGCTCTGAACAACTTGGGTGCAGCTGGTACACTTTCAACAATCTGTCTTAATTGTGAACCGGTCTGAAGTGTTAATTGTCTGTTTGCCTGTTTACTTTTCAGTGCACTCTTCTCAGTGACTGTGTGTGTGTGTGTGTGTGTGTGAGTGTGTGTGTGTGTGTGCGTGTGTATTTTCACATACCACTTTACGACACCACGCGGGCTGCAAGGACATCTCCATTGAAATTACAAATCAGAAAATGAATGTGGAATCTAAAATTCCTGTGTCTATGAAACTTGAAATACCCCCAGCAATGAGAATGAGAATTTCCCCTTTTCAGCAATGATACTCTTACACAGCTAACGATGACAGCCGCGTCGTGAAGTTCTCCTGCCCTTCTCAGATCTTCGTTGAGGCTCCTTTGTTGGATCAACGTGACACATTCTGATGCCATTAAAGCTACTTAGCTTATTGACTGACATCCTAAACGCTGAGGCTGCTGTATTGGAATTACGTCACTCATCGGTTTGAGGTAATTGACGTTTGCCATTAGTTGATATTTAATGAGCTTATTGACCATTCTGTTAGGTGGAGACTGAACGGAAGTTGCTTGAGATATCAGAGTTTATATCCATACTGTACATCTAATGAAAAGCCTTGTTAAGATGATGATGTGGTCTCATTACATAGGAATTCTCTTGCACCTGAGTGAGTTTATGGGGATGACAATATGTTGCATAATGATAATCTTTACGTCTTTCTTTTAGTCATTACACATTTACAAGACAGAAGATAGATGGTCATGGTTCACAGGTGTTCATTAAGTGTGATCACACAGAGAGTTCCGACGTCAAACTTCCATAAATGCGATCCTCATTTGAGTAAGTGATTTATGGAGGAATTCCTTTGCTGGGCCTGGAAATTCGCTGATTATGCTGAATCTTGTGATTGAAACAAAAAGCAGGAGAGCAGACACAAAAAGCAGCAAGAATGTGTAAACAAAAGCCTTTAAAGGGACATATGCTGACAACACCTGGACGTTAAAAAGCCTTATAAGAAATTTATAGCTTTTAATGAATAGATTTTCAGTCAGCTATTTTCTTCCACGTTGATGTCAGTCTGCTCGGTTGTGCGTCTCTGTATGTGCTGCTAAACCAAGCAAGTCAATAGTCAGCACATGGCCCTAGTTAATCCTAGATCCTTTGTATACATATGTTCAGCCCTGTGATGTGGATAATGAGTCATGGAAAGCCCTTCAAAACACGATAAACCATCATGCGCCTGTATGTCCAACCTCAATGCAACTTTTAGCATATCCCGTTATAATAAATTTGCATGGGTTACCAACACAGCTAATCTGCTTATAAACAACTTCTGCCCGCAGAACTGTTTAGATACTGAGCTAGTACAGCTTCCACAGAATATTTAGATTCACATAAATCGAAGATGCTGGTAATTCTGAGTTCATCACAAATGACATAATGTAGCATATGTTAAACTGTTGGCTAAGTATGTATTAAGTAACCTGAAAGAGAACTGAGTTTAATTGGGATTTAACTGAGCATCAAGGCACTTTCCACTGTCACAAAGAACCTAGCTGTACCTGAACCACAAAGCAAACTGATGGTATTCCATTGTAAAGTATGTGAGCCGTACCTGAACCATATCCGAAACTTACCCGGCCGTACCGAGCCGTACCTCAGGCGTACCTGAACCATATCCGAAACTTACCCGGCCGTACCGAGCCGTACCTCAGCCGTACCTGAACCATATCCGAAACTTACCCGGGCCGTACCTCAGCCGTACCTGAACCGTACCGGAGCCGTACCTCAGCCGTACCTGAACCATATCCGAAACTTACCCGGCCGTACCGAGCCATACCTCAGGCGTACCTGAACCGTACCCGAAACTTACCCGGCCGTACCGAGCCGTACCTCAGCCGTACCTGAACTATATGCGAAACTTACCCGGCCGTACCGAGCCGTACCTCAGCCGTACCTGAACCATATCCGAAACTTACCCGTGCCGTACCGAGCCGTACCTCAGCCGTACCTGAACCATATCCGAAACTTACACGGGCCGTACCGAGCCGTACCTCAGCCGTACCTGAACCATATCCGAAGTTTACCCGGCCGTACCGGGCCGTACCTCAGCCGTACCTGAACCATATCCGAAACTTACCCAGGCCGTACCGAGCCGTACCTCAGCCGTACCTGAACCATATCCGAAACTTACCCGGGCCGTACCTCAGCCGTACCTGAACCGTACCCGAGCCGTACCTCAGCCGTACCTGAACCATATCCGAAACTTACCGGGCCGTACCGAGCCGTACCTCAGGCGTACCTGAACCGTACCCAAAACTTACCCAGCCGTACCGAGCCGTACCTCAGGCGTACCTGAACCATATCCGAAACTTACCCGGCCGTACTGAGCCGTACCTGAACCATATCCGAAACTTACCCGGCCGTACCGAGCCGTACCTCAGCCGTACCTGAACCATATCCGAAACTTACCCGTACCCAAGCTGTACCTGAACCGTACCGAAGCCGTACCCAAGCTGTACCTGAACCGTACCGAAGCCGTACCTGAACCGTACCCAAACTGCACCCAAGCCATACCTCAGCCGTACCCAAGCCGCACCCAAGCCGTACCTCAGCCGTACTTGAACCGTACCCGAGCCGCACCCAAGCCGTACCCAAGCTGTACCTGAACCGTACCCAAGCTGTACCTGAACCGTGCCCGAGCCGTACCCAAGCCGTACCTGAACCGTACCCGAGCTGTACCTGAACCGTACCCGAGCCGCACCCAAGCTGTACCTGAACCGTACCCAAGCCGTACCCAAGCTGTACCTGAACTGTACCCGAGCCGTACCTGAACCGTACCCAAGCCGCACCCAAGCCGTACCCAAGCTGTACCTTTACCGTACCCAAGCCGTACCTGAACCGTACCCGAGCCGTACCCAAGCTGTACCTGAACCGTACCGAAGCCGTACCTGAACCGTACCCGAGCCGCACCCAAGCCATACCCAAGCTGTACCTGAACTGATGGTATTCCATTGTAAAGTATGTGAGCCGTACCTGAACCATATCCGAAACTTACCCGGGCCGTACCAAGCCGTACCTCAGGCGTACCTGAACCATATCCGAAACTTACCCGGGCCGTACCAAGCCGTACCTCAGCCGTACCTGAACCATATCCGAAGCTTACCCGGCCGTACCGGGCCGTACCTCAGGCGTACCTGAACCATATCCGAAACTTACCCGGGCCGTACCGAGCCGTACCTCAGGCATACCTGAACCATATCCAAAACTTACCCGGGCCGTACCGAGCCGTACTCAAGCCATACCTGAACCGTACCCGAGCCGTACCCAAGCTGTACCTGAACCGTACCTGAACCGTACCCGAGCCGCACCCAAGCCGTACCCAAGCTGTACCTGAACTGTACCCAAGCTGTACCTGAACCGTACCCAAGCCGTACCCAAGCTGTACCTCAGCCGTACCTGAACCGTACCTCAGCCGTACCCAAGCTGTACTTCAGCCGTACCTGAACCGTACCTCAGCCGTACCCAAGCTGTACCTGAACCGTACCCAAAACTTACCCGGGCCATACCGAGCCATACTTCAGCCCTACCTGAACCGTACCCGAGCCCTACCTGAACCATACCAGAACTGTACTCATGCTGTACCCAACCCATACCCGAGTCGTACCTGAACCGTACCGAAGCCGTACCTGAACCGTACCCAAAACTTACCCGAGCCTTACCCGTGCCGTACCTGAACCGTACCCAAAACTTACCCGAGCCGTACCTCAGCCGTACCTGAACCATATCCGAAACTTACCCGAGCCGTACCTCAGCCGTACCTGAGCTGTACCTGAACCGTACCTGAACCATACCCATGCCATACCCCAGCCATACCTGAACTGTACCCGAGCCTTACCCAAGGTGTACCCGAGCCGTACCTGAATTGTACCTGAACCACACCCATGCTGAACCTAAGCCGTACCCGAGCTGTACCCAAGGCGTAACCGAGCCGTACCCAAGGCGTACTCGAGCCGTACCTAAACCGTATCTGACCCGTACCCATGCTATACCCAAGCTGTACCTGAACCGTACCCAAACTGTACCTGAACCGTATCTGAACCGTACCCATGCTGTACCCGAGCCATACCCAAACTGTACCCGAGTTGACATAGCCCTGCTTACTAACAGGGCTGAAACATGACTAGATCAATTTCTTCTGTATGATTAATAACATACAGAATCTTCAGAGATCTTGCCAGAATGGAGTTTCTGTGAAACATTAATAGAATGTCAGGGCAGACCAACATCTGGCACACTGGGCATGCTGGGGATCCCAATGGGTTTGCGGGCTGCAAAAATCCACCCCCCTGACAGGGAACCCGAAAGTCTGGGCCCATTTTTAATCCCAGTCGAGCCTTGATTCCTTGATCCCAAAAACTCAGAAAAACAAAACCCACGAGCAAGACAGCAATGGAATGTAACAAAGAAAATAAAAATGCAAGATTGCATCTTTTATTGGGATTAAATATCATTTCATTCACCGAATCATATAAAGCCATATTCGTTTAAATTATGAATTGATTTCTGTTATTTTCTTATCTGTATATTTTATTCTCTAAAGCTTTCTCAGTTGCATAAATGTGCATCATAATTTTCTGAGAATATTCTGCTTTTTTATTTTTGATATGGTGTTTTCTTTTATCTATCTTCCAAAAATTGTTTGATGTCTTTTCTTCATGAAATGGTCTCAACAAATCTAAGCCAAGCGTTGAAGAAGGATGTAGTTCTGAGGTACAAAAGGAGAGACAATGCAAACGGCGTTACAAACCCACTGAGTGAGGACTGCCTGGGCATTATTGGTGTCAAAATTTGACATTCCAATCAGAACATGAACACTAAATATTTATAAAATATAGAACAATGATAGTTAGTCCATTAGGTGATGATTCTTCATTGATCATGGTTCATTTAGAGCAACAAGAATGTGATGGATGGAGAACTTGACTTCCTTAATTCCTGCCTTAATTCCTGTCTTAATTCCTGGCTTAATTCCTGCCTTAATTCCTGCCTTAATTCCTGTGTTAATGCCTGCCTTAATTCCTGGCTTAATTCCTCTTTGTATTGAATAAGTCAATGCAGTATAAGAAGGACTGTGAAATGGTTGTTATTCATTTGCATGAAGTCCATGCAATAGGGACATTCACTGAGCCTCCATGCTGCCTTTTCCAACAAATTAAAAATGAGAGGATTAATAAGGGATATTTCACACAGCGAAATGTACATCATGTAACACATCCCCTGTGATAAGGATATGATGATTTGGCATGTTATGGAATTGCTCCTGGAAGCTGCAGATTGTTGCAGATTTAGGCCTTAGTAAGGGGTCCATTGTTGCCCGAAGAAAGTTATTCAACCTCCTCAGCTTTAGTTAGAAACATTCACCTGTGTAAAGGTCAGCAAGCATGGTTACAGTTGTAAGTTTTTGAAGCAATAAACATGCTGTCCTTGACCTTAAATGTATCTAATGCTATATCCCAGAGTCTGTGAACGTGGCCTGTCAGGACCGAAGGCATTCATAGTTTGCTCTTGGTTTTCACACTGTTGCTTGTGGATGGCTAATCTGAGAAAAGTTGCAATCACTGAATCTTTAAGCATCATCTAACTCCCAGATGATAAAAGCTGGATGCCACACAAGGTACAGTTTGCTACTATCGGACGGCAGTTTTCCAGATGGACAGAAATATCTAAAGCATGAGTCCGCTTGGGATCAGATGTATTATAAGACACATTTTTAATGGACACATTTCGGGTTTATAGACTTTGAACCAAATGACATCACCAAAAGGTCATGTCTTAGGGGGCAGGTACAAGTTTGGGTAAAAGTGTTGGTCTGGATTTGTAGTATGTGGACCTGAACCTTCCACCTCTCAGTCTTACTGATTTATCTGCAATTTAACACACAGTCTTATGCATGTGGTCCACAGATCTCCTTGATAAACGTATGGCAAAGCTCATGGTCACCGGCGGGACTTTTCCGGTCCACTGTTTACTCCTGGGGCCTGTATCACAGAACGTGATACCATGCAGAGTCGGATAACTTGTCGGATTTAAGGTGGTCCGGGCTACACAACAGAGCTACATAACAAAGATAAAGGACAATTGGTGTTTGGTGCCTTAAATCCAACAAGTTATCCAGCTGCATGATTCAGGCGCCTGGTCACGGTGGTGGAGCTGCAAGCTCTAGTTTGCAAGCATCTGGGGGTCCCTCTAAACAGAACATATGCACATGGAACCATGATGAAGGCCAGAGAGCAGGCAGTGAAAATGCAGGCCCCACACACGAGAGACAGAGGTGCCATTCAAGCCCACAGTCTTGCAGGTATGCAGCACCAGTCCTATGCAGCCAGTCACTTCAATGCTATTATATAGGCTCTCTGCGTCAGTAGTAAAATCTCAATCTGCTGCACAAGGCCAAGCTTCGCTGTTCATGTCTTTCACTCACACACATAACAAACAGATGTGCCGTCTTGGCGTATGAAGGTATGATCTAAGCTTTGGTGCTCGGGCTGTGTGTTGTGAAATAAGCTTTTGCGGGCCCTCCTGTAAAAGCCGTTTATCTCTCAGCAGTCTACTCAACGAAGACCACGGGCCCAAAAATAGGTTTCGATTCACAGCACCGTTTTGTTAAATTTAGTGGTATGGATTAGTCAAAAGACCAATCGAATGTCGATGGCCTGCAGTCAAACCAAGTGTATTTGGTAAATTAATTAGTGGAATCTAGTTTATGTAAAACATAACATCATAGCTTTTCACTAAATAAAAAAAATAACATTTCTCTTTCCACAAAGATTTTGGAAGTATTATTTACTAAGTAATTATAGTGTCATATACCACATTTTTAATAGGTTTCCGATGTTTACTGCAGCAGTTAAAACATGGGTCTTGGAATTTAAACAACATGATAGAAAATGATTAAGGTAAGATCGAGTACCTTAATAACATGTGTGTTAGTCGGTGTTAGACTGTTGCTCCTCTCACAACTTAAAATGAACAAAATAACAGCAGAAAAATCTAATTTCCATCTTAACTTTTCTCCTTCTCCTTATTGCATAATATAGACATAAGGCCATATACATGTAGCCGCCTCTAATAATTTGAAGAATTAGCTAATTAAGCCACATCTGACCATTGCTCTGTCGGTAGAGCAAGTGTGACAAACACAGGCAGCAGAGAGAGTGGCCATAGAGACAAGGTTGCAGGCTTTAATCTCGGCACTGTCATGAGACACCGTCTTTCCACTACGGCGATTCTTATGGTGAGGCCTGGCAAAGGGATGGAGAAGGAGGAACCATGGAGTGGCTCCAGCAAAGGGGGTTATTAAGAAACGGAACAGACCACAAAGGGAAAACGAGAAAACCAAGGGACCGTAAGGGGTCAGGAACAAAACAGGGAAAAAAACAGAACTGACCGCAAAGTAACACACTAGGGAACCGTGCAGAACTGGGAGCAAGACTGGGAAACAACCAAGTTACAGTTATAAACACGCAGAACTACTACAAACTACAGATCTACATGAGCAACATGAACCATACAACTACAGCTACCAACACAGAGTAACAACAGTGACCAACCTACAACAACAATGACTTAAATTCACAAGGAGCAACAAGGGGCAGGTGTAGACCATAACCGAATCAACCTGGAAATCAGAAAAGGCACTGAACAACAAGCGGCAGTTGTAACACATTACAATTAACAAGAAACTACAGAATGTTTACCAGCACTGGGGCTTACTACACAAGAAAAATCTAGAGACAAGTATGAGCAAAATATAAACCAGCAAGGCACGGGTAGGATAAACTATAAATGGGGACACAAAATAAAGACCTTAGAAAAACAACAGCGAAAGGTAAGGGGACTGAAGGCGTTCAGCCTCAAATACACACGCTCCAGACAGAGAGGGGGAAGCAGCATGGCCAGCGACACCTGCTGGTGAAAAGGGAGCAAGACACATAGGACAGGGCTAGACAAGCACTAATGCTGACTGCTGTTTGCTAATTTTCTGCTCTGCTCAGCCGGAGTGATTGTGAAGTGGAAATGTCTGGGAGCGAGTTCATCGCAGAAAGGGCCCTGTTCTTCGAACATTAATACCTAATGGCATCAAAAGGGGCAGCGTGTGGCTCTGTGGGCAAAGCCTGTGTGCCTGTAATCATGAGGTCACAGGTTCAAATCCAGCCTCAGTGAGTCCTTGAGCAAGGATCTTAACCCCCAGCTCCCTGGGCACCGCTACAAGTGGCTGCCCTTCGCGGACACCTTGGTCTATATAAAAAAACAAAAAAAAAAGACCAAGTTGAGGGAGGCGTAAAAACAATTTCCCCACGGGGACAATAAAGAATTGATTATTATTATTAAAATCCCACCAGTAGTGCTCTGACATGTGATGGAAAGCCGTTCACATTAATTTGCTGGGTTTTACAATGGGATGTTGGGGAAGTTGGTGTCCCCATACTTTTGTCTATATAGCGTGGAAAGTGCGGGACATCTTGACAATAATATTTAATGGAAATTGCAGGTTAGAGTAACTTGTAAGACACATTTGCTCATTATGCGTGGAACAAAGCTTGCCCGCCCTGTGAATTATCGCACATAAGTGTCCATCATGTAATGCAACATCTAAGAAGACTTAAATGATGTTTCATAAATTACCCAAACACTGATACTAAATAAGCAATTTTTATTAGTTATTCGGTAAGTTTATGAGATCGAACCAAGCATGTGAAAAGAGGCCCGGCAGTATTTTAAGAGGCTCTCTAAAATGACGCCATTTCTCCTAAAGTGATTTAATGTAAAGACTTAACTGTGGTCATACATTGTGCTTCAAAGGCTTTTAGCTTCGTAATTGTTACATAATGCCATAAATCATTCTTGGAAACGATTTCTCTTTAAACATCCTTTTAAAAAATCGGTACACATATTAAATCACAATTTCTTGGATGTTTGTGGATTTATTTTTCAGCGTTCTAATTAAGTAATGGTGTTATTCAAGAAACGCTGGTCTATATAAAATGAATTACATAAACGCAAACAATTCTTTTATTGAGTTTTCCATTACTATGAATATCTGAGATAATGGAGATAGGAGTGTTACATTCATTTTTGCTGCTTATCATCCGAAACTGGCGAATACACTGTGCAGTCGAACAAAACCAGTAAGTAATCTATCCACCCATCTTTCATAGCCACTTACCCAGTAATGAGTTGTTCTGGGTCTGGACCCTTTCACACAAAGGACAGGTAGAGGTCACCCCAGAAGGGACGTCAGTCCAGGCCAGGCTACATGCCGTCATACGCTGACATTTAACAAGCATATAGGGCCTCAGCACGTGTTTTTAGGCTGTGGTATGAAATCATGAGGAGAACAAAAGGAGATCATAGAAGCCAGGAATTGATCATTGTTTTAAAGAAGCTGAGCTTTTTCATGCCACTCGTTGTAGGATCCTTTCTTACTTCCAACAAGTTGTTTCATCCCTTTATATTAAAAGCGAATCTGGACCATGTATCTGTACTGATTGAATTATTTATGGATTTTTTTTAGCAAACGTTTTATTTAAAATCGACCAGCTTCAGAATGGTAGCAGTGCGACTTCATGGCAAACGTGACTCAACGGCAAATTCCATTGCATGTTCACTGAAAGGAGGCAATACACCAAAAAACGTAACAAAGCGTGGCTTCCCCAGGGATAATATTTAGTGTGAGGGCTGTCAGTCATCAATTGCCTTGGGTTGTATTAGAAAAACATGCAGAATTGTGGGTAAAGGATTTAATTTTTCTTTTCTTTTTTAACAAACTGACCAGAAAACATAAATGTTAGGCCATTATGATTTTCTATTAGTGAGTACTGTGTGAGTATAGTGTGTGGACCTGAGTATAGTGTGTGGACTTGAGTATAGTGTGTGGACCTGAGTATAGTGTGTGGACCTGAGTATAGTGGGTGGACTTGAGTATAGTGTGTGGACCTGAGTATAGTGGGTGGACTTGAGTATAGTGTGTGGACTTGAGTATAGTGTGTGGACCTGAGTATAGTGTGTTCATCGCCCTGTCGCATCTGGGACAGAAAGACAGCTCCTTGTAGATGCTAATCATTACAGCTCTGCCATCACCCCAAGTAAGCTGGCTACAAATCTGATTGGTCTGGGCCTCAACACACACCTATACTATTGCATTCTGGACTTTGTTACCGCCAGACTACAGACTGCACACACGGGCAAGTATTCCTCCACTGTCATAACACTAGAACACCACTGGGTTTTGGGCACCATCACAGCACAGCGCCCAGTGAGCACCTCTGAGAACTGGGAGGCCCTCCAGTACAACATCGATGCAGCCCAGAGAATCACTGGCTCACAGCTTCCTACCCTGAAGGAACTCTTCAGAATCCACTGTAAAAACCCCGGGTGTGTGCAGCTTCAATGGCCCCTTCATAGTGGTCTCCATTACTACCACTGTGCCATATCTCACAGGTCACTAAGCATCCAAATTAACCAAAGCGGAACATTTCAATCTCCTTCACATCAGCTTCATTTCATGCTTTTGCGGGATTTTCAGCCTAATTTGGTGGCTTAAATTTCTTCGAGGGCCTCTGCTGTTCTACTGCCACAAGATTTTACTCCTTTGTTAACTTTAATTGCAGTTAAATTCTTCCTCCATATGCAATTCTGTACTGGATCCGCTTTCAGTATTTAAATGCATGAAAAGCAGGTTTTTAACGCACCCACTTTTAAAATGACCTTGTTTATACACAAAGGACACACTCTTGTTAGACTGGGCATTGCTTATGCTGTGGTCATCCAGGATACTTGGGTGGAATGAACTTCTGCATTTCACTCCCATGAAAGTGAGATTAGTATTATTTCAATAATGTTGTCTCTACATGTGGTTCTGCTTAAGCTCAATTAGTAAATGACACCTACCTTTGAAAAGCCCGCAACTCATATCATTACTAATGTTTGACATGTACCCCGCGACCCAATAGGATAAGCGGTTTGGGAAATGGATGGATGGACATGTACATATGATTGGTCTATCCAGGTATCCTTCACTAGCTCCATTGGGCCAACCAGAAGATCATTCAGAAAAATAACTCTGTATGCTGGCTGTACATTTTTTTAAAACAAAAAATATACAATATCTGAGTGGAACTTTATGTATTTATGGAGACGCCCTGCCGACTGTGGCGAGGCTGGCATCGAGCTGCTGAGTTTCCCATGCTGTTAATCTTCACCTACTGGGGCATTTCCAGTAGGGCTTCGCTCCAGGAAACACTGGCTCAGGGAGGTCAGTGGAAAGGCCGTGGTGACCGCTGGCTGCTTGCCGGCCGGGTCCTGTGCCTTCGCTGGGCAGCAAGCAGATGAAATGCACCTAACCCGACCGCTTCTGTTCAACTTCGTGTGCCTCACCAAATTTACGTTGGAGCTGGAAACCGGCTGCAGCCCTGTGAGATAAAGCAGTTATTGAAATATACCTGAGTATAAAAAAAGAACTCCAGTTCCCAGAAGGCAAAGCGAGGGGCTCTGGCATGGTTATACTCCCCTAATGTGCATTTTGTTTTTGCTGCGTGTGGAAGATGTGAGATGCCCATGTTTCCATGTAGTAATATGGTTACAGACCACTGATTAGCGCTTTAAAACCTTGCTCCATACCGCTGCCAAGTGCTAGTGAGTTATCAAGTAGCTCATGCTTAATCCTGCAAGATGCAGGCTCTTCCTACATAAACGAAGAGTAACACCCCTTCAATCACATGACCAGCGCTATAATATTTTTTTTAGTATTACCAATTTAAAATATTTTTGAAAACCAGAAAACAGTTTTGCAGGCAACCAGTTTAGCCCACTTTTTCCATATCTGAACATGAAAATATCTTGGAAAAAAAGTTATAAAAATTGGTTACACTCATTTTGAGTCTGCTATTTTAATTTTTTTTTTATCTCAGCACAACAGAGTACAATAACAAGTCTGCTAAGGTTTAAATGGGGCTCATACGGCTCCCAAAGTGTTTTAAAAACAGATACATTTCTTGGTAACTTTATAAATGGAAAGATTCTACAGAGAGAGGAATTGAGGCCACTGTAAGAGTCATTTTGGCTGGAAATGGAGATTGTGACAAATGGACAAGACCTCAGTTGAATAAGTGGACATGTGTTGTGCATCAGATGAAATAGGACTGTACATTTAGTTAATGACATATGACCTATCTATCTATCTATCTATCTATCTATCTATCTATCTATCTATCTACTGTATCTATCTATCTATCTGTCTATCTATCTATCTATCCACGTCAGAACTATGTTTCTGAATGTTTTAAGTTGGCTACAGGAATCTGTATACGTCCGGCTATAAAACTCCTCGTGACTAAACTACACCTCTGGTCAGGAGCTGAGAAAGAACTTAGTTGATCCACTGTGTTTTCCATTACGTCATAGTTGGCAAAGGCGTTATTTGAAAATGTAAGTTAAATGTCCTGCAAAAATCAGACAGAAGTAGTTTTAGGGCATTTCACAGGAAGACGTAAACAGTGGCCTGTGATTCGCCGTAGGATTCTCACCTTTTGCCATTGGCTACTTACTCGGTGGCTTCTCCAATACAATAGCAGCCTTTTGCTCAAAGAAATACATTCGGTCGTGGCAATTACGTTTTCTGGTTTTGTGTACTCAAAAGACATACTGCTATAAAGTGGGGACTGCCAAGTAACTCTGGACTGTAGCTAACATGCCAGACGGCAGAAGATACTCGTGAGCTACTCGTAACAGTTTCGTCACACCTGGTGCAGAGTGTAAGTTAAGTCGGCCGTAGTTAATTTTGAACCTCGATTTCTGCTGCTGGTTTCCTGCAGAATGAAATGTGCTAGTCTTTCAGAAGCCACCCTATCCAGCATCACATTCCGGGACTTTCCATGTATGCTGATTGTCTGTTGGCAGATTGGAAGGCCTGCATGCCCATTGTGTCCCACCGGGCGACAAGTTCCCTCTGCGTGGCTCTTTGATCATCATAATCAAAGTAATTAAGGTCCAGATCTTATATGGGCACCTCTGTGGTTGTATTTTATTGTGACATATAAAGATTTAGTTTGCTTCTTTTCCCCTTACTTAGGTATTGTGCCACTATTGAAAACCTTTTACATGCTTCAATTTTAACGGCCCAGATCAAGAAGGAACTTCAAAGGGATCCTATTGGTAAGACGAGTGTAAGGAAGTGACCGTATCTTCTATCCCAGCCAGGCTGTTTGAATTAAACACCAGATGTGGGCTTGGAAGATTTCATAACTTCTTCTTAAATGTGAAGGACTACCTTAAATCATGAGAAGATGTGTACTCACACACACATATTACCGTTCAAAAGTTTGGGGTCACCTAGAAATGTTCTTGTTTTCCATGAAAACACACATGAATAGTTTGAATAGGACATATGGCTAAATAAGCAGTAAATAGCGATTGACAAAGTTAGAAATTATCATTTCTGAAACTAAAATTATAATTGAGTTCTTCAAGCTTTGTTTTGTCAGAGATTCCTCCATCTGCAGCACTGACAGCCTTGTAGACCTCCTTGCCCATTCCAGACGTCAGTTTGCCGAGGTGGTCTGATTAGATTTCCCCCCGGGCTTCCGGAAGCATCTCCCACAGGTTGGATTGGCTCGATGGGGGCTTCTTACGC
The DNA here is from genome assembly GCA_019775955.2 of Pollimyrus isidori. Classification (NCBI taxonomy): domain Eukaryota; kingdom Metazoa; phylum Chordata; class Actinopteri; order Osteoglossiformes; family Mormyridae; genus Pollimyrus; species Pollimyrus isidori. The sequence goes on from JABFDZ020000043.1 coordinate 1,678,349, forward strand.
ACCGTCCGGTCAAGCTGCCCCCATATCACCTCAATGGAGCTGAGACCCGGTGACTGTGATGCCCAGTCCATCATACTCAAAATACCAGCTGACTGCTTCTTCCCCAGTGGCGGAGCCAGGAAATTTTCTGTGGGGTGGCCAGGATGATTATGTGACCATTTTGGGGGTGGTATAAATTATAACTATATTTATTTGCATGGATGGCTGTGGTCAGACCACGGGGGGCCAATAGGGTGGCCGGGGTTCGGCGGGGGGTGGCCACGGCCCCCCCCAGCCACCCCCTGCCTCCGCGCCAGTTCTTCCCAAAATACTTCCCACATAGTTTGGAGCCCTGTTTGGGTCATTCTCCTCCTGCAGGATGCAATCAGCTCCAGCTCAGCTCCGTTCTCAGGGTGTGGCATCGCACTGCAGGATGGAGTGACACCCTTCCTTCTTCAACATCCCCTTCACCCTGTACAAATCTCCCACTTTAACCATCACCAAGGCAGCCCCAGACCGTCACACCACCTCCACCAGACCACCACGCTTGACAGATGTACCCAACCACTCCTTCAGCATCTTATCTTTGGATCTGCATCTCACAAAATTTCTTCGTTGTGATCCGAACACCGCAAACTTATATCCATCTATCTGTTGCACTTTCCTCCAATCTTCCTCTCTCCGGTGTCTCTGTGCACTTGCCATCTCAGTCCTTTATTTCTATTGGCCGTTCCGAGACACAGCTTTTTCCCTGCATTTCTGCCCAGGAAACCAGCATGCCAAGGTTGCCTCTTACCTGCTGACGTTGACACTGGTGTTTTGCAGGTACTATTTAATGATGGTGCCAGTTGAAAACCCATGAGGTGTCGGTTTCTCAAACTTCACACTCTAATATATTTATTCTTTCCCTTAGTTGTGCACTGGGGTCTGTCTCTCCTCTTTCCGCTGTGGTTAGAGCTGGTTCGCCCTCTTCTGTGACGGCAGTGGTACACAGCGTCATACAAGACAGCGCTTTTCTCACATCGAAGAGCCTTCATTTCTCAGAACAAGAGTAGACTGGTGAGTTTCAGAAGGAAGCTCTTTGTTTCTGACCATTTTGTACCCCATTCTACCACATTTATGCTCCAGATACTGAAATAGACCAAGGTTTTATTGCTTCTTTAGTCAATACAACAATATTTGTGTGTGCTGACATAATTGTAAAAGGGCTTCTGTACACCTATGTAGATAATCCATTAAAAAATAGACAAAATCAAGGAAATTTCTGAGAGATCCCAAAGTACTCAGCAGCAGTGTGTGTGGTGTGTGTGTATCCCAATGGTGAAACAACCCGATGACCAGTCCTAGTTGCCGAACACTCTGTCGGTGGTTTGAGGTTTTTCCCTCATCAGACTGCTCTCAGTAGGTGCTCACAACAGCTGACCATGAGCTGCCCACAAGCCCTGCATTACGGAGATTCTCTGGCCCTTGTCACTCCATCTCCACCTTTCCCTTCCGCATTCAGCATGTCAGCCACGAGCACTGAAAGGTAGCTCACCGTCTAATATATCCCAGACCTTGACGTCCATCATTTCGCCTGTATTTATTCGCCTCCCGTGCCGATGCTCCTCAGGTTTTCGTTCACCATGTTTGTTTCTGTTTATACAACAACCTCGTCACACTTGTAAATCCCACATTCACGGTTTCAGTTACTGGTGAGTTGGCCATAAGCAATTCAACAGGAGTGTTTTAGGAGCTTTTGCTGAAAGATCGCAGAAACTCACAGACAACGCGTAATACTGGAAACGATTTGGCCGCATAAAATTATATAATCAGGCGATAAAAATATTAGGATCACATAATATTTGTTAGCGTGAGTGCAAACTTCATCATTGATATTTAGTTTCGGCATGGCGATGCTGTGCGTCTTTGTTCCGTCAACTTGCCTGACTCACATGTTTAATAAGTTTGAAACTTTTCAGTTTCAGCAATTCTGCATATTTAACGATGACTCCAACACATAGTGCTTGCAGTGTGTACAGTAGTAAATTTGTCCAATCAGAGGCATAATTGAAATAGTTTGTATGATATATGAAAAAGTATAAATAGGAAATGACAAAGCAAATTTGAGTTTGTTTAGAAATTTGTAATAAGTAAAAACAAAATCAATAAATAGGCTTCCTAGATAGACTTCTTCTTGTAGCATTGAAGCTAGCAGACAGGGATCAGGCTTGGGGTCTATTAGGCCTGTTATATTCATGGGGTCTTATGCCCATAACCCTTGTGCTATATATATGCATACACACAGTATATTTACATACGTACATATGCATACAAATAAATGTAATCTTTAATTTTAAAAATATCAGATTATTTGAATCTGTGCTCCATCTATTTGTAATGAAAAGGTCATCGATGCGTAATTGAAACGGTGTCTTTGCCATAGAGAATAGCACAGTCTCAGGTTTCAGCCTGATTTCAGTGGGTTACAGACACCCTTCACTGGAAACATACGACCCTGAATTCAGATCTAGGCTTTGCCAGGTCGTGCAGGCTCCCACAAACTCCTCTCCACAACCTCGAATTCCTTGGAAGCCTCCACTCATTTGTCTAAAACTGTTGAAAAGCTGCATTTCTCTCTGACCTCCAGATGCTGAATTTCCACGCCTCCTGAGCATTTTGTTATGTATAAAACCAAATGCAGATTTTACACCAAATCCTCATTTTTTGAGTAAAAAGGAATGCAGACGTGCCTGTATATGTGTTTACACATGTGTGCCTGCCCTCGATACACCTGGCCTGTCCTGCAAGTGGTCAGGCTGCGAGGAGACTCTCAAAACGCCAACACCGTCCACCGTTTGTAAAGCCGTCATGCGTCACATAACTTCCACGGTATCGGAAACAAAATCAGCAATGGCAAGGCAATATATTTTCAGTAGTTTTATTGAAAAATGCCTCTTCTGTTTCAGAAATAAATAAGAAAACAAGCCTGTGGAAATTCACAATTTGCAGCAAAGACATGGTGCAATACTTCTATATTCATAGCCTTGCAGACAATTTCCAACTGCAATAGAAACTGATAAAAACATCAAGTATATTCTGAATTTTTAAAAGCTTCACTAAATATACACCACAGACATGCAACTGCACCTTGGCTAAAATGTGTCTGAGTTGATATAATAAAACCAATACATATTTAGTTTAAAAATAACAAAATGGAAACTAAGTTTAACTGCTGTTTTGAAGCCTGAAAATCTGTAGGCAGATCTCAGATCAACAGTCCTCCTTACAATGAGAAAGAGGTCAATACAGTATGTATAACTGCAATATAACAAGATACAGCTTTATTGTGAAACACTGGCGCTGAACTGTGATGCTATTAACGCAGGATCAAGCCGTGTTGGGTAATACAGGGTTTCACCTCCTCTGCAGAAACGTTTTGAGGAACGCAGGTTTTGCCAGCATGAGAGCATCGAGACTGGATTCTTTGGTAAACACTTAAAGCCTTTATATTACAAGCAAAGACATGGAATGGAATGAACAGCAAGCTTAATAATTTTTCGATTTTCTTCTTTGCGGTTCCCGTTGACACATCGCTGACCCCAAGTCTGTACCTCACTATCACGTGCTGGGCGGCATGTAACAGGGAGATAATCAGCCCTCTACATCCTGTGGGGATTTATTCACCTACATTTACACCAGTCATATATGATAAGGCCACATAGAAATGGGTTTGAAATGTGGAAAAGCTTTATATGACCATCTCCTCGGATTCCTCCCTCGACAGTGACCTCTTTCGGCGCTGCGTTTGTGAGATCCCGGCCTCATAGTCCTCCTCCTCAGGAATGCTGACTACGGCGATTTCAGGTGCAGGCAGATATGGGCCTAGTTAAAGATATCGTTTTGGGCCAATTGAGCACAAATTCCATTGCATTCTAACCTCAGGAACACAGTACGCTACTTGTGATAAGCAGTCATATCATAGGCGTGTGATTTGGCTGTGCAGCATGTGCGAAGATTCTTAGCACAGAGTCTGAATGCTGGATGTGTAAACAACTGTTGGCATTGAGCTTCATTGACTGTAATGTTTTCATTTACAACATTACACAAACAAAGGATTACGCTGTGCTAGCAGCCTGCTACACATTTTGGAATCTGGTTCTATCCTTCGTTTTATCCTGAGACACAGTCGGTGGTGGAATAACAAATTATCTTTAGTAGGAGAAAAGATAGGTGGACAGGGACTATGCGATGATGCAATATTCCTGATGCATAAAACTGCAGCTGCTGAGACGAGGCTTTAGGCGTTAAGAAGAGGTTATGTGGGCATTCAGCAAGCGGAAGGGAATCAGTCACAAGCTCATGAAATGTTATTCGATTTTAGTGGAATGAATTAATCGTCATTTACAAGGCACTATTAGTTTATTTACAGGTGTCAGCTCGACGGCGCCAGGTTAACATTGTTGTCGTCTGGGTTATGGATCCTCCTTGTTAGTAGTGTTTACATGCTCCTCCACCAAAAAGAGCTCTGTTCCTGTTCGCAGCTTGGCTTCAAGATGCAGACCGGCCGCTAGGTCGCAGCCGCCGCTGTCGCTCGCCTTATCTAGTTGCTGGGAGGTGTTGTTAGTACCACAGCTCTCCGCTGTTTTGCTTGCTTGTTTTAACGACGGTCAACAATGTTCGCTAATTTTGTCCGTGGTGGTTATCCGTAAACGGGGCTCTTAAGCATGTGAGAAAACATCTCAAACACGGGACTTCAGAGTGGAAGCAGTACAGGCGACTTAGAAAGAGTATTATGCTGAACCTGTAACAGGCAAAGAGGACATCGGCATTTAATGGGGGGAAACTGTTACTTTGCATTTCAAAGTGCACAGCAACGGCAAGCTTATTAAAAAATCATCTGAAAAGGTGAACTCGTTTATAAGCAATACTCTACTATTGGCCACAATCATTTTGTTACATGGGATCTAGAGAAGATGTACAGTATAGACCGACCTGGATATCCTTGTCCGTTGTAGGGAATCCCAACGCACTGGGAGGAGTCACAATAGCCAGAAGGGCCGGGCGGGCCCCGAACCCCAGTGCTGCCCTGACGACCCGGAGGGCCACGAGGCCCCGGGGGGCCCTGCGACCCGGGTGCGCCAGTCCGAGCCTCACCTGGTGGGCCTGAGGAGAGAGGGATCAAAACCATAGAGAAGATTTTTAAAAAGGGGGGGAAATCGCTTGGACTCTCTGGCTTCATCCTTTTCACCATAACGGGAAACTGATTTCTGCTGCAGTGATTAAACAAGAAAAAAAAAATCAACAAAACCATGATACTTTGCTTCCTATGTCTAGAGTGCATGAGGTATGTTTGGGAATTTTCCGTGTCTCTCACTCCCCCATTTCCATGCATGTGTTGCCAATCAAGAGGCGAGTCACAGCACAGGGATGAAACTGGAACCTGAGCTGTGACTCGCAAGCCGCCGCCTCCCTCAAGCCGCCGCCTCCCCCAAGCCTCCGCCTCCCCCAAGCCGCCGCCTCCCCCAAGCCTCCGCCTCCCCCAAGCCACCGCCTCCCACTAG
>JABFDZ020000043.1:1718282-1729224 GCA_019775955.2 Pollimyrus isidori
TGCATCAAAACGTCACATCCAGCAGCGCAGTCACTTTCACTGCATCAAAACATCACATTGTGCACTGCAGTCACTTTTACTGCATCAAAACGTCACATCCAGCAGCGCAGTCACTTTCACTGCATCAAAACATCACATTGTGCACTGCAGTCACTTTCACTGCATCAAAACGTTACATTCAGCAGCGCAGTCACTTTCACTGCATCAAAACGTCACATCGTGCACTGCAGTCACTTTTACTGCATCAAAACGTCACATCCAGCAGCGTAGTCACTTTCACTGCATCAAAACGTTACATTGTGCACTGCAGTCATTTTCACTGCATCAAAACGTTACATCCAGCAGCGCAGTCACTTTCGCTCAAGGCCACCGACATCAATTTTTCGCACTAGTGTGAGGGCACCTGTTGAGAGATGATACATTTTCAGGTGACTGTCAGACTCTAACGTACCATGTCTTCCACATCTCCTGGAGTCGGAATGTAAAAGACCTTGTACTCCCGCACATTTCCCTCAGCCGGCTCCCACCGCACGTTGAGAGTGCTGATGGTGGGGTCTGTGACCTGGAGGTTCTTCACACCGCCCAGAGGCTCTGGGGTGGAGAAGACACTGCATCACGGCACTGGCCGTACCACATGACACTGAGGCCAGACCAGTGCGCCGCGACTAATAAATTCAGAGCACTGTGTCATTACCCAATTTCCTGATATAGGCATAAAAGAAGGCAGGGGCAGAGTAAGGTCAAACGGATCTTCGTAATCCTCAGCGATTTCTCTGGTTTAGCAGTGAAATTAATTGGGTGCTAAGCGGAATGTGGGCGCGTACTTTAGCTGCTCTGTTTACGATGCATTTCCTGAAGGCTATGGAATCCCTCCAGAGTTCACGCCCTGGGCCCCGACCACACAAGCGAGCGAAGCCCTTCAGCCGACGCCTGCACTCACTCGTCTTGCCGTTGTCCGACTGCGGCTTCCCTTGCCTGTCTGCGTACACCGGCACCACCGTCACCCTGTACGCCGTGTCGGCCTGGAGGCCACGCAGGACCGTGTGTGTCGTACCCCCGGACACCTGCTCCTGTTCACCACGGCGAAATGCAAGCGGAGAAGAGGATCTCTTAGTAAACAGCGTTGAACCTTTTAAAAAAACCTGTCCCATCCAAACCTTATCCATATGGCAAATGGACTGCAGTTATATAGCGCCTTTCTACTCTTCTGAGTACTCAAAGCGTTTTACAATTTATGCCTCACATTCACCCATCCATACACACAATCACACACCGGTAGCAGAGGCTTCCATGCAAGGCGCCAACCTGCACACCGAGAGCAATTTGGGGTTCAGTGTCTTGCTCAAGGACACTTTGATGGGGGAGGAAGCGGGGCTCGAACCCGCAACCCTCTGGTTGCCGACCGATAGCACTGCCTTCTGCACCACTATCTTCCCCATAAATATATATATAATATATATTATATATATCTAATCAAACATGCTTGAGCTAAGTGGCATTTGACATGTGTGTCTGGACTCTGTGGGTACGGAGATGGTGGCTGAAGTGGCTCGGGTGTCCTACCATAGACTCAGAGCCCCCAGAAGCTGGGACGTAGATGACCCGGTACTGCCTCACGTTCCCTTCTGCCGGCTCCCAGCGCACGTTGAGGGTGCTGATGGTCGGGTCAGTGACCTGCAAATTCTTCACTCCACCAACAGGCCCTAAAATGTTTTTCCTTTTGTTAAACCCCCGACTGCATGGCTGGGTATAATTACAACCATCAAAAGCGCCGAGAATTGCAAACTGCAAAGGCATTCATTAGCGGTACGAATGTTTCGTCTCGACAGATAGTCGTGACTCACTTGTCCTTCCAGTGTCTGACTCGGGTTTTCCCTCCCCTGCAGGATAGACCGGCACGACCGACACCCTGTACTGCGTGTCTGACAGGAGGCTCCGTAGGACAGTGCTGGTCGTGCTCCCTGGAACTTCCTCCTGTCCACAGCGAAAGTGAGCATCTACGTTATTCCGGTGCTGCTTGTGCCAAGCGAACGATTTCTAAAGAAGGTCAACAAACCAAGAGTTCGGTGGTTCTCTCCAAATCTCAAACTTTGCGTCGGTGACAACAGAAAGAGGCGGGCATGTCACCGTGACGTTTCATAAGCTGCATTTATTTAAGCAGCGGACACTTCGATCAAACGTGACGTATAATTGAGACGGACGGCCAGCGAGTCCCCGGGGTGGCCCTCAGGGGCCCGACATTGAGGCCACTCTGCCAACCTCAGAATTTCAACCAGAGACCTTAGATTACTTTAACTCGCTGGACCACACACAACAACGATTTAGTCATTTTAGAGAAATTACTGGCATTTCTGGCACAGACCATACAGTACAAGTTAATTCCAACCACATCAATGAACAGAAAAAAAATCGGAAAAGATTCTTTCCCACTTCAGAGCCAAGCTTTCATGGAGATTGGCTTTTCTGATCTTCCGACGTGATGTTTGTCAAGGCCTGTTTGTTGCAAATCAGGCGAAACTTTGCTGCTAAACATGAGGAGACAGTGTAATGATGCAAGTGGTCGATCCCACATTGCTGTATCTCTGCACGGCACCTTCAGAACCGATACCTTCCGGCGTTTTCAGTTCTGTCTAAGTTTGAAATTGGCTTGTGTCGATTGTGGTGTCGCAAGCAACGATTAAACCCTAACTAACCAAAGGCAGGGCCCTGTTCACAGGAAGAGAGAGCCTGCACACGTGAATGTGCTTCTTGAATTGACAGTCGTATAATTAATCAAAGAAGCAGTATGTTCCAAGATGAAGGTCAAAGGTCAAGTTAAGGTCAAACTACTTGGGAAACCACAGACAGTTCACATTTTCCTTCTATCCCAGCTGCCGATATAGAGGTAGCTATAACATAGACTTTCTGCAGGTACCTGAGGAATGGACCCGGAAACATAAGAACATAAGAACTATACAAACGAGAGGAGGCCATTCAGCCCATCAAGCTTGCTTGGGGAGAACATAACTAATAGCTGAGAGTTGTTAAAATCTTATCTAGCTCTGATTTAAAGGAACCCAAGGATTCCGCTTGCACTATGTTAGACACTGTATTAGACTCAGTTACTCAAGCTATAGTAGTTTGAGCTTAACTGTTTGTAAGTTTAGTGTCATGGGGCAGTCCAGTGCGTCCTCCTTACCGTATTGGTGGCCCCCCCAGCTGCGGGGACATAGGTGACCTTGTACTCCATGACATTCCCTTCAGCTGGTTCCCAGTGCACATCCAGACTGCTGATGGTGGGATTAATAACTCGCAGATTCTTTACTCCACTGAAAGGCTCTGGGAATTAAAAAATTACAGCATTTGAAATGTGGCCTGTATTAAAATCTTTATAATAATTGTAATTTTCTACGTAAACAGTATAATATATGTGACATATAGAATCAACGGAGCCTGTATAACTGGATTAACTCCAGGAGTAAAAGTTACCCCAAAAAAGCACGACATTACATCTTTCTATTTCCACATATGAGTGTCAACAAATGAGAATGACTCACTCGTCCTGCCATTTTCAGACTGTCTCTTCCCATCTCTGGCTGGGTACACGGGCACCACTGACACGGTGTAGACTGTGTCTGGTTGAAGGTTCTTTAAAACTGTGGATGATGTGCTTCCTGAAACTTTCTCCTACAAGAAGAGATTATGGCCAAGACTGATTGGTGAAGGCAGAGCTATATAGGATGCTAAAGAAGTTCTGCATGAGAATGCTAACGAAGGTCTGCGAGAGGATGCTAACGAAGGTCTGCGTGAGGATGCTAATGAAGGTCTGCGTGAGGATGCTAACGAAGGTCTGTGAGAGGATGCTAACGAAGGTCTGTAAGAGGATGCTAACGAAGGTCTGTGAGAGGATGCTAATAAAGGTCTGCGTGAGAATGCTAATAAAGGTCTGTGTAAGGATGGTAGTGAAGGTCTGTGAGAGGATGCTAACGAAGGTCTGTGAGAGGATGCTAACGAAGGTCTGTGTAATGATGCTAATGAAGGTCTGTGAGAGGATGCTAATGAAGGTCTGTGTAATGATGCTAATGAAGGTCTGTGTAAAGATGCTAATGAAGGTCTGTGAGAGGATGCTAATGAAGGTCTGTGAGAGGATGCTAACGAAGGTCTGTGAGAGGATGCTAATAAAGGTCTGTGAGAGGATGCTAATAAAGGTCTGTGAGAGGATGCTAATAAAGGTCTGCGTGAGGATGCTAATAAAGGTCTGTGTAAAGATGCTAATAAAGGTCTGTGTAAAGATGCTAATGAAGGTCTGTGTAAAGATGCTAATGAAGGTCTGTGAGAGGATGCTAATGAAGGTCTGTGTAATGATGCTAATGAAGGTCTGTGTAAAGATGCTAATGAAGGTCTGTGAGAGGATGCTAATGAAGGTCTGTGAGAGGATGCTAACGAAGGTCTGTGAGAGGATGCTAATAAAGGTCTGCGTGAGGATGCTAATAAAGGTCTGTGTAATGATGCTAATGAAGGTCTGTGTAAAGATGCTAATGAAGGTCTGTGAGAGGATGCTAACGAAAGTCTCTCACAGACCGTTTTTTTATAAATTTGCGTTGTATTATTCTTTCTGCCTTTGGTTGATGTTATCCATATGCTCTGGGCTTTCAGGGGCACCATAATCTGTATTGGCAGACATTTTCCAATTCATATTTTGCACAGTTTTCATGCTGATTCCAAACAGTTCTTCACCTCCCATAAAAAGCTGACTAAGGTTTCAGGAAGACTTTGATTTTCCTTTAACACCTCCCACCCCATTCGCATTCAATTCACAGTTAAGTAGGAATTTTGCAAGGAAATATTGGATGAGCCCTAAAACAATCACTCAAATCCAGTCCCCCTTCATGTTACCTTACACATCTGTACAAGTCAGCTGTATCCTGGCTCTCAACCCAGGGCTCTTCTATGGATTTATTCCTATTCAAAATGATTCTTCAAAATGCTAATGCTTATTTAGCCGTATTCCGTAAACTGATTCTGGAGGACGGGGGTTTTAGAGTCGCTGTGCCAACAATTCACGCACCATGTTCTCTCTGCCGCCTGCAGCGGGAACGTAGAACACTTTGTACTCGCGAACAGGTCCGTCGGCGGGATCCCAGCGCACACTAAGGGTACTGATGCTGGGGTCAAACACCTGCAAGTTCTTTACTCCAGCCAATGGCCCTGCGGAAGACGCAGCCACATGTCAGCCATTGGCCTAATGCAAGGACCTCAGATGAGCCGTCAGTTACTAAACACCGCTAACGTTTTCCTGACTCACTTGTCCTCCCGTTTTCTGATTGGGCGATGCCCTCCCCTCCTGCATAGACAGGTACCACGGTAACAGTGTACGGCGTGTCCGGCTGAAGTTTCCTAAGAACAGTAGAAGTTGTGGTTCCGGAAACCTGGTCCTGAGTATAAATAAAGGAACAAAAATGCGTGAATCGAGAGACAACGATGCGCGGTCTAATCATTCTGTGAGCATTATATTCTGACACAGTAAAGATGCTATGTCCACCAAGGTCACAGAAATGCCCTACTGTGACTTCAGAGCCCCCGGCAGCCGGAACGTAGATGAGCCTGTACTGCCGCACGTTCCCCTCCGCTGCCTCCCAGCGCACGTTCAGCGTACTCATGGTTGGGTCAGTGACCTGCAGGTTCCTCACTCCTCCCAAGGGTTCTACCCAAAAAAAGGTCTCAGTCATGCATTCATTACTCAGCCTGGTTCTGTGCAAGATGTAAACCTGAAAAAGTCGTTGACTTTATAACATCACGCACCCGCATAGCAAAACAAAACCTGGACATGCATTTGTTTGAACTTGTTATCTGGGCTGGATTAGCCATCAATTGCTATAAATACTACATTTGTCCCCCAACTCACTGGTCTTCCCCTTTTCTGATTGGCCGATGCCCTCCCCCTCTGGATAGACAGGTACCACGGTAACAGTGTACAATGTGTCCGGCTGAAGTTTCCTAAGAACAGTAGATGTTGTGGTTCCAGAAACTTGGTCCTGAGTATAAATAAAGGAACAAAAATGCATGAATCAAATGGCAAATGGTGGATGATCTAATCCTTCTGTAATCATTATGTCAAACACAGTAAAGATGGCCACATAGCTTGAACAAAACTGACGGAATCAACGTTGTTTTAGCAATACGGCATTATTTGCCGTGATTACTGTTTGGCACACTGCTTCCCGGAGGTAAACTTTTTACTCGCTCTGATCCCACCCCTTGTTCATGATTGGCTGTTACGAATGCCATGTTGCGGTATTGGACAGCAAGGTTAATTATGCAGTTACCAGCATGCTTTGCGTTGCATGTGCATACCTGTAAATAGTGTTCCTGTAGTATTCCTGTATTTCTGTAAATAGTAAATGTCGTGGCTGTGTAATCTCTGCCGTGTAATGCGTGCGCTTCGTTAGCCTGTAGCCGTGAAAGTCGGTAAATCATTGGCTTACTGTCTGTGCCGCTGCTACAGTATTCTTAAATAGTTATACTGAAGATAGTTTTACTTCTGTTTTAAAAAAGCTCTCATGTGGCTTTATTAAAATGACTGCCGGCGTTCTGTAAGTGGGTCAGCAGCAGCCGAAACGTCCTGCGCCTCTAGGGTTGCAGTGTGACGCAGAATGAACAAGATGGCGACATCACTTTGAGGATGCGTCAAACTGCTCCCGCCGACGCACTCAGTTTTGTTTTGCCTGGACGTCGTTTGAAGGATGTGGCCGCCTTAAGGATGCTACAGGGAGTGTCTTACCACAGCCTCAGAGCCCCCGGCAGCCGGGACGTAGATGACCCTGTACTGCCGCACAGTCCCCTCCGCTGGCTCCCAGCGCACGTTCAGTGTACTTATGGTTGGGTCGGTGACCTGCAGGTTCCTCACGCCTCCAAAGGGTTCTGCCCAAAAACGAGGGTCACAGTCATGGGGAAGATGGTGGTGCAGAAGGCAGTGCTGTTGTTCGGCAGCCAGAGGGTTGTCGGTTTGAGCCCCACTATTTCCTGGCCCCATCAAGGTGTCCTTGAGCAAGACACTGAACCCCAAATTGCTCCCGGTGTGCAGGTTGGCGCCTTGCATGGCAGCTTTCGCCACCGGTGTGTGGAGTCCATTTACCATTTATTGCTTGGATTACTTGGATGGTTCGGTGCAACCAACCTGAAAAGCAGAACTAAAGTAGTGCCTGAATAACATGCAATGGTTTGAATTTGTTATCTGGGCTGCATTAGCTATCAACCAATACGCATACGACAGCAGATCCCCCGACTCACTGGTCTTCCCGAGTTCTGTCTGGGCCATGCCCTGCCTCTCCGCGTAGACAGGTACCACGGTAACGCTGTATAACGTGTCCGGCTGCAGTTTCCTAAGAACAGTAGATGTCGTGGTTCCGGAAACTTGGTCCTAAAGGAAACGAAAAATGCTTGAATCAAATGGCGATGAATATAAATGTGAACTGAAATGGGTTGGAATGTGTCGTAATTCGAGCAGAAAATGAGTGTGGCCCTTTTCTTCAACACTCAAGGCCAGAGGTCAACAGGAATGGAAAAGGCTGTAAGAGCAGATGGTACCAGCATTTCGGCGCCACCCTCCGCCGGCACGTAGCTGATCTTGTACTGCTGCACGTTGCCCTCGGCCACGTCCCAGCGCACGTTGAGCGTGGTGGTGGTCGGGTCGCTCACCTGCAGGTTTTTCACCCCTCCCAGAGATTCTGGGGCAAAAACAAGTTACATGTCGAAGGCCGCACATCAGTGCACGGCAAACAAAGACGACATTCATTAAAATCTGTGGCGTCTTAAACTAAATAAAAACTTAAGAGCACAAACGCACAACAATGAAAATGGCAGCCTGAGTGCGTTTTAATGTCACGTTAAAATTACGTTCATAAACAGATGACACCCCTTTCCAGAGCCGCGGGCCATTTGTCCTGCTACGTCAGCGTCCATCGGAGGCATCAAAGAGAGAGACTGCAGGGCACTTACTGGTCTTCCCATTCCCTGAGATGTCCTTGGTCTCCCCTGAAGGGAACACAGCCGCCACCGTGATGGAGTACAGCGTGTCTGGGATCAGCTTCTGCAGGAGCACCGTGCTCTTCTTCGGTCCCACCTGGGTCTGCTCGGAGCAGAAATCCAACGTTTGTATGTTGCGACGCATGCAAGGGGGCGACGTCCACGTGACCCCTGGACCAGTGGTAGCTATTCACCGAGTCTCTTGCCTGCCCCTGGCAGCTAGAATCCCCCGAGCATGAACACCAACCGCGATCGTGGTTCTCCAACGCGTACTTCACTCTGTACTCGCCCATGATTCGTGCATCTGCAGACATCATAACACCTTTATATGCTTCCATTTCTCCCATTACTGAGAAATCTGGTTTTCCTTAACTTCGAATCCTTCAAAAAAAAAAAAAAGCTACAAACACAGAGCGAAAGTGCAATTATATTTTGATTGCAAAGTTGATCTCCACCGTTGCAGCAACGCAAGTTCAGGCTGTGCGATCCTTGGAAACGCCACGGGCAAATCATTCTAACCTGATCTCATAATCCAGCAGTGCCGCGACGGTAGTAGGTAACGACTCTCACATGTCCGCCGCCATTTACACTGCCGAAAATGTGCCATGATCACCGTGAACTGATTTCACACTTTTTTCATTTGGTCTAAAGAGTTCCTGGGGGATTATGTTACAAAAAGCAGGGGAATCCAATAATGAAAGAAAGTACAATGTCTCCAGATTAAGGGCTATTGGTAAAACAGGATGAGGGAGGTGCCCTTTGTCCCATCGCAGGATCAAAGGAGACGATACAAAGGATACAGGCAAAGCCTTTAAAATCATTAACACATTTACAAACCAGTTGGGACAAATTTCTGGCTGATAATAAGTAAAAATCCTTTATATGCAGCTACACTATAATATTACATTTAAAAATCATTCTTCAGGCATTCAGACATATTCACAAAGAGCACCCAGTTGCAGATATCCCAGCTGTCAGCCGTAGATTAGGCTGCATTAACAGAAGTTCCGAGATGCAACCAGACACATCACAATGACACATAATGTCACAAGAGCTCTGTCACACGAAGGGTTATTTGAGGACAGTACCTGGAGAGTCACTGAATGCTGTCGCCAAAATCTTTAGCTTTCACAGTACCCCAGCTAATAAATCTCACAACTTATTTGGTTATTAATATAGTAACAACCACACACATTGCAACTTTCTTGTAGCCACTCATTTTTCAATTATTACACGACAAATACCTTTAAACAGGGGCCACATCTGTTGAATTTGAAATGCGTGCCGCTAAAAGCGAATACTGACGTAGCCACGGTGCCACGGAAACTGGGACAACACCGCAGGATTGATAATCCAGCACTGGAGCGAGAAACGCCATTTGCAGTGATGCAGTGGTAAGTCACCAAAGAAAATGCATGCAAGACTTGCAAGGCAGTGACTGAGCGCAATGTCAGATGCTGCACACAAGCAGCATGCTAACTGCGCATGGGAAGCATTCGCAGGAGATACAGAGCTCCAGTCAGCTGGGGGCTGCAGGAAGACAGCCAGTGCCTATTGTCTTTCTGGGGTGAGGCTTTCTCAGGCGATTTATTGCAGGGCAGACCGGTACGTGCAGCTGGAGACCAAAATAATTAGCGTCCAGTTGTCAAGATGCAGCTAAATGCCGTCATGCTGTAAAACGACAGTGTGCACCATTGCATTCCACTGCAAAAGCTGTGTGCTTCTAAAAAACCTATAAAACCCCATTTTCTGTTAACCGAAGAAATACATTTTAATGGCACTAAAGGTTTGGTGGGAAATACTCTGACCTTCAGCAAAGCCCACAAAAGTGTCATTTCAAAGTTATTTCTTGAGAGAAAAATCTGCTCTGGCTCAACATTTACGACAATAAAAACTGGTTTTGATACTATAATCTCACCCACTAGTGAAGTCCGTTTGTGCCCCTGGGACGCGCCAGTGCATCGCACGCGTTTGTGCCCCTGGGACGCGCCAGTGCATCGCACGCGTTTGTGCCCCTGGGACGCGCCAGTGCATCGCACGCGTTTGTGCGCACTTACCGTGACGGTCTTTCCGCCGGCAGCAGGAACGTAGGTGATCTTATAGTTCTGCACCTGGCCGGGGGCGGGGTCCCACCTCACTGTCAACGTGGTGGTGGTGGCGTTGAACACCTGCAGGTTACGCGGCGGGCCGGACGGCACTGCGGGGGTCAAAAGCCAAGATCGTACATGCAAGGAATGCAAAGCCGGCGACATCATCAACAGCAACAGCACCGTGGCACAGAAACAACACAACAAATATGATCTTTCAGGATTAGCAGATAACCTCATTTGTGGGGGTCTATCAAAGGGCAAACACTCTGCTTGGCACTGTGCATGATGGCCCGGTAACACTCCATGCTCTCCGACCAGGAAATCCTCTACCGGCCTGGTAACACTCCATGCTCTCCGACCAGGAAATCCTCTACCGACCTGGTAACACTCCATGCTCTCCGACCAGGAAATCCCCTACCGGCCCGGTAACACTATATACTCCCTGAGTAGGAAATCCTCTACCGGCCTGGTAACACTCTATGCTCCCTGACCAGGAAATCCTCTACCGGCCCGGTAACACTCTATGCTCTCCGACCAGGAAATCCTCTACCGGCCTGGTAACACTCTATGCTCCCTGACCAGGAAATCCTCTACCGGCCCGGTAACACTCCATGCTCTCCGACCAGGAAATCCTCTACCGGCCTGGTGACACTCTATGCTCTCCGACCAGGAAATCCTCTACCGGCCTGGTAACACTCTATGCTCCCTGACCAGGAAATCCCCTACCGGCCTGGTAACACTCTATGCTCTCCGACCAGGAAATCCTCTACTGGCCTGGTAACACTCTATGCTCTCCGACCAGGAAATCCTCTACCGGCCTGGTAACACTCTATGCTCTCCGACCAGGA
>JABFDZ020000043.1:1734009-1744905 GCA_019775955.2 Pollimyrus isidori
CCACTGAGAACCCACTGAGAACGTACTGAGAACCCACTGAGAACGTACTGAGAACCCACTGAGAACCCACTGAGAACCTACTGAGAACCCACTGAGGCTGACTTGGGCCAAACCAGGCTGATTTCAAACTAAAGGAATGACTAGAGAAGATGTTGTCATAGGTCTGCTTTTCCATGACCATTTATTCAACTCAAGATGTATTTTTCGTACAAGTAAACCTGGTCACTTATAAGAACACGAGACACTGGACTGGAAGAGCAATGCTGAGGGGGTGGAGGCCCCAGCAGAGCAGCTGAGGACCAGAAGGACACAGCTCACCTCCTGGGGTTCCCCTCCAGTCACCGCCACATACTCCA
The DNA here is from genome assembly GCA_019775955.2 of Pollimyrus isidori. Lineage (NCBI taxonomy): Eukaryota > Metazoa > Chordata > Actinopteri > Osteoglossiformes > Mormyridae > Pollimyrus > Pollimyrus isidori. The sequence goes on from JABFDZ020000043.1 coordinate 1,734,366, forward strand.
CCCGGTACTTCTCCACAGGGCCAGCGGGTCCGGTCCAGGTGACACGGAAGGAGTGGTGTGTCACCTCCGAGGTCACCAGGTCAGTGGGTGCATCTGGGGCTGCTGAATCTGTCAGTCGTGGAAAAAAATAACAATAAACGGTTGTAAGGTTGTTCTGGATCATCACTGAGGCTCAGAACTGCTCTTCTAGTGTGATAAGACAGTTACCTCCATATTCACACATTTCACTGAAAGATGAGCTTAAAGTAATGTTGTTTCCACCTTCAGAAAACACCACCATACCATCACCACTGGGAGCAAAGTGACTGGCTTCAGATACTTTCCACATTCACTGCTGACACAAACTCGTCCTTCATTTCCCTAGTATGTGAGCCAAGTCACTACGCCAAACTACCTCATCCCCCCGCTGCTGTTTAAGATGTTGTTTGCGATGCTTTGCACATTTGAAATTGACAACTGATTAAAAGCCACACACTCACCCCCCTGTCTAGCTGAGCAATGTGTCTCACTTTAGCTGATCTCACTTTCACTGATCTCTCTTTAGCTGATCTCACTTTAGCTGGTGCTTTTCATTGGACGATAAGAGGAAAATGCCAACAGAGGCTTGTCCAATTGAAGTATCTCTAGGGTATCAAACTAGTACACACTACTGTGGCTGCCAGTTCAGTAATAAAACATCAGACATCTGTGAGGCAGGATGGGAGCAGAGCAGGACAGTGAGGGTAACATGGTCCAGGGGAGAGGAAGATTTCACGGTAGCAGCTTCACCTCCGCCCTTCACGCTGTTGCAGAGGTTGATGGTGAGATCATCCACGATGTCGAGCAGGAAGGAGAAGTCGTTCACATTATACATGTGGATCTCATCTGGGTCTGAGGCGATGGACCTCAGCTCATTCTCATCGGCATTTTTAACACCTGCAACCCACAACAATATTAATTGTAAATGGTAAATGGACTGCATTAATATAGCGCTTTTCCACTCTTCCAAGTACTCAAAGCGCTTTACAATTTTATGCCTCACATTCACCCATCCATACACACATTCACACACCAGTGGCAGAGGCTTCCATGCAAGGTGCCAATCTGCACACCGGGAGCAATTTGGGGTTCAGTGTCTTGCTCAAGGACACTTTGATGGGGGAGGAAGCGGGGCTCGAACTGGCAACCCTCTGGTTGCCGGCCGATAGCACTGCCTTCTGCACCACCATCTTCCCCAAATTGTACTGTTGTGCACATATTTAAAATACCTTATTCTGTGATACAAAACGCTAAAATCAATCCCAAAAATGAAGATGATGTTTGTAAGAAAGGTTAACAAGAAATACTGTAAAACCGATGTTTTACGATGCATTTGATCTGTTACATTACCCACCGATGGCGTACAGCTCAATGCCTTGATCTCGTAGGCTTTGGGAGCTCTTGATGATGTCATCCTGTGACTTGCCATCGGTAACGAGCACGCCAATCCTGCGCGAATTTGGCCGCATGCCAACGCTTTCCTTGAAGTTGTTCTGAAGTATGAAATTCAGCGCCAGGCCTGAGCAACGCAAATTTGACAGTCATTCAGAAATCTGTCATTGCATTCATAAGGCAGTCATGTCATGTGTATAATGCAAATAAATATACTGCAGACATCGTTCAGCATGCGAATATATCACTGCGCTGACATCACCCCTCAAAATTGAGGCAAAAAGCTCAGCTATGGGTCTGCCAGGGTAAAGATTTTCAGCTATGTTATTAGCAATAATACCTTAGAAATAAATAACATTTAGTTTATCTGTTGCAGTGATGCTGCAATATGGAGGGGAATCGAGTGCAGTAACATCGCAAGGATATCAGGAAAGCGTAGAGCGTAGAGCTGAAGCAGCACTTCTGTGTCGCAGAGCCCATGCATCTTAATGCGCGAAACCCTGCGGAAAGCCAAGGGGCCCCAGTACCTGTCATGGTGTTGCCCCCTTTGTAGGGCAAGTTAGCGACTGCCTCCAGCAACGACTGGCGAGTTTTGTGTGCGTTTAGGTGCCACTCCGTCTTGGGGTCGCCGCTGTACTGAGCCAGACCTAGGATATGAACCCAGGACAACATTAACGACTCTGCTCTCTAACGCCCTGACAGAAAAAGGGGCCTAAACCCCAGTCCAGCCCGGTCGTGCCCCATTCACCTATCTGGACCTTGTCCGGACCGATGTCGAAGACGCCCACCATGCGACCGATGAACGCCCGGATGGTTTTGAAGTTTAGGCGCCCGATGCTCCAGGAGCCGTCCACCAGCAGGATGATGTCCGCCTTGGCCTGGGTCTTACACTGGACGTCTGCCGAGGCCGGAGGCAGAGAGGCGTCAGATGGCGGGAGGACGCAGGGACCTACAGGCCCCCGCAGTCCCCTCGCAGTCCCTCACAGTCCCCCGCAGTCCCTCACAGTCCCCCGCAGTCCCCCCGTAGTCCCTCACAGTCCCCCGCAGTTCCTCACAGTCCCCCACAGTCCCTCACAATCCCCTGCAGTCCCCCACAGTCCCTCACAGTCCCTCACAGTCCCCCGCAGTCCCCCACGGTCCCCCGCAGTCCCCCACGGTCCCTCACAGTCACCCACAGTCCCCCGCAGTCCCCCACAGTCCCCCGCAGTCCCCCACAGACCCCCACAGTTCCCCGAAAGTCCCCCGCAGCGCCAATAACCAGCACGCTCAACAGATTCTGCCATGGAGTCACAGTGACTGAGAAACGTGTGAGTGCGACGTCTAGGTAACCGTGAGCATGGGGAACCAGGGAAAGACGGAGCGCTGATGTCAGCGCAGGTCAGGAGATCAAAATCAATGACAAAATTCACACATTTCCTCCCACATTTCATTCCTGCAACTCATAGAAAAATCATTTTTATTTGTTCCGCAGATTATGCATTACAGCCAGTTGAAGTACAGCCCTCCATGCGCCGCAACAATGAGCGATTTCGCTTTTTCCGCTGCCGTATGTTTCCTTCTGTTTCCTGTTCCGTCGTCTCCTGCTGCTGGAGAGCCGCCGCATCCGAGGGGCGCGAGATCTACGCCACGTCCCTGTGCAAGAATTACAGCGGCCTCCATATCGCCACCCATCCCGCTACTCCGGCCATCGAGGCCAAAGGCATTTCACGTCCACGAGGCACAAAGCACAGAGGCACACTCCTATTTGCCCCTGTCTCTGCAAGTGGAAAAAGTTTAGGAGACAACCAATTTATCGCTTAAAAAAATGTGATTTATGGCTGACAAACCCTAAGCAATGCCTGTTGTACACCGCAAGTTTTCTTTTTAATTTTTAAAGTTATACAGTATATGAGCTCCTTCAACATTGTCTTTAAGACAGGAACCCTCCTTCGTTGTTAAAAGGTTCCCTTAAACGCCATGTGATCCATGGATCGGTTCAGACTGGCCTCTCACACAGTCTATACCTGTAGACCTCCAGGAGGTCCGGTGGCCTTTGGTCTGTTCCCCATTATGGGGAAAGGTTCTGCAGATAGTCACTGGGCCTCTGGATTTTTAAAGGAAAAGGCAGAAGGTTTATTCAGCCTCACACCGGTCCACAGCCTCCCAGAGCTGATCGCTCTCTAGCTTCGAAAGCATTTGTAATTGCAAACAGACTATTATTTTTTTTCCATTTTGTTTCTTCTCTTTTTTTCGTCAAAAATGGAAAAAAACAACCCGATGTGTCAGAATAAAAGAACAGATGGAATATTCATGAAAAATGTGCTGGGTTCGCTTGAGGTTTGCATTTAGCAGAGGAGAGAAAAAAGACGAAACGACATTAAAACACAATATTTATCCGTATGGCAAACATTCCCTCAGTAATATGCGCACCATCGATCCCAGAAGCTGAATCAGTCTCGTCAAAGCTGCACTAAGAAAGCGAATATATATTACGGTTTATATCATCTACGTTTTTTCCAATATTAACACTGCTGTTCATTATATAATTTCAGCCTAAATATAGTTGCTAACAGTTCTGCCTACAAATAGCCAGCCCTGTGACTGTCTGATAATGGCAGCCAAACACAGCAACACGGAACCAGATTGAGAGGCTCTGGCCGGCGAGGTTCTACCTGACGCGTCGATGGCGGGGCCATCGGGATCATCACTGATTGTGGTTCTCTCTTCCCCAGCCAAAGGCAAACTCTCTCCTCCGTCAAACATCCCAAACACGCTCACTGTGTACTTAGTTCCAGCCCTGTCAATAAGGTACACATATGCATAATCGTTACATACTTCAAGGCGCTTGTCCTAGAACTTGAGATACACGTGGTAGGACACTAGCAGTGTTGGGTATCTCAGTCCCAGAAGATATAGATCCAGACCAAGATTTTGTTGCTACCGACCACTTGAGCATAAAGAGTCACAATCTCAGAGCGCTGACCGGGAGAAGCAAAATGCTGGTCTGGATTTGTAGCTTCTGGACCTGAAATGGCCAACAATGGACAGCAGATAATGTTCTGACCCCCCCATCAATGCTCACCGGAGCTCCTCCAGAACCACAGTGTTGTCATAAGGCCCCACAAGAAGCTCCCCCAGATCCACATCATTTCCAATAGGATGGAAGGTGACCTTGTAGCCACGGACCTCCCCCGGGGCGTGGTCCCAGGTGACCCGAAAGCTGGTCTTTGTGGGCTCGGAGGTCTGGAGGTTCCGGGGTGATTTGTAAGGGGATACTGCAGGCAAAAAATTTACAAGACACTCCTATCAGTAAAGAATGAAACAAAGAAATCAAACGCAGGGAACAGACGTAAATCGTAACCCTACTATCTACTGTGAGTCGTTTTGGATCTGGGCAAAAGATGAATGAATGAATAAACATGATACTCTAGCAGGCTGCTAGTTCGATCATCCCAGGACTTTAATGTACACTGACTTCAGCCTGCCAACCGTCAGCATGCAAATTCTACCTGTTATATACATTGCATATGTGTGGGATTATGGGTAACCCAGAACACTCGGAAAAGCCTTCCAGCCCGGAAAAGTTCAATCACACATGTGGTTAATTATAGACCAACGTACGTGTCGTTCCTAGTCCTTGCCTGGGTTTTCCTTCTCCTTTCTTGTAGACGGGAAGCACCGTGATGTTGTATGTCGTCGTTGGGCTCAGGTGCCGCAGAACCGTGCTGGTGGAGGCACCTGAGACCCTGGCGGCTGCCTGCTTCCCGTCTGTCATGTTCCGGAAAGTCAGTCGGTAGCTGGCCACCCGGCCTGGAGCAGCCGTCCAGGACACCCTCATGCTGGACTCGGTCTCCTGGGAGACCATCAGCCGCTTCGCAGCGGCGGAGGCTATGGACGGAGAAGAACGATCACTGAGGTGTTACGTGACCACTAGGTCTGCTTATGCTGTACACTGCCAGACACCGCCTGATTGGATGATGACAATATCTGTATGTGCCGCCTGATTGGATGATGACAATATCTGTATGTGCCACCTGATTGGATGATGACAATATCTGTATGTGCACCTACCACAGGACTAAAATTCAGATGAAGCAGTAAAAACTATCCAGTCAAACATCAAAGTACAGTGATACCTTGGTTCTCGAACTTAATCCATTCCGGATTCCAGATCGAATCCTAAAAAGTTTGATTCTGATCGACTTTTTCCCATAAGAAACAATGGAAAACCAATTAATTGGTTCCCGTCCCCCAAAATTACACATAAATATGTTTTTTTAGCAATTAAACACAGAACAGAATAAAACAAGAAGAGCATTTTTTTTCCTAATGGCTTCCAAAACGATAAAGATCTTATCCCAACATTACCCCTGTCCTGCCCCGATCCTTCCGTGTGACACGCCCCCTCGTTAACCTTGAGTGGGATCCCCATGTGACCAGCTGTGTCTGGTTGTTGTCATTAATCCTCTGTATTAAGTCCGCATTTCAGTTTGTTTCCCCAGTCCGGTCATTGGGTGTGTTCAGCTTGCTTACAGCGCTGAATTAAAGCAACGCATTCTAATCCTGACGCAATGCATTACAGTTAGATGCATTACAACCTCTAACCCAGCCACACAAACTGAAACCACCTCCGTGATGACACATTTTTGCCCTTGTTGGCTGAAGAGTTTAGTTACACGCATGATATTTGTATCCCAGGCAGTTCCGATGAGTAAAATCAGCTATTTCTCCCAAATATCACTTAAAACAGTGAGAACTGGTTTTCAGTTAATTTAGCTGGTAAAGTTTAAATAAATGACATAAATGCTCTAATAGTATACATAAGTTTATTTATTGTTAGTTACTGTGATGTTGCGTTGCTTTACTTGGTCCAGTCTGTGAAGAAGGCATTCAAGTAAGAATTGCATTGTAGTATGACTCATTTCCTGACTTGTACAATTCATATTAGGTTAGTGTTCACAGTTCGACTTCTGATATTCAGATCTTGTTCTAGGTTTGTTCAACTTTCAAGAAATTCGAGTTCTAGTGAGTTCGAGAACCGAGGTACCACTGTATTCAGTCGTAGTATAACTACCTTTTTATCTCCTACCTAATACTCATCTGGCATACAAAATAATGCTCTGTAGTATTTCTCTATTGACTATAATCTAATCTCCATTTCACTTATACTGTCCATCCATTATCTGTAAGCGCTTTTCCTGTTCAGGGTGGGGGTGGGGGGACTGGAGCCTATCCCAGCACAAGGCACTAACAATACTGAATAATTCCGATGCTTTTGAGAACCACGCTGTGCTGTTGAGACAGCTAAAATAATAGGCGTTTCTTTGTTTCAGGCCTTTACGTACTTAGACCGTGCCAAATATAGTTACATAAATTATTCTTTAATTATTCAGACCGTTCCAATTCAGATAATTCATAACACTTGAACAAGTAAAGCGCAGAACGGCCGAGGTCTGAGAAGGCATCCGAACAAACGAGGCTTTCATCGACGCGCAGGAATGTCGCGATGATTTCACGAGGGTTAAAACGGAGGCGACGCAATCTGTCGAGGCGCTGAGATGGATCCAACCATCTTCCCGAGCTCCTGTGCCCCCCACTGAATTGCACAAACAGGGAGATAACTGAAATGTCATTTAAAAGCCCCCCAGGGGGTGTCTTGGGACGCCTGTGCCGTATCACCGAAAGGTAAGCATTTTTCCGTTAGTCCATGTGGCCCCCGCAGAAGGCGCACGAATTCCCTGGCCGTCGTGAATTTCCATGGCCGTGTGCGCAGTTTCCAGTCAGGCGATTCCGGGACGGCCTTATATACGGCCCGTCCGAGGGCCTGTCAGAGCACCGTGTCCGCGCCACAGACGCCAGACGCCGCGCGCATTACCTCAGGCGCCACACACGTGGAGCCCTTCAGGAGCGGCTTACATCTCTGTGGCATCTGGCGGGGTCATGTGACTGGCGGCAGCCATGATGTCTTCACCGCGTGTGAAAATAATTAAAGTGGCGATCGTCTCACTTTTTCCGCAGAGAGCCTGACATCCAGAAATGCACTCTCCTTTCACTTTTTACGACTTTTTGATCTACGACCATGTGACCTCCTTGAGAACGGGCAGATGCTGATTAAGGCGGGTTTGAAAATTGCTTCCTTCAAAGTGCAATTTCCAAAGATTTTCAAACCACTCGACCTTGTTTGCCGCGACCTCTATCTCTTCACGTCTTGCCGTCTACTTGGATTTGATGGACTGTGTCCAGAAAGGGACCTTCGCACAAAGCCGGTTAAGATGAGAAGAACCCAATTAGAAACTTCAGAAGAACCAACAAATGGCGCCTCTACTTTGGAGAACTTGCGGCCAGACCGAGCATCAGCTCTGAAAAGGTTCCTCCGTATCTGTGAGAGTGTCTCGCTCCTACCGGGAGATGGGTGGGTAACATCTCTCCCGAAGCTCTGTCTGGAACCTCATTAGCGCATAGCTGAGATTAAACACTTCCATCGTTTGGGCCTACATCCAACGCCATGGCATTTTAATGAAAGGTTTTACTCGTTTCGGAGGGAAACCATTATGATTCCCTCTAGCCTCCGGGACAGTGAAATGCTGAGGCGTACAGTATCATCTAAGAGCTGTTTTGTTTTTTTTTTTAGGAAAACAGGCTCCACCCTGCTGAGCCCTTAATGGGCTCCTGTCGCCCCGCCAACATCAGCTAGATGCTCCGTCTTGCCTTCTGCAGTGCCTGGGTGTGAGAGCCTGTGACATCATGTTTTCCCTTCGTTCGACAAAGAAACTGCCACTAAGTGATATTTCCAGAATGCAGAATGAATCAGAAATGGCCAGTAGGTAAAACGTACTACTAATGCCAAGATATACTGCAACCATCCTGAGCTTTATGCATTGTCAAAATTCAGAATATTGGGTAACACTTTAGTTGAGGGGGCACAAATAATGTGTAGTACACCCTTACTTAACGTATTAATTATTACTTAATGTATTGTTTCAAAAGTAACTATATGAAATACATGAACCGTTATGGTGGATTAATGATAAACAAACATGAGACCAGTATGTAACTAACACTTAATTTCTGATTAATTGATACATTAAGCAATAATTAATACATTAAGTAAGGGTGTACTACACATTATTTGTGCCCCCTCAACTAAAGTGTTACCCAATATTGCAATCTCTGATACTGTGAAGTTGTACATAAATTATGATAAAGTTAAATATTAAGAGAATTAGCTGCATTTGCTAGCACGCTGTGCCTCTTTGTGTGTTATGGGACGTGGCGGGTGTGTATGAGGAACAGGAAGGCAGACGGAGCGTGATACCGTCCGTGGTCTCCTCGCCCTCCAGAGGTGGACCTTCTCCGTGGCTGTAGGTCGCAAACACAGACACCTGGTACTGGGTCTCGGGCGTCAGTCCGCGCAGCACAGTGCTGCTCTGGTCCCCCGGCACGGACGCCTCCCCCGCATCGCCGTCGAACAGGGACCTCCACACCAGGCGGTAGGAGCGCACGTGGCCCGGGGCGGCCGTCCAGGAGACTCCGAAGCTGGTGTCGGTGACGTCGTGGGTGAGCAGGTCTCGCGGGGACCCCAGCTCTGAGGGAAGGAGACAAGCAGCTTGTTCAGGAGCGAAAAAAAGCGTTTGTGGTAAAACCTGCGACTTTCTCACTAAGGAATAATCAACGAACGTATTCGGAGGTCAGCTTTCCTCAGAGTTTTCTTGTTTAAAAGTTTGTTTCTGTGAAAAACTCCCAGTAAATCCTTTCCAATTAGTACACACGTGCCTTGCACTACTTCACTCACCAACCAACACAGAAACATGAGCCGCGCTCTAATGAGCTGAGCTACACCACCCCTCCGACTCTCGAGAATCAGCCAAAGGGTGCCTGTCACACGCAGGCCCGGCTGGGAGGGCCACAGGGTACATTCACCGCAAGCAAACTTGCCCCCACCTGTCTGACATGTCTCCTGCGAAATGTTCTTCTTTCAGACACACTGTGCTATGTTGCATATTGTATCACAGCAGAAATGAAATAACTCACTCGGCAGAAAATGCATTTTGCATTGTAAGTACATACATTTTTCTCCCTTTTTATGCTTGCAAATAAATATATGGGTATATACACCACTGGAGAATAAAAGAGTTTTACATTTTACCCAAAACTGCAGGAGCACGATTAACTTTAAGCATGTGTTTAATTTTAAAGATCAGCAAGCAAGCTGCGTCCGATTTCAGAACAAACTCTTTCCAGGGTGCACGCCAGAAATAATCCATCAAATATTCTTCATGAGTCACCGTTCCAGCCTTGGCTTGGTTCTCATTTCCGTGATTTTACTGCACATGTGCGCTGCCCGCCTGCCTGCCCACCCGCCCGCGCACAACTCTGCTGCCACTGGCACTGTGGGGCGACTCTTAGCTAATGCTTCTTCTGCCTCTATGTTTGACTCTTTTTTTTAACTGCTCCTGTTTTCAGGCCCCTTCATGTCTGGTGGAAACGGTGGCGAAGTGTGAGTCCCGCTTCTAAACGCTGCCAGAACCTCCTTGCCTGCCTCTGCTGTGTCGCCATGTTGATTTTCTGAAGCAGTTTTTCCAGCCTGTGCTCCAAACCTCCATTCAAGCCTCCCGCTCGTTCTTCCTCTCGCTCGTTCTTCCTCTCGCTCGTTCTGCCTCTCGCTCGTTCTTCCTCCCGCTCGTTCTTCCTCTCGCTCGTTCTTCCTCCGCTCGTTCTTCCTCTCGCTCGTTCTTCCTCTCGCTCGTTCTTCCTCCCGCTCGTTCTACCTCTCGCTCGTTCTGCCTCTCGCTCGTTCTTCCTCCCGCTCGTTCTACCTGTCGGTCGTTCTTCATCTCGCTCGTTCTGCCTCCCGCTCGTTCTTCCTCTCGCTCGTTCTTCCTCCCGCTCGTTCTTCCTCTCGCTCGTTCTTCCTCTCGCTCGTTCTTCCTCCTGCTCGTTCTTCCTCTCGCTCGTTCATCCTCTCGCTCGTTCTTCCTCTCGCTCGTTCTACCTGTCGCTCGTTCTTCCTCTCGCTCGTTCTTCCTCCCGCTCGTTCTTCCTCCCGCTCGTTCTTCCTCTCGCTCGTTCTTCCTCCCGCTCGTTCTGCCTCTCGCTCGTTCTGCATCTCGCTCGTTCTTCCTCTCGCTCGTTCTTCCTCCTGCTCGTTCTT
>JABFDZ020000043.1:1753896-1764822 GCA_019775955.2 Pollimyrus isidori
TAAGTTCTCCCCAAGCGAGCTTGATGGGCCGAATGGCCTCCTCTCCTTTGTATAGTTCTTATGTTCTTATGTTCTTATGTAGACGACCTGTAAATAACTAGCGGAACAGAACCTTACAGCCTGTGACTGATCTGATCGGCGTGTGCGGGATTCAACACCAATGAACTCAGAAGGATCTGGCCGTGAGTCTTCTCACCGAGGGAGACCTTGACAGGCTGAGTCTTCTCCATGGCCATCACAGGCTCACTGGGGGTCAGACCACTGAGAGCGAAGAGGCTGATCTCATACTCCGTCTCCGGGGACAGGTCCCTGACGTTGACCGAGGTCATGGAAGGCCCCATGTATAATTCCTGCCTCTTGCTACCGGCCAGCATAGGCATCATCTGGATCTTGTACCCCGTGATCTCGCCCGGAGACGCGTCCCAGGTGATTCTCATGGAGGTGGAGGACACCTCTACCACTTGCAGGTTGGAGGCTGGTTCAACCACTGTGGGAGTAATAAAAAATAAACAAACACGCGATCTCTAAATAAAAGCACCACTCCAATGACACCGAATTTGAAGGGCGTTTTTTTTCGGGGTAATTGGACGTGATTGTGCTCGGCTTCAGACGCCGTACTTTCGTCTCCGCTGACGAGGGAGTGTAGCTGCTCGTCGACGGAGGCGCACACTTGGGTGATGAGCGCGCGCTGCACACTTCTGATGAGGTTGAAGTCGGGGACGGTGTAAACGTGCAGGTCGTGGGGGGAGGAGGCCATCTGCTTCAGCTCATCCTCGTCCGCCCCTTTGATCCCTAATCGGACAGGCGGCGGAAAAAATCGTAGCCTTACAAGCTCTCGTAAAGTTGACAGATGCACTGCGATACATTGCGATTCACTCATTCTTCCAGATGCAGAAAATTCAGTTATTCGTAGCTGAAAGTCGATACCGAACAACACTGGTGTACAAGCGGCTACAGATATTTAAATAAAACTCCATTTCGTTTCAGCTTCACCTCAAACATACCATTGAAAATAACGTAAGTTAACAAATTCATTTGCAAAAAATATCAATATCATCAGTATAGGTAACATACCCAATGTAAAGATCTCAACCCCGGTGTTTCTGAGCTTCTTGGCATAGTCCTGCACTGGGTCTTGTGACTTCCCGTCTGTGATAATCATGGCCACCTTGGGGAAGCCCTTTCTGGCTCCCGCAGCCTCAGTGAATGAGTTCTTCAGCAGAAAGTCCATGGCATCACCTGCAGGAATCAGACGACATGTGGCCCTTTTCATTGGAACATAACGGCAAACACGTCTGGGTAGCCTTTCTAGTTAATATTCATACTATCTATAAGCAGTTTTTTTCATAGGAATTGCTTACATAAAGTCTTAGCTGGTCAAAACGTTTAAAGCTGCGTAATATCTCTATAATTTCTCAGGGGAAAAATGGTTTAACATTATAATACACACAAATGAATGGTAACACATTAAAAAAATAACAAGAAGAGTCTCTTCTCTTCTCCAGAAAGTAACTGAAATCTTGTTGGATGGCTAGAAGAGCATCGCTTCAGTTCTCAAACCGCCCCCCGGGGGGGCCTCAGCCATTCCCCGTATTCATTAAATTACACCCCAGCTGACTCAATTAATTAATCAAATTTGTTAAAAACTTTAATGAGGAATAGTGTGCTAGTGGTCGAGTCAACAAATACATGGGTGTATGGGATGTGTATGGAACGTGTATGGAATGTGTATGGAATGTGTATGGAACGGTTAGTGCACATGCTGCAGTGACTATTTGAAATTCTTCAGCTAACACATATAGACCTTTAACATAGTTTCCTGAATTTTTATTCACTGCAGTTCGTTCAAAGGAAAAAAAAAAAAGTGTTTCCCTTTTCCATTCAGGTCAGTGCAGACCTGGAACCTCCAGCATTTACAAACATCTGAATGTCTCAATGAAAGAGGCTCCCAGACCTTTCTAAGAGTAACTACACACTGTCCATATGTTGGTTCTGCTCCGTCTCGACAACATCCTGTTCAACCAGTCAAGGGATTGATAACTATTTGAAATGGATAAACCACTAAAGTACTGTGCTCTGTTAGAGTCCTTATTAGTAACATCTTCAAAGATCACATCAAATTATTACATAACATTGTCCCTGTTGAGTTAGCGCATTAGCAGGCCACGTGAGACGCAGAGCTTGTGTACCTGTCATGGTGTTACCGCCCTTGTAAGGCAGGCTGTTGATGGCTCTGAGAAGCTCCCCGCGCTTGAGATACTGGTTGAGGTTGAACTCGGTCCTGGTATCCGTGCTGTACTGCACGATCCCCACCCTGGTCTTGTCCTCGCCGATGTCGAAGGCCCCCGCCATGGCGCTGATGAAGCTGCGGATGAACTTGAAGTTCTCCCTCCCGACGCTCCACGAGCCGTCCACCAGGAAGACCAAGTCCCCGATGGTGCTGACAGAACATTCTGGGGGGTGAGGAGGCCACATTATCACATATACCAAAAAAAGGACGAATTACAGACACGTTTCTATGAAGGGAGCCCATCTGCTTTCCTACAGATTTCCCGTCGCTAACCTGGACACGAGGATGACGGCATGAGTTTGCTTTCTGCTCTAAGTGTTCTGGAAAACGGTCCTTCGGAAAACTGGGCTGCTACAGGTCTGCTTTTATCGTTCATTGCAGAAACGCTGCCCTGGGATTTTACCAAAGAAACGGCGCATCAATCATTTTTATCCTTTGTTGTGTGTCTGTGGAAAAGTTCCGTGAAATATTTTGACATTGTTTTGTCACTATCTTCTTGAACACAAAAACACAGACGTAAAAAAAAAATCACAAAACCTTTCAGTACCCTCTTATTCCTACAGAAAGGGCATCAGTTGCATACTGTCAGACATCTGGAATTCTTATTCAGATGGCCAAAGTATCGTTGTGTTTCAACTTTAATCCACTGGACAGACAGGTAATTTTTGATTTACAGAAGGATTTCAAAACCACAGACTGTATGTCTCTGTAGACTGACTGCCTACTTGCGCTTAGATTAAACAAAAAGGGATGTTTCAGTTCTGGCTCCATTCGGGGTCTTCTGAGGTGAAGCAAACAGCTGACCTCCGTGCTGCCTTCTCTCTCCCTGAACTCCGACAGAGGGCTTAGCAAATATATCTATGAAAAACTACTTTTCCCTCCAGCGATTTCGAGCACGCTCTCCAGACCCAGTCCAGACGAGGCAGAGCATTGCAGTGCTAGAGCCACATTCACTGCACAGACCTGCCTGCTGCACTTCACTGGACAATTTAACTCCTTTCCTTTGGACTAAAGCAGATTTATCTCATTTTTTAAAAATAATTGCCGAAGGCCCCTAGTGGCTCAGGACGGAACTGCAAGCCATAGGCCTGCTTCAACTTTCCATGGCGATATAATCCAAAAGAAGAGTGATATACTTACTGACTGCATCAGTGATTTGTGGTTTCCTCTGAGTTCCATCCGTACTACTTTGAACTAATACACAAGAAAAAACAGCTTGGTACTGGTACTGAAGAAGTCAAATACACTAAGCAATTAGTATCTACAAGTCTACTGTGATATTCTTACCACAACAGATATTTAGCTACTCCATCCATCCTACATAAAATCATTCAACTTCCAACCAGTTATCTTGACCAGGCCCATGAGAGAGACAGTATACAGACAATAGTTACTCATAGCAGATATTAGTATTATGACGTCTCCAGTCTTGGGTATTTACTGACATAATTCCCTCCAGTGTTTGTGTATTTATACACAGTCTTTCTATCTGCGAAATTTCAGTGGGCACCGCAGTATTTATTACTTTGGGCCCGAAAACCACGTATGTTCGCATAGTTAAAAGGAGGAAAAGCACCTACTCGTAAGCTGGCCTGAGATGGGGAGGCTTTCCTCTTCCCCTCTGTAGGAAGCAATCGTTACTATATAGTTTAAATCGGGGGTCAGATCTGTAATGGATGTCTTTGTTGCTGAAGCAGGAAGCACTGATTCTTTAGGGAGCTCTTCTGCAATAGACAGATACAGACAAAAACATCACAAATCTAGCAAGAACTTAAAGTCGTGTTTAGCTGGGCTGTTAAATCACACGGAGGAGCTACTTGTGTCCGAAAGTGAGTCGAGACATAATCTCCTGTAGCTCCAAATGCAGCTGGACGTTTATCCCGAACACTGTAAGCTCTGAAATTTAAGGACCCGTGCTAAACTACTGAAGGGCAACAAAAAAAAAGGCAATGCACATTAAAACACTCAGGGATGCATTTCCTCTGGAGACAGGAAGCAGACCAGCCAAAAGGGGGATTTCACTCCATAATGCTGCAAACAACAAAAAAAAAGCTAAGCTTTTGAGTTCTGGTTTGGCGCAAAGTTCAGAACTTCCATAAATACTTGGACGCGGTCTATTCCCAGCGGGGTTGCATTAATCCAAAATCGGTCCTTCATGCGAGGCTCATACCAGCACGGACAGCCAGTGAGAACCTTCCAGCAGTTTCTTACCTGTATCAGATGTCACGAGTATCCTGAAGCCGTCTATTCGCGATAATGGCCGCTTCCATGTCATTTGCACTGTGTTTTCATTTAGAATTTTAAATTTCAACCCTGTAGGTGATTGAACTGCCAAAGAGAAGAGTAGACATATTAATCCTGGACACATAAGCATTAAAGTGTATTATTAACTATCAAACTGGTTATATATTTTGAACTGACTGCATGCTGACAAAAAAAATGTTCCGACAGTTGAAACTCTGAGGGCCAAGCTGCCATGAGACAGTGAAAACAACAGCGAGAATCTGCACACTGGAGATGAAGGCATCGTGACGTAGGAGAAGGTAGAGGCCATTTTGGAGCAAAATGACATCTGTTTGAACCGGGCGACTGCGACTCCACAGCCCACGGCTCAAGCGCAGAGATTTTGGAGGGAAAAAATGACTCCAGACAGCAACTCCACAAGTGCAGACAACCGAATAAGAGCGTCTCATGCCGGAAGACGTCGAGGATGCATGCCCAACCAACACACACTGGTACGTTTCAGGGCGGAGATTTATTGACACAACACAACAAAACAGTATAACATTCACTCCTCTGCTACTCATTATACAAAAGAGCAGTATTTCCCGGGCCAGTCCTCAGGGATCTACAGACAGTCCATGTTTTTGCTCCCGTCCAGTTCCTGGTAGGGAGCGAAAATATGGACTGTGTAAGAGGGAGCTGGGTTGAGCAAAAATGTGCACCGGACACAAGGACCGAACTGGGAGACACTGCGATAGAGCCTACTCTAGGCACAAGGGAATTCACAGCGAAATTTCAAAGTACACAAATAATTACAGTGAGTATGTAGCTGATATTTGTCTAACTGTGAAGACTGCCGTTGTCCTCAAGACTCATCCATTGCAAACCTCCTGAAAAATCGCACTAAACTATCACACAGGTGACTTTTGTGTGCTTTCTGTCTTTAAAATACATCTGAGCGACAAGGAAGGGACAGACTGCTCGTACATTTAATTAGAAAGGAAACACAACTGAAATACACAGCGAGCACATTTCCAGCAAATTAATTTAAAAAAAAAGCAAATACATAAGCAACTACAATGTGACTGCGCGACAGAACCTGTTGTCTTTGTGGTTTTCTTTGGGTGTCACATGACCATGCACATGTACATGGAAAGTTGTTTGAAACAACTTGAAGCACTGGACAGATTTCCATGTACAAGAGGGATCAGACAGACAAATTATAAATGCATATCATTTTAAAATGATATTCTTCTATCTGAATCCTAATGTTCTGTATGCTCCCAACCTTAGATGATTATAATTCTAACATCTATGTATTTAATGTTATTATTTTTCTACATTTTCAATACAGTTACTGTTCAAAATGTCTTAAACGAAAAGTTCAAGAAGGATAAATATTAGGTGAATCTCAACAGGTACTTGACCGTACTTGTGTTCTCGAGAACCCATTTTAAATCATTTTCCATTGCCAAAGACCAGTTCCGATACTAAGAACACCAGTAGAGAGGACAGTAAAATGCCCCGGATGTTGGTCTTGCTCTGTCCCACATGTCAAGGATACAGCCATTGCATCCTCACCAAACGAGACCGATCCCATGATGCATTGCGCCCCTAGACCGGCATGTCCAAGACCACAAGTACGATCTTTGCCTTTTGGTATTGAGATTCACTCTTTGTTAAAGCCTTCATGCACTGTTCAAATTTTCTCTGCAATATAAAAATGGATGCTTAATACATTATTATGTAGCTAAATTGGATTAAACTGTAATCGGCTATTATCATCAGATATTAAGTCCTTGTCTATTAGAGCCCTACAGCTCCCTCTATGCCCTGTAATGACCTGTTACCTGTGCCAGAATGGTTTAGCCCTGTGTGGCGGCTGCTGCAGATAGGAGGCGCTACTGCGCCGGACATGTGTGTCAGCTGACGGAGTGCAGGACATTTGGGAGCAAAGAATATCATTGTAAAATGTTGATTTGGAAGCCGTGGCTTGGATCAAATCCAGTACGCAGTGCACAGGACAGCCGGACCCCAGCTGGACCCCAGCCGGACCCCAGCGGAAGCCAGAGGGACGCAGTGACACAGAAATGGGCACCACCCACCTGGGAGATGCATTCAAGGGCAGCGGTGGGAGACCCACCCCCTCCTGGCCTCCGAGTGGGACATTCCGACCCCAATGACATAAGCACTGCAGGGGAGGGTCTTCGTGCTTATTACAGCACACACACACACACACAGACAGACACACACACACACACAGACACCCACCCACACACACACACAGTGACACACACACACACATACACACACACACACACTCACACACACACACACACACACACACACAGACAGACAGGCACACAAGGCACTCACACCCAATACCATCTTACCATTGTTTATTATTATTATTATTATTATTATTATTAATGACAAAGTATAAAGGTGAACTTTCAGGTTTTTCAAATTATTTCATCTAACGATTAATAATTTTACATGATAATTCGGACAACCCAAAACTGTTGTTATTTATTTATACAATATTCCTGGATTAGTTTTAAATCCATTCATCCATCCATCCACCCACCCATTCATCTTCTACACCTGCTCGCCCTCACATACCTTAAACCCCATAAGCACTGATAAGTCTTCAGGTTCGTTCAGCACATGGTAGCTCTATGATGGTTTTCAGAGCAGAGAAACGAATCTGGATATATTCTTATTATTCGCCATATATACCCATGTGATATGCAGCATCAGTGATATGAAAACGTTCTAGAGAAGACAGCATTGGTGGAAAGTGTCACGTGAAGAAATATCATGACCTTTGACCCCAGGATATCAGGATAAGCATTAGTCAACTGAAGGTAATAAAAGCTACCTTAATTAACCACTGTTAATTACCAAATATCCAAAGACAGAAGAGTATGTGGTGATTTCAGGAATTTAACGCCTGTGTTTCTAAGAGTGGCTACAACACTGTAAAACTGTGTCTAGTGGCCCAAAAACTTTGCATTATGTAAAGATATATATGAGAAAAAAATAACCCTATTAGCCCTACTACTAGGCATGACGCAATAAAGAGAAATCTTTAGTCATCTATTATCAGTGAACCATTTATGACCATTGATGTTTGATTTTTATGTCTTGTGTTCAAAGGAAAATTGCCTGGTTTTTAATGCATAAGTATTTAATCAATTAACCAATTTAATTTTGCAAGTGCACTCAAATTTATTTTGGACCGAACTTGACCGCAACGATGAAATTGTGAAATGGCTTTCATTCAGATGGTTGATGAAGTGTTTTTCTCATCTGATCCAAATCAGCAAAAGTGACATATTGATAAAAAAAAGAACACGTGACGGCGGTGGCTTGCGGTACTGCTACGGCCGACATCCGAAGAATAGCCTATCTGCTCATTACTGAAGGTAAGACGTACGGACAGTGCAGGGAACTGTTTAGCTTCGTTGATCTTAACTTCGTGAAATGTCGAAATCAAAATCGCGGTTTTAACGGAGTGACCTATTTCGACTTTACCATCGGGTAATGTCCACCTCTGTATCTCATGAAAGGGAAGCCAGAATTCATGCTTTCTAATGTATATCCAATGCTCGTTCTTCTCTGTTTCATGTCCAACTTTGTCCATGAGGAACTAGTGGGAATATCAACTTTCATAAACTGCACTCTTCGGCGTTAATCGTCCGTACGTCTGCTACTTCGGATTGGATTACAGACAGTAGCTTTACTGCACCAATAGGCGTCGCTATAACCCAGAACAGCCCGCCAGTCCAAAAACCATTAAAGAAATGCATAACTTCAGTTATAAAAAATATTTCAGAAACATTTCAACGTAAATCATTTCACTCTTTTGAATAAAGTGCCACATATACCATTAGAAAATTGTTGATTAACAGGGACAAAGTAGTAGCCTATGATATGTGAGGCATGTCTCTATAAGAACATGCGAATTACACCAGCATCGTTCGTGAGCCAAAGTCATTAAATCAAAATCACCGCGCTGCACTTAGATAAGCAGCAGGCAAGGTGAAGGGGAGGCGGCTGGCGTTACCTTGTGCCTCCACGGAGGGTAATATGAATGCGAGGAGCGCGGCAGCGGCTAGAGCCTGCCTCATCTTCGTGGTTTAGTCCTGCTTCAACAGCGCATGAATGGATCTAGGAGAAGAGGCGCAAGTTACATACGGCGCATGAAAAATAAGGATGCGGAATATGGGAGCCAAAAGCCGCACGCATTAAGCACGCAGTGTGTATGCATTAAATACCATGTGCAGGCCCATGTAGCCGCAACGAAAGAATTTTGTTCTGTCAATCGGAAAACGGATAATCAGTAATAGGCAAGCTCTGAATCACTCCTTTAATGTTGTTGTATTGTTAACGAAAAATAATAAATCATTCAATGAAGTTCATCTTAATCAAACGCACCTCTACTTCTATGTTTATTATTAGTATAAAAAGGGCGTGAGGGGATAAACAGCGCGTCTGATTCACACTACCTGATAACGACATTCCTCGGTAAAGGTGTTTGCAAAGAGATAAAATAGTAATAATAATAATAAATCGAATGAAACCGGTAGGGAAAAAACACTCTAAATCTTGAGATGAGTTTTAGCCCCCAAAAAATACAGTTTTACTACTCTAAAACACTTGGTCCAGACAAAAGCAGAAAATCACCACTCCCTCTAAAAGCACTGAAATAATTTAGGCTGCATCCCGAAAGTAATTTGCAGGAACTCTGGCAATCTATAGTAGCAATACTGCAACAAAAAATCTTCTATTCTGTCTGTTTGAATTCTGTATATTTTAATTTACATGAAAATTTCTGTAATTAAAACGGAATTCATCAGCATAGCCTAAATAGTAATCCACTGCGGATTAGTGAAAATGAATTTGAATATAGGCTACAGCTGCTGTTAGAATCTGACTGAAACTTAAGCATCAGTGAATAAACAATACAGTGATATTTATTGAATAACGTTCCATGTCATAATAAACCATTATATTAGAATCAATTCTGTTTTGCTGGCTGAATATTCTGTCTTTACATTCATTATAACCGGATTCCATAATCCAGTGGAAGAGAGTAAGATAGCACTTTGGTTCCAGTAGTAGTTTATCATCAATAACATAGTTCCGAGTATATTTCAACAATATAACTTATTAGACATTTAACTGAAAACGTCGCTAACCTGTGGAAGTTTAGTTAGATGGATTGATTATGTTTTTTAAACCCAAGCTTCTTCAGCGGTGCCTCTGCGGAAACCGGACAGATGCGCTTGGGAGGTGGAGGTCGAAGACTTCGGACGGACGATGACTTAAAGCCCCGGCAGCAGATGTCCGTGTAGGAAGCCTGATTCCAAGTGGGGAGATTCTCTGCACGGAATCTGCTACTTAATAGGGGGCTGTTCCCAACTCTCGTTTTACTATCGTAGGCTCTTACGACACTCAGCGAAGGTGGAACGGTGCCACAGCCTAATGCGCAACATCTCCAGAAGCGGGGATGTACTTCTGGAAACTTTTGCATAATTCTCTACATTCCTCGGGAATGATGATCACCAAAAACTGGATCTGTCACCGGACCTTGCGCATATTGAAGCTATAGCATATGCGATTGGAAACCATGAGACGTGTTTCCCTGGCAATAAAAGCTATTTCTGTATTTGAAACAATGGAAAAACAGAATAACATCTCTTTCTGGAACGCAGCTTAAGAGACCCTTAGCACACCGCGTTAATTCAAAACCACATTTGTATTTTATTTGGCTTTGACTGACTAAACGCAATACGTAAGTCGGAAATACATTGATTTCACACATTTTATTTGTAACAGAATTATCAAAGGGGACATGATACTTTAATAGGTATTACTGGCTTTTTCACACATAGCATAGGCTATAAATATTCATGAAAAATTTACATTTTTATAGGCGTAATTATGAATGTATAACACATTACCTACAAAATATTGAACAACACCGGCAATAATAACGATGATGATGATACATGTAT
Organism: Pollimyrus isidori; assembly: GCA_019775955.2. Taxonomy (NCBI): domain Eukaryota; kingdom Metazoa; phylum Chordata; class Actinopteri; order Osteoglossiformes; family Mormyridae; genus Pollimyrus; species Pollimyrus isidori. The sequence continues at coordinate 1,764,433 of JABFDZ020000043.1, forward strand.
ATAATGAACATGTATGGAATATTTTCTCTCGGAAAGGGTTTTCTTGGTGCGTCGGTTACGAGTGAGTGACACCAAATACATTTCTTTGCTAATACCGCCCTCTAGTGATGAAATAGATATATAACCATGCGATCACGATACAGGTTTAATTATGTTATTTCATGCGCTTACATGAAACTTGCGTGATTTATGAACCTTTGCTAGTAGTAAATAATTAGAATTTCACTCAAGAATATTACTTTAGTACTGCAGGAACCACGTTGACATACCCTGTGTTGATGAAGGTTTTACAGACTTAGTGTGTAATACAGGCTGTAATACAGGGGACAGTGTGTAATACAGGGTGTAATACAGGGGACAGTGTGTAATACAGGGTGTAATACAGGGGAC
>JABFDZ020000043.1:1824139-1837718 GCA_019775955.2 Pollimyrus isidori
AACATAAATCGCCTCCCCTGTTTGTTTGTTTTTTGTTAAATCCCCCCCCCCCCCCCCCCCCAGGGGAGGGAAATCCACCCATAAAAACACTACATATGTACCTGGATGGCAAACTCTTTCCATGAATGAATAAAGACATAATTCATTTTAAAAGCACAGGTGTAAATGGGTTCGGGTAAGATTTCTGCTGCATAGAATATATTATTCAGCTGATTCTGCATAGGAATTGGTGAATTGTAAAAGGCGTCCTTTTCAGGCATTTTAATACCAATTCAGATGAATGTTGCAGTAGACAAACCACCTTCACCCACTTTGTATACTGACAACATTTATAGAAAATTACACGAAGCACTTCAAACTATAACAATTTGTTTTTCTGATTTGGATACATAAAGCAAGTTATACCACATTTTTATCACCAAAATTATTTCATACCTCTCAGGGGAGGACAGGAAAGCACTGAAGAAATACGAGGACCTCTACATCATTTTTAATTTCTGGAATCATAAAGAATAACTACAAAAGGAAAAACGCGGTTTTTCTTATGGTACTGACATCTACAAAACACTGCCCCTCTTCTGCAGGGTGGGTGTGTCACCATGCACCCCCCACCCCGCTACCCCCCTCCATCCAGCCCCATGCACATTCTCTGCACTAAGCACTATGTTATTTTTCTATGCATAATTTATTGTATAGTCCTGACTGTTTTTGTACGACCACCCAAAGTAAATTCCTTCTATCTAAAAGGACTTTCTGATAAAAAAAATAATACAAAGATGGAAATTACAAAGGATGATTTTTGTTTATATACGAAGCTGCTCGATAATGGCAAAAAATCATAAGGATGACTACTTAGTATGGTTACTCATTGCATTTTCTGAAGTTTAAAAGAAAAAGGAATTTTTAAACTGCGGATTTCCTTTATAATTATACAATTCCACCGAGAAACGAACAAAATGGATCCGAAAGGCTGCTCTGGCTTTATAAGACAAAGACTCGTTTTGATAATTGTAATAAGTTGCCCAGCCTTCGTTTATATTTCGCTTTATTTTGGATATACTATATTTATACTATATTTCTCTAGAAAGATCTTGATCTCAGGACCAGCAGGATATTTTCACATTTTCTTTGCAGGCTGGCAGCTGACCAAAAATGCTTCTAATGTTCTGTCATTAGGGGCACACGCTGGCCTAAGGAAATTGTGGGCAACTAGCGACAGTGAGGATTGCTAGCAAGGGAAAGACCAGCCTTTCTGCTCACGTCAGGTCTGCACTGCCGCCTTCCTGCAGGGTCTTGGGTTCGATCCCCAGGTCGGGCCATAGGGCCTTTCTGTATGGGGTTCACATGCTCTCACCGTGTTCCTGTGGGTTTCCCCCCTCAGTCCAAAAGTCTGCACGATAGGTTACTTGGCACCTCTAAGTTGGCGTCATGGTGTGTTGGCGACTGCCCCGGGGTCGGTTCCTGCCTGGTCCATGAATAAGACTCTGGTGACCCCATGTTGGGAATAAATGCTTATGGCGATAGATGGATGGAAAACTTCAAACACTAGTGACCCATTAAAATTAGTTAGTTAAAATTCAAAAGGAGCTGATTAGAATCGATAACCTACCATCATGAATGACTATTTGCTATACGGATGCGTTATGGGGACCAACAAATGTCTTGTTTATTTCTTAGAGACACTGCTGGTGATTTGAGCATTAATGTGTGTTATGTCTGTCTGTCCTCACAGGGCAGTCGGACGCCACATCTTCTTTGTCAAGTTTTCTTCTAAAAGATTAATTCTACCTGGTCCTATTTGGTCCTCTTGGCTCTAATCGCCATTTCAAACATCTTTCAAATTTACGTATAAAAGCACAGGAAGGCAACAGTGAGCTCTGGGCCGGGGGGGGGCCTCATGTGACTGACATCAGAGCAGTGGCCCCCGGGGAATTTTGATTGAGACAGGAGGCCACTTTTTGTAGCCGTTCATTGTTCTAAACTCTGACGGCACTAAAGAACCCGAGAACAGCTCTGTTTCCCAATATGAAAAGGTGTCCATCAGGTTCCAGCGTTTGTAGGTACTAGTCTAGACCACACGTGGGCCGAATCTGAGGTCCACATGCTCCGACTGCCTCTCGGCCGTGATCTTCAGGAGTGCAGACGCCGCGCTCAGGCGATGGACAGGACGCTGCGCAGGCTAGCGGCCAAAGCCAAGGCCAGGGTGAGCAGTGGTAGGTCCCTGGCAGCCGCCCCCGCCCTGGGCCAGTTGGAGATCTTTATGCGGCCTTCCACGGCTGGGTGAACCTTCTTCCTTTCCTGGATATACCTGGAGACCACGGAGATGTCTAGATCCCCTGAAAGAGAAGCATGCCTCTCAGCTTCCTGCTTTTACTCTTCTTGAGCACACACTAGAAAGAAATGGGGGCGTGCAAACATTTACAAAAAAAGCTGGAGGGAGTGCAAACTGGTGTAAGTGCTGGTTTCCTTCCTGCCTTAATTGTCCTGAATCGGTACTTCAGAGAAGTAATTAAGGGTATACTGCTGTTCCCAAAATGGAACTGAACACACTACCCAACACTTAACTTAGGCAGAGTATCTAAACAAACGGCATGACTGTGTGTCCCACGATAATACCCATGTTTTCAATCCGTCTTTCTCCAAGCAAGCTGTCCACAGAAGCCTCTTGTTGTAAACATCATGTTGTAAACCTGAAACTTACAAAAGATGCTCTACTGAGTTTCAAGGATAATATCTATTCAAATGTAATTTCTTCAAGTGCTGTTCTTGCCTGTGTCTTATTTTGCGATGTTGATAGTGTGTCTTGCCACGCTGATTCACTGTCCCCTCCCCCCAGCCCAGACCGACACTGATGTCACATCCTGTGGGTTCACCACACAGTTGAAGCAAAATATCAACATCTGTGGAGTAGCGTGATAAACCACCTCCACCTACCTCATCACTCATGGTGTGCTAGTGTATAAATATTTACATTCAACTGTTCCTCTAGAGAAAATCCAGGTACTTTGGATCCTTCCAACAGCCGAGAACATGCTGATGCTGACTGAAGTTACCAAATTGTGCATGTGTGAGTGAATGGTGTGTGAGTGTGAGGCGTGTGAGTGTGTGGCGTGTGAGTGAGAGGCGTGTGAGTGAATGGTGTGTGAGGGGCGTGTGAGTGTGTGGCGTGTGAGTGTGAGGCGTGTGAGTGTGTGGCGTGTGAGTGAGAGGCGTGTGAGTGTGTGGCGTGTGAGTGAGAGGCGTGTGAGTGAGAGGCGTGCGAGTGTGGGGTGTGTGTGAGTGGCTGATGTGTGAGTGTGTGGCCTGTGAGTGTGTGTGAGTGTGTGGTGTGTGTGAGAAGCGTGTGAGTGTGTGGTGTGTGAGTGTGTGGCGTGTGTGTGTGTGGTGTGTGTGAGTGGCTGGTGTGTGAGTGAGAAGCGTGTCAGTGAGAGGCGTGTGAGTGTGTGGTGTGTGAGTGTGCCCTGGGACGGGTTGATGCCCCATCCAGGGTTGTTCCCTGCCTTATGCCTGTAGGTTCTGGGATCGATTCCAGTGGCCCGATAACCCTGAACTGGACAAGCAGGTATGGAAAGTGATTTTATGGCAATGTGAATGAACAGGATATAATTTAATAATCAAATGTTTTGGCAGTACAGCCGTGTTTCCTCACGCTGCTCCGACAGGAGCGCAGCCCCAGGTCCCACTCTTTGGGAGGACCATGCATTTTCACACTTCTCCTGACGGCTTTCCTTCGTACCTTTAGATCCCCTAATGCCTCAAAACTCACAACATAAAGCCAAACCATAACACAGGATCAGATGCAACGGTCTTTGAACTTTTAAATGCCTTTCAGTTTTGCACTGACCCTTTTCCAGTGAGAAGTAGCCTTAGAAGCTCTCTAAGAATTGCTATAAAACATAAAATGACACAGAAAGCCTCCCCTTCCCTCTTAATGGCCAGTCCCCCCCCCCAGACGCAGGTGTGCCCCCCCTGCATGGTCACTCACCACTGGCTCCGTTGGCTTCTCGGGAACTTACCACTGTCATGTTTAAGCTTCTCATCCTTAATCATGGAGTAGCCGTCCCCTCCGTCCACCAGGTAGGATGGCATGAGCAGCTTATAGACCCGCTTGGGGTCGAGAGGCTCGTAACGTGGCACTCGGCACTGGGTACAGAGGAGCCGAATGGAGGTCACGCGACTGCCCGGGGGCCTCGACATGTCGTACTCCACCTGAATCCCTGCCAGGAAGGAGGGGTCGCGTGGTTCGGCGCGATTCTCTAACGCATCATTTGCATTAAACCCCCCCATCAGGCGCAAACAGCCACATTCGTACCGGAGACCTGAAGGAACTCGCCCGTGTTTCCTCCGTAGCGGTGGACGGCGTGCTCGAAGGCCGCCATCAGCGTCGAGCCTTTCACCTGGACCATGTCAAACGTGCCGCCAAAGGGCAGCACCGCTATGAGGTCCTCCATGGTGATGGAGCCTGGTGGGCAGGACAGGTCAGCCGTCAAACTCCACGGTTGGCACCGGGCTGCCGCCGGCGCCCCCCAGCGCCGACTCACCGTTTCGGCCGCGCTCGTCGATCGAGGCCCGGATGCTGCCGCCGTTCAGCATGCAGGAGCCGATGTGGTTCCACTGAACCTCGTCCGCGTACTTAATGTTGTGGTGAACCTTTGGGTGACAGATCAGGTGCCGTTTTCAACATATAAAAAAAAAATACCAACACAACGAAAAAAAACAGACGACTGATTTCACTGCTTCAGGTTATTCGTATGTAATTCTGTATGAAAAACGCTAAAAATTAAAAATGGCATTCAGACAAGGGGGTGACACCCTACGCTAAGAAAGACGTTAGTCACACGCAGCTTATGTTGCCTTGAATCGGGGATAAAACATCCTATGTCTGAGGGTGTCTTGGCGGAGACTCTCTCTGCTGTGCCCTGGACATCAACACGCTCTCTCATACTCTGAACATTACTCTGACTTCACTCCCATTTACTGTGTGCTATTGTGTGCTAATGCTACTAATGTCGCCCAAAAGCGATTCAAAGACTGCAGACACGTGCAAAGGCCACACGCACTCACGCACTTACTCACTCATGCAACTTACTCACTCACGCACTCACCATGGCATCACAGATTAAGTTTCCCAGGTTACACTCCCGGAATCGACATTCTTCAAAGGTTCCGTTGAGATATACTAGGGTCGTCCCAATAAATTCTGCGGAAAAGTTAGACAGCTTCCTCTTCCAGTCCTCCACTTCTGCACGGATGGCAGGATCTAAAGGTAAGAGATCAATCAGACAGACAGGATGATCACCAGTGACTTCATCCCCACATCGTATGTCGACGCCTGCAAGAAGGAGATCACACTCAAATATGAGGCTCCCGTAAGAACAATGGCTTTTCGCACATCGAAAACAAGAGAAGTAGCCTAAAGGAAACTACATATATCTGTCAACAGTCTGAGTAACGACTATTACCATTCAAAACGAATGATTTTCCAAAAGCAATAGCATTTGCATTGGACAATGGCATGCATAGCAGTTTTAGGTGCATATCACAAAGAACTTATGGGAAAGTTCATGGAGAGAGAAACAAGCACAAGCTCTCTATGGGGGGTCTTTATGTACCCTGTGGGACGCTGCTGTCCAGCAGTATCGGGTTCCCCCAAGCCTCGGTCACGTCGCCGTGCTCGTCGAAGGTCACCTTCAGGTATCCCAGGTACTTTCCAAAAGCATAGGCCTGCACGACAGGGACGGTGCGACCGTCGTCCGACGTCACCCGGAAGGGGTACGTGTCCTCGGGGTTCTCTTTGGACGGGGGTTTTCCTTCAACAGCAAACAAGCGCCGTCATGAACACCAGATGCGGTAAGTAGATAAGCACTGCTTTGGCGGTGATGCAAGTAAAAGGTACCATCGGATTATAGTCTCATGTTCACTCATGTTCCCTCAGTTTGCCAGGAAGGGGATACAGCTGCCCGTGTCCCATCTGGTGCATCGTCACGACTGCAGCTGCTCTGGCTCCAGCTACTCGCATCTGTTAGAAGCGTTTTCAGAAACGCTGTAAACTCCAGACGCCACAGTGCCCAGAAACCCCTGGAGCAGACGCCGGAAACCCAGCGGGCTGGCGGCAAACACGCCGTGTTTAAATGGTCAAGCTGCGCTAATCCTCAGGTAGGCGGTAACGCAGATCTGGGATTTTCGCGATGCAATAACGCAAAAACGCGTCTGTTAAAGACGGACGACGTTTTACGCAAGACAGAGACACGCAGGAGCACGACCGTATTTAAAAAGCCGCGATCGGATATTTCCGAGGGATTTGGCAGACGCCACATACCTGTGTAGAGGAAGGTGTTTGTGTGGCCGCCAATGACCACATCCACCCCCCGCACACTCTTAGCTATCGCTTTGTCCACCGTGAAGCCAGAGTGTCCCAGTGCAATGATTTTGTTGACGCCCAACGTCCTGAGCTTGTCCACCTGGATCTGGAGGCTTGCAACCTCATCCTCAAATTTTAAGCGGGGGCCTGTCCGGGGCAGGAAATAAGAAAATAATATGCCCATATAAGTACACTGCAAATTTATGCTTTTATATACCCTTGTGACTGGCGATATTAAATCAATAATCTGTTTTCTGTGTATGCAGACATATTCTCTGGAGACAGACTGTGTGCCATCATCCCCCACCCAAAAACGAATACTTTGCTGACTTCATAAAACACAAAACAACTTCACATCCTTAAAACCCGAAACTGAGGCAGAGAAACGATCCGTCTGTCACATTCAGCGTTTCACATCACTTACTGGAAGTCAGTTCCTCCATGCACAAGCTGTGTATTTTGCATTCCTCCAGTATAAAAGCCCCAAGAAACGTAACATGCCAAAATAAAAGTCAGGAGCCAAATTTATGATTTCTAGCATCTGTCATGCAGCCAGTGTTAAAGAGAAGCCAAAGCCGGTTACCGGGTTGAGATAGAGCTGGTGTCTCCTTAGTTGTGTAACCCACAACAGCCACCATCTCTGACTCGATGTGAAATATTCTATAAGCAGAGTAGTAGCCGCTTATGTCTGGAGCCAGACTCACATCCGGCTTGATATTTGCACTGAGGATAGTACAGTTCACGTTCTGCAGAAATGGTGCAATTAGTCCCTCAACTCCATTGTCAAACTCATGGTTTCCCAGGGCCTGTAATTAAAGCATTTTTTTTTAAAAGTCAGACATAGGTGATTTGATTACAAAGTGTGAAATGACCAAATCCAACCTGATACATTTTGGAAGGGCCCATCATATTTCACAATTAAATCGAGCCATGGCAAGCCATGCCTGATTTAAAACAAACAAACCTTTAACAAACTTCAGTCTTCAACAAATTCCAAGCCTTTGTGTGTCATTCACAAACCATTAAGGTAGATGAGTGCTTTGGGAAGACGCCCTTGGGAAAATGTGATTAACTCGGTATGAATCATGGCAGCCTTCTCCAGAGAAGCCACCTCTAACCGAAATGTCGACGGTGCTTGTAAATTTAAGGGTTTTGTAACTGCAAGCTTGCAAACCCTCAGCGAGTCCCAGGAGTATCGATTGGCGGATTCATCTAAACGATTAGTTCTCCTCCAGAAGATCAACCTGACCACGTTTTTATTTTGACAACAAACTGTACACCGTACAATTTGACGTATTCTCATGCTTTCTTAAAGTTAGCAGCGCACGCCACCTGCGACACAGGCGATAAGCACTTTAGTTGTGATGAAGGAAGGAAGAGCTCAGCAGATACGACATGCAGACAATGAGATATTGTGGAACAAGGTAAAAAAATTGTTGGTGACGTGGCGGTACGTTTTGCAGATTAAAGTTATTAGCAATGTTTTTCGTTTTTATTTCATTATCCGTAGATAATTCGTAGAATAAGACCAGATTTTAGCCTAAATATTTTCAAAAATACATTTAATAGCGATTCTAAGGTAGCAGGGCAGCAGGCATACGACTTTGTGGCTTTAATAATGAGTGTATTGAGCAACTCCAATGACAAAGATGTTTAGAAAGATCTCCGTATTAATGGTAATTTAATAAGCATGAATAGACACCAGGATGGTTTAGCGCATATGCGCGTTTCCGTTTCCCCATCCGGCGATCATGCATTACCGCTTGTACCGCCGTTATGCCGCCGCACTGCGCAGTGTAAAACCGCCCATTAAAATATACAACTCAGAGACGCTGATTGTGTTCTTAAGTTAAGAAACATCGAGTTATTCAATATTTAATGTTTGTTTGCCGATTCACTGGCTATATATGGCAAATTTGAAAGTAGGAAATTGCTATTTTTTTAACTTTTTTAAGAAAAGTTTATATTGCATAGAAATGTTGGTTTTCACATGGTTCCTTCAGAGAATTGTAGAACTACACTTCAAACTAAATGCAGTATATTCTTACATTAGTTGGTCTTTATTGAGCTCTAGGCCTACTCAACAAATAGACGTGCACTCGGGAACCTACAGCAGTTCCATCTTCTTGTTAGCAATTAAGGGATCAGAATTAAAATGCGCCAACATAACCACGTGTACTGCAAGTACGCTGCTGTAAAAGGAATAAAAATTACATATTAACGGACAACTAGAAGATGTGAACTTAAAAATGTCTGTTCTTGTATAAAATATAGCGGCATGCTCTACAAAATATTAATAGCAGTAGAACTTCCTCGTACTCACACCTCGTACTCCAACCTCATCCGCTCGTAGCGTGCAGCTGCCTTTTGCCCATGACCGCAAGCGCTGGTGTCGCGCGAAAGGCACGCGAACGTTACCAGTACCGCCAACATGCCGCGTGCGCCTTTACTTCATTCCGGCCAAACTTTGACGGCGCGGTTTAGATTCGCATACAGATAATGGTGACAAATGCGAGCGACCTGCCCAGATAACTGCACTAATCTACATGCAGACTGATGCCGATCTTAACTGTCGTGGCAATAAAAAGAAATAAAATCGCCAAAGCAAAGAAACGCGATTTGTGAATGAATTGACATCCCCCTATATTAAATGCCTAAAATGAATATAAATTATTTAAAAACATATACAAATTTTTACAATGACAAATATGTTCTGCCGGGGTGGGTCACAGCTCTTTCCCCGAGGTGCCAGGCTGGTTTCCTTTAAACGATTAAACTTAATTCAGAAGATTACTAGGACGTTATAGATAAAGCCATAAAATATAGAAAAACACTTTCATCTGCCTATATCACATTACATTTTGATCTGGCAAATGTCCGGTAAGTATATTTCAAAAAGGAATGTCACTTCAGATTTATGAACATCTTTACTAGGCGGGTCTGATTTTAATGAATATGAATGAGTTCATTGTGAGTGTTACATAATGAGTGTTACATTATTTAAAACTAATCAGTCTACATTTATTTGGAGGCTTTAGGTGGGAACTCGCAAAACTAAACGCAAACACGGCCTTAGATGTTAGGGACGTATAATTTTCAAATTACGCAGCATGAATAACTAGCGGAATCTCCATCGAATAAGCAAACGCAAGTTAGTCCGGAAAAAGTAACATAGAAACATTACATTTTGCTTAATAACTACTAGTAGTGGTGATACTAAAATATTCATTATTATCGTGAACGAGGAGAACAAAAATGCATTATTTTTATAACGGAGATGTTCTTACCATGGCGTCATATCCAAGTCTGTTCATGAAATGTGCAGCTTCGGCACCCTTGTAGTAGTTGAACCACATGGTGCCCTGAAACTGATCTCCTGCATCCAGGAGCAGCACGTTCTTCTCCTGACTCCTTATTTCATTTATCTTAGTTAACCTCCTGGCCACCCCGGCGTAACAGTCCCCTTTGGGGGGACATCTGGCAGAGTCCGCATTAGTCTCCTCGATTCGTGCGTGAACGTCGTTGGTGTGCAGCAGGGTGAGCTCCAGACCCGCAAGGAGATCAAAATAACCAGGGCAGAGCAAGAGCCGAATTAAAATAGCAGCGGCAGCTTTGCGTCCCATTTTCAGCCCCCATATGTTTGCAGTGACTAGCAATGCGCTACAAGCGGCCTCAGCCCGAACAGCAGCCACGGCGACGCCGCCGGTTGTCATTTTATACTGTCTGTATTTTGTCGTCACTGAATGAGGAGGGCCGTTCTGCCAAAAAAAGAAAGAAAAATCACAACTGGAAAGTAACACAATTAATGCTCTAAGTTTAGATTTGGCGATTCGTTTGTGGATAATTTGCGTTTTTTTTGGTTCCACATACTAAAAGCTAGGAGCCCCTTTTCCGTGAAGCTTTGCGCGCACACATCCGAGAAACTACGGAAAAACAATGAGTCCCATTGAAAATTTACATTTTAAATGGGCGTATTCATTTTCCCATCTCAGGCAGCGAAAACGCCCAAACATACAGTGCAAAACAAGCCGAACTGAAATACAGCGCACGTGGTGTATAGTCAAGTAACGAGAACGCAAGTAAGTTTACAAGGTAAACTTGCGCTGCACACTGTACACAAGTTTACACTGTACACAAGTTTACACTGTACACAAGCGTCGCATTCTGCATACATACTGATGGAACCAGACGCCACACGTCGACGTGGATGTTTCGACAGTGACATTATGGTAAAAAAGAATGAGTTCCTAATGTTATAGCACAACAGTCAGAATGCTGGAGCAAGAACAGAATCAATCAAGTATAACTAAAAGGTGCTGCACTTTGTTTTAAGTCTGTACACTGTGCAGACTTATAATAACCCTCTTTTAGTCACACTTGATTGGACAGTGACACTGCAGTAATATACATGCTAAATAACTCTTTAAACCGTTTTTGTTGTTCACTGGTTATATGTGCAAGTCCCACTGAAAACAGCACTGGCTGTGTGTCCTGTGACTGGGCTGCCCAGTGGGTTAAACCTCCATGCCTGTGACCGGAAGGGTGCCGGTTTAAGCCCGACCTCGGCACAATAGTCACATGTCTGTGGGCCCTGGAGCAAGACTCACAACCTTCAGCGTCCTGCACAGAGAGGAGAAACTGTAATACCCGTGTTCTTCTCACCCTGGCAGTCCCGCTGGAGATGAATGGCCGTCCCAACTTAGTCCCAACACATCATGTGACATACAACTCAGTACAGTTCTTACAATTAAGGTAAAACTGAAACACCCTGAAGTTTGCAAATTTAACCAACTTAATTGCGCACACAGACTTCAGTGGCGAATCTTCACCATAGCAGGTTAAACTGCAACAAGAGGAACCTTTATCAACTGTCTAAGAGGTTTATCAGAAACATCAAGGTCAAGGATCTAAAGTTCAGTGACATGCAAAATGTATAGAATTAAATGTGAAGTATCCTTCATCTCCTCTCTTCATGTCATAATTGACATAAAAATGAGAAAATAGTTAGACTGTATTCCAGCCAGAGCTAGCTGCTGGTATAAGGTCATTTTGTGAATGCATGTTAGTGTTCATAACGGCAAGAGCTTATGTTCTTCCTCTACTATCCTACAAATGTTCTTACAACATCTCAACTCGGTACTATTTGTGACAACCTCCAAGTAGTACAGAGACTCATATTCCACAGCACAAAATTCAATTTCATAGGTATTAAGTTACAGGTGCGTATCCCCCCAATCCCAACATAAACCAGTACATCTTGTAATCAGGCACATGCTTCTTTGCACCCTTCCGCCTGTTTATTTCAGACTGACGTATTTTACTGCTCAGCAGGGTGTTGGGTCACAGCCCGCAGTGATGTCCAGACTACGCTGGGATGCATTTCTGAACAGCCACCCGCATAGAAAAATTCTTCTGGTCCGAACGTGGTTCTCCAGATACAGGGTATAACGGGCTTGGTGACGGCCCAGATGTAGATCTTCAGTGGCAACAGGTACACATTTCTGCAACTACGATCACATTTTTACTACCTGAAAGTAAATTGTTTGTTATGATTAATATTGTAGCCTGTTGTAGTCATATACATACACATAATAGATTTATTTATTAATTACACGCAGTAAATCATCAACAGTAGCTAATAAAATGAAATAATCATTTCTGCGACAGGGTGGAAAGTTGCAGAGTTGAAAACTGAAGAATGGTTTATTCTCCGAATACTTCCGGCCTGTGGTGAACCGTGGTCGCTGAATCAGCGAATGCAAATGCACAACATGAAAGGCTGCAGTACAAACTGTGCTGGTTATCTTAGCTTTGAGTAACGGCAGCGGTTCATGCCACCTAGGAGAAGCTGCGTGGCGCCTGGCAGGCCGAGGCACGGCAGTGGGTGGAGAACGAGGAGAGAGGGGTTAACACGGAACTGCTCTTTAATACCAGCCATTATATCGAAAGGCCCACACCCAAGCAACATCAACAGCTCGACAATACAGGCCATGGGAACACAGGGATGTTACACAATACAAGCGAGGAGTCAAACACAGGGGATCGTTAGGCAACAGCTACAGCGTGTCGGAGTCCCACATTCAGCTCGGTGAAGGTATTCATGACGGTCAGGAGCACAGCAACTACTCACACTCTTCCACTATGCTGTCGGCCATCCCGGTCATCACCACCCCCGGTCATCACCACCCGTGGTCATCACCACCCCCGGTCATCACCACCCCCGGTCATCACCACCCCCAGTCATCACCACCCCCAGTCCCCACCTCACTTCTGGGACAACTGGCAGGGCGCAGTGGTGAAGGGGGGATGCCATCAGCTGGTGGTTGGCAGGACCCACTGGGCGCTGAACCCTTCCCTTGTGCAGCTGTGAGGGAACCTGCCCCCTTATGCAGATGCTCCAGGTTCCACTGGCACGGCCCATGCCGCTCCTCCATCTCATCACTCATCTGCCACCGAGACCTTGAGAGCATGGCACGCCTCCTCGCTGCCACGCAGGGCGGCCCCTCCTGCTCCTTTGGCTTGCGGCACTCCAGAGCCGGCTGGGCCACCCGGCCGCCACACCTCCTCTCCCTGCTGCCTCCGGCGATGGAGGCCGCAGTTGGGGTCGCACCGTGACTCCATCCTACTTGGGAAGCGGAGGGCCCTCCATGGCTACGGAGCAGCTGGAATCCACAGTGCCCGCCCTCCTCACCTGGACTTAGCCTGGTCCAGACCTCACCTGGTCCTGTGGGCTGGTAAGGGTAGCTTGAGGGGGTGCTGCACGGGTCACTTCAGGCAGACGGGGCAGCACCTCCCTGGGCAGAAGGGTAGTCGGTGCCTCCTTGCTGGCCTTGTGCCTCTCACTCCACAGAGGTTTCATTTCATATCCTGGTTTCCCGTGAGGTTTTATCTCGGCCTATCGTGGGATTCGCCTCAAACAGCAGAGTCACGTTTACGCTTTGCCGCTTCACACGACGGCCCCTGAGATCGCAGGTTTGGCTTTACAGTGCGGAACGGGTCCACTGCAAGCCGTAACATTTTCATAGTGGCTTATACGATACAACTTTATTGTGAGTCATAAACTAAAATCCTTATTACAACTCTGGGTCGCTCATTTAAAACAAAGACATAACCATTCATGTAACACAAAAACTCATTATTATTATCATTATTATTATTATTGTTATTATTATTATGTGAACTGGAACGGTGCCATTTTGCTCATTTGCTGCCTTCTGC
>JABFDZ020000043.1:1932894-1944090 GCA_019775955.2 Pollimyrus isidori
TGTGAGTGTGCGTGTGTGTGTGTGCGTGCGTGTGTGTGTGTGTGTGTGCGTGCGTGAGTGTGTGTGTGTGTGTGTGAGTGTGTGTGAGTGTGCGTGCGTGAGTGTGTGTGAGTGTGTGTGAGTGTGTCCCCTGGTGTCTCATCTAGTGTTCACTCTGCCGTCTGTCCTGTCCTGCCTGTATCATTCATAAAGCTTTAAATGCTTCAGAATAATATCACTATTATTTACTTCAGCCCATCAGTGAAGTGTATATGAGAGATATAAGTGATTTTACTAGTTAAATATACTTGCAAGTAATTTAGAATGGCATGATTTTATTTCAGGGATAAATCAGATTTTACTGTGAGCAGTGAGCTTTTCCTTGAGCTAAACCCTGTACACGTGGGATTAAAGTGACGCATATTTGCCTGCGTATGCCTAGTCTTTTGGAGGTGTTACCCAGTCCTGAATATCTTGTACCATTGTTTTGGGGAAAATAGGACACCTTTGTTAAAATGTAACATAAGTTAAAGACAAAGGGCACTGTGTAAACATAAGGATGGCAGAGGGGAAAAGGGCACTGTGTAAACATAAGGATGGCAGAGGGGAAAGGGCACTGTGTGAACTTAAGGATGGCAGAGGGGAAAAGGGCACTGTGTGAACATAAGGATGGCAGAGGGGAAAAGGGCACTTTGTAAACATAAGGATGGCAGAGGGGAAAAGGGCACTGTGTGAACATAAGGATGGCAGAGGGGTAAAGGGCACTGTGTAAACATCAGGATGGCAGAGGGGAAAAGGGCACTGTGTGAACATAAGGATGGCAGAGGGGAAAAGGGAACTGTGTGAACATAAGGATGGCAGAGGGGAAATGTTGCTGTGGCATCTCCCATTAGTGCTGGTGTCGCCATTGACTAATGAATGCACTTATTTCATTAATAGTTTCACTGACTCAATGACTGCTAGTCATTGTTTTTTGTCCAGGGCAAGTTGTATTCGATGCCCTTTGGATCGATGATAATTTCTGTGATGAATCAATATTTGATTGGGCATTTTATTCCCTGAGAAATACCCAGCTGGTCTCCATTTTGCTGTCATTATAAAGCACAGTGTGTCCTTAGAGGGGTCAGATCATGAAACACACAGACATATTCTATTGTTGACCGATATCAAAGCCTGAGCACTTGAAACAACATAAAGTGTTACCCTGTCATCATTACTTTTAGCAGAGAAGACATACGGAAACATTCACTTGTATTTTTTTCTTTCTTTTTTCCCCGAAGAGAGTGAATATGCGAGATGAGAAGCTCCGCGGACGGTGAGCAGTCACGGCACGGACTACAGTGAGGGATGGGGTCGCGTCCCTGATTAACGATAGCGGGGGGGGCAGCCCCCACAGTGTCATTATCACTGCATGTGAAACATGGTCATATATGAGCGCCCATGCAAACACTTAGGTCATAGAAGAGAACCAATCACCTCGTAGCTGTGACCTGCTCCTGTGGCCAAACAAGTAGGGCATTAACTCATAGGTTGTGGGCTTGAATCCCAGGAGACATTTGTCAAAAAATGTGACCCTTCCCTCTATTGTAAGCCAATTTGGGTTAATGAACTGAAGCATATTGTTAGGTCTGTAATCGGGACTGAGATTAAAAATCAGCCTCGGACTTTTGTCCTGACCAACCACACGTACATACCCATAATGCACTTTGCCAGTTCGGGGTGGTATCTGTAGGTGTTCCCAGCAGTCACTAGTGAAAAGCCAGACGGACAGTCCTGGCCTCACTATGAATTCTCTGTTCACAATTAGAAACTTCTTGCCTGTTTTATTCCCCTTTAATAAATGTAAGGCATCAAACATTAATAAACTCATTTCGGTGCTATGAGAGGTGTACCTGCCGCTCAGATGGAATTGCCCTTATCGGCAAACACAGTGATCTCTCTGCCAAAGCTCCCGCGCTCTCGCTGGGCGTGACAGATTTCCCATTTAAAGATGATTCCTGTCATTTCCCCCCCAGGTCATTAGCCGGCTTCCTGCCTTCGCTGCCACATTCACAGTCAGACGATTCCTGCCAGGGGATGAACATGCCCCATTTCCTGCGTTCCAGACTGGCTTTACTTAAGCCTTAAACATTATCCTGGCCCGTTTTATTACTGGATGGCAGCTTGGTTACGTTGGGGCCCTGTAAATATAAGGAGTATGTATGTATGTCTAACAACCGTTTATGACTTCAGTGGTGATTCTACAATAAAGATTGGACCGGCGGCAGAGAACGCAGCTGAAATAGCAGGTATACAGCCTGTCACCATACCATGCGTAATCAGCCACTAAAAAACGTGTGGTGACAATGTGGAGAAGGAAGTTCATGTTCAAAAGAGAACACATCGTGTGCAGGTCCAAAAGAAATTCCAACAGAGACACCACACTATGGTCCAACGCCGAGCCGGCCGGGATCTCCTGGTGACGTGGCAGATGTCACCAAGACTACAGTGGAGGTGAGGATGCCTCCCTAAGATTTCCTGCTTGGTTACATATCTATATGCAGGCTGAAGGCAGCTACCTATGATGGGGCTACGTCTGAAGGCTTAATGACGTAATGATGTTTCATCAGGAGACCGAACTTCCCAACATTGTGCCGGAGCAGCTGCTGGAGCGAGCGGTAGAGTTCACCATTACGATTGTGAACCCGGAATATGGCCACCTTCTGAATGACCCGGACAGCCCCCAGTACCATGACCTCACTCGGAACCTGCGGGATCAGGTACAGGTCACTCTCTCTTTGGGCTCCTTCCCCTGTCTGACGGCCTGTGGCTCCAACAGCCGTCGCAAGATAGCTGAAGAACCTGTAGATCCATTAGGTTGTTAAGAGCATCAGGAGTGAATGTCCTTACTGTGGCCAAGCAAGTAAATCCAGGCATGTCCTAGACCAGGGGTCTCAAACTGCGGTCCTGGGGGGCCGGAGCTCTGTGTAGCTTAGTTCTTTACCCCTTCTACCACAAATGATTCAGCTCAAGAGCTGTGTGGTAATTAGCACAAGGAGTTGAATCAGGTGCGTTAAATGAGGGGAAACACAAAAACTGTGCAGGGCTCCGGCCCCCCAGGACTGGAGTTTGACACCTCTGTCTTAGACCTTTGATCTGCTTTGTAGGATACGGTCCATGTAGCCTAAACAGGCTGCTTGAATCATAGGCTGTGTCTGAATTCAGGGGTAGAGGGAAGCGGGAATTAACACTGGAAGACCGGATGTATCACAGCGGTGTGACAAGGCTGTCGCACCTCGAAAGGCACCGTCACATGCGGCGTCATATGCGGCATCAAATGCGGCGTCACATGCACCGTCACATGCGGCGTCAAACGCGGCTCGCAGAGTCGCCAAAGATCCACCCAATCGATCCCTTGCAGCCCAAACCTATCTGAAGATTCGTTGTGTGGGGTGAAAGTGGGCGTGTCCCCGCCAGGCGATAGGACGGGTGCAAGGGTTCGATTGGGTGGATCTTTTGCGACTCTGCATTTGATGCTGCATTTGACGCCGCCTCCAAGGTGGGACATCCGGTCTTCCCATGCAGACTTGGAAGGTTGCAGCTCCTGAACCGGGATACAGTCCACGCTTAGTGTGGTCTTACATATGCTTAGTGTGGTCTTATATACGTTTAGTGTGGTCTTCAATATAGCATGGCGGCAGTAGGTGTTCAGACCACGAAACACAACACAGGCAAAAATAAGAAAGGATGATATTTCTTCACATGAATTAGCGTGATGATGTTTGTGACAGCTGAGGTCTTTGGACAGAGGCCTGCATGTGCAAAAAAGGCAATCTTCAAAGATTATGGGAGAATTGGTGTAGTTTAATTCGCCAGCTTGATATTCCATTAAAGATGATTAATGTCAAAGAGCAAACACAATATACCCTTCAAGAGCTCATCGCTCTCTATGGATGAGTATCACATCTGTCCATGTCATTTTGTTCCATAATCATAACCATATTTATTCATTGTCAGATCACTCAGTTGTGCTGCTGACGGGCAGGATACAATTCTGGAGAGTGTAGCAAACTTCAATTTCAAGATTCCGATAATCTAGGATAGAATCTTACAAATGCTTTTGACAGAGATGAGTGAAATATTAATAGTGGTTATACACTGATGATTCTACTCATCTAAGTACTTTTACTACTGAACTTGAGGTGGTACTCAGATGGTGTGGGTCACTTGTGACCTCAGTATATGACTGCTTGTCTTCTCAGATGCAGCAAAGTTTTGAGAAGCTACCAGGATTCAAAGACGTCAGGCTGCTGGGAATAAGGTTTCCTCTCTACAGTTCTTTCTTAGAACCTTTTTTATGGCAGCATAAAGAATTCCAAATGGCCAAAAGCTTGTCAGGTTAAAATGTCCATCTTTTTGGCAATATGTTGTTTCCCGACAATGTCTCAGTGAGACGTGGTGGTCTGCGGGCAGGAGGTCCACTTCGCCTCTATCCTGCACAGCTTCAACGCTCCTGCCTGGCCTGACCGGCCTTTACAAACATCTATTAAGTGGTTCTCAGCAGCTCCTGCGGACCATTACATTCTTCAAATTGCAGAGAAATATATTAGGACTGCAGTCTTCGGTTAAGTCCAGAAAGGTGCAGGACTGGAATGGAGACTGTGAATTGATTAAATCAGTGCCCACGATCCCGTAACACAATGTAGTTTAATAATTCATTTGACTATTAAATGTAATACAATTAAAATTCCACATACTTTAATAAGTAATGTATGTATGTATGTATGTGTGTGTATATATATATATATGTACAATATTTTTATGACTTCAGAAAATGGCAGGCTCAAAGATAATAACTAATTATTTTTCTGTTTCCTTGTCTCTGTCAATCGCAGCGAGGCACCGGAGACTGATGGGTAATTGAATAGTGATGAGAAACCTCTGGAGGTTTTCCCCCAGACATCTGTGCTTGTTCCTGGTAGCTGACGCGGGGAGCTGGACCACAATCCACAACGACTTGCTAACGCCAGGCTGGCAGTCGCTTTAATTACCTTTAGCAAATTGGCTCAACGACAGCAACAAATGGGGCTCAGTGCGAAGTGAAATATTATTGGGAAAAGCGTTGGGGGTACAGACGGGCGGCCTGTCTGCAAACGGACAACGGGCTCCGGAGCCGGATCCCTCCGTGTCTGTGGTAAAAGAGTGTCTGTGTTAAAAGAGTGTCTGTGGTAAAACAGAAGGCAAACAGGCGGCTCTTTTTAATACCACGTCCGTGATGAAAATCGCGTTTTGATCACAACGGCCATCGCAATTAGCCAAACCATTGCGCCCCGATCGGAAGCAGGATGAAGACGACCACAGCTGGATATGTGAAGTCCTTTTTAAACTGTGGTTGGCAGTGGGCCAATTACCAAAAAAACAAAAAAAAAAACAAAAAGGCACAAGCGTGTCATCGAAAAACAACGTGCACTGCGCACCCCCGCAGCTCCCAGAGCACACCGAAACTCACAATCACTCTGAGCGAGAGACGGCGGGGACAGACCAGTGCGAATCGCCATAGTCACCTGACTCCCTTACCTGCCTATAGGGTCTCGCATGCGCCACCAGTCAAAAGTTTTTGCACACACTGACATTTTCTACATTTGCACGTTACTCACGTAACAATCACTAAAAACTGGGGGAAGTTGGTGGCGCAGAAGGCAGTGCTATCGTTTGGCAACCAGAGGGTTGCAGGTTCGAGCTCCGCTTACTCCTGTGGCCCCATCAAAGTGTCCTTGAGCAAGACACTGAATCCCAAATTGCTCCCGGTGTGCAGGTTGGCACCTTGCATGGCAGCCTCCACCACCGGTGTGTGGATGGGTGAATGTGAGGCATAAATTGTAAAGCGCCTTGTAGAAAAGCATTATATAAATGCAGTCCATTTACCATTTAAAAACAATATCAATTCAAGCATTCAATATTCTTTACTAACAAAGTAAGTTATAGCATGTTCACTGAGTGGCTTTATTAGCAAAGTTACTTGATCAGAGTAACCTCCTCTAGCAGTTTTAACAGCAGAGAAAATGTGAGGCGTTCTTTCTACAAGGGACATTAAATACTGTTGTGTTTTCATGGGATGAAACAGATAACTAACACATTTAAAGTTAAAAGACGGCCTAGGATGCGATTCTGCCATCACCACACAACCAGTTAACAGGGTGTCAGACATGCACTGTTACACTCTTTCCATCTCATACAGGAAACTTGCTTAATTTCACTTACATTTTCATTGATAGTTCTTCACTCAAATTTGCAAACCTTAACAAGGATAAATTTGCAGTTTATGAAATAAATGGGACCAGCGGGGCGTACAGACACTTCTGACTGGTGATGTTCCTCCACAGTCGTCCTTCTAATCACATGCTGGCCGAAGGCAAAAACTGCAATGTTGTTCGAAAGTTCAATTCACCTCTCCAGTCAGTACCTTTGGATTCAAGACTTGATGACAATAAAGGATTACTGTAGGACTATGAAGGATCCTCTGTTAAATAATAATATCAGTGGGCAGGTCATGCTTGTCAAGTTATTAAAGTAGTGGAAAACTTGTAAGGGAATGTAAGGTACCAGAGGCATAAAGGAGTTCCTGACAATCCACAGCGATCATGCAAGTGCAGCGTATGACAGTTGGATCCTCTTCTCATGAAACGTTTCTGCTCCTCGAACGCAGAGGCGTGTCGGTGCACTACAGCGTCGTGTTTGAGACGGACACGGAGTCCACTGACGTCACAGTTACAAAGGGCCTGGAGGAGATGATCGAGGAGACTCTGACCAAAGGCAGCTCCCTGCCCGTGGACCTCAGCTCCCTCAGCTTTGATCCAGGTTTGGCAGGAAATTCAAAGATTCATCCTGACTGTTAAAAACTCTACTTTATCACTATCAGTTTAAATGTTATACCAAGTGTCTGCTATTCTGTACTTTGCTGAAGGATCATTGCTGCTACAGCAGATGTATAAATTCTACCAGCATTTGCATGGTCTTCTTCTTCTTCTTCTTCTTCTTCTTCTTGTTATATAAAGTAACCCACCCAACCCCCACACCAATGGTGGAAGGTTCCGAGGTCATCAGCGATGTGGTGAGTTCCTGCCGGCATCACCTACTCACTGCTGAGATTCTCTGCATTGCTGCTTTACAGAAACAAGCAAATCTGGTTGCAGATGTATTTCACACAAACGTGTAAATCTGGTTGCAGACGTATTTTACACAAACGAGTAAATCTGGTTGCAGATGTATTTTACACACACGTTGCAAATGTAAGCCACAGGACTCGGGGGCCGCTGGCGACCTGACGGAGTCGACTGATAGGCCCCTGACCGCGACAGAGGAGACACTCCTGGGCGTTTCCCTCACTCCCGAGGAGGCGGCAGACATGCAGGAGCCGGCCGCTCCTCCCACCACGGCCGGCGGCGTCCCGGAGCCGATCACTGATAGGACTGTGAATGAATTTCAGCCGACGAGCAGCGATGCCGTCGCAACAATGGCGTCGATAAACAAGCCTGAAGGAGTCAAGCCGATAATGACAGATGTGACAGAATCCATTAACGGGGACAATGGTGAGCCCACGAAGGACTTCATTCTATCTGAACCTTCGGAACGGGATATGTTCCAGACTCCCGATAATCCAGTTTCCACCTCTGTTCCAGAAAAGCACCCATTTGCTCCGGCTGATGACATCAGTAAGAATGTAATCCCCAGCAGCGTGGATGAGTTTGGTCTCCAAGCTCAGAATGCTACTGGTGACCTCCAGTCCGACTTAGATAACATCAACGACCGGCAGACTGAAGACGATTCAAGTACCGATGACCTTCAACCTGACGACGCCGTTAAATCTCCAAAAACTGAAGACTCACAGGCTGAGGAAGACATCGTGGGTACGGGATACCTGCCAGAAGAGTCGACTGTGCCTACTCTGGTCCTCGATGCAGTCACTGGAGCAGATGAGGAGAGTAAACGGGGCTCAGAAGACGAGCTGACCTCCGGAGACGGGGCAGAGGGCGACGTCGATCAGGGAGGGACCGCAGGCGTGGAAGAAGACTATCCGAAGGTGACCTCACCACCCGATACCAGCACGACAGGTATGAGAATCTGAATAGTGGATCAACATAAACACACATATTTTAACAACGACTGCAATTTGATTAAAACACAGTATTGAATAAGCCAAGTGGCTGCCGTGTGACTCAGTGGCTTTGAACGTCAGTGAAATCGGATGGGTGTTGGGTCAACTCCCGAACATGGGCACTTAACCCCAGTCGCTGCAGGGACAGGCAGACCCTGCCCTCTGAACTTTGGATAAGTTAATGTAATGTAACATTATGGAAATAATAATTCCAGTGAAGAATATTATCTGAAACGAGAAAAAAATATATCTGCTGGAAAATATTTAGACCATATGCATAAATGCGAAAGATTCCAGGTATTAATGGGGTAATAAACAAAACTGCAGTTTTTAAATTAAATTGCTATTTCTTAGCAACAGCACTCATCCAGCAAAATAGTATATTTAACACTTTTATTTAACAATTTATGTAGCATAATATCAATAATAGGCATTTATAAATAGCAGGTCCATATACTGTATAATATAGCTCTGCTCTACAAAAACCTTGTAACGGCTGTTTGGGTCAGAAAACATCACGAAATATTAAGATTCATTGCTGGCATTGTTTCATCAGCGAATAAATTGTGTCACAAAATACAATGACGTCCTTAAAAATGCATGTTACCCATGTTATACACTCTCCTCTCCACATGGTTCCTTCCACGTAAGCAGAAGACCACATCAGTCCAGGGACCCTGGAGCCCGTTGACGCCGATTCCACGGCTGACGTCTTAGTCACAGAGGAGCTACTGACCACAAAGCCGCCCACCGGATCCATCACACCTGATTCGCAGGGATTCACAACCCCTGACTTATATGACACTGAAGAAGTGACTGCAGGTACTCAGACTGATTCATACATGGATGAACTCACAGATTCCACTCTGCCAGCTATTCCAACCCAGTTCAACCAGACAGACGTGGTCAGCACAGAAACCATCGACTTGCAGGACTACGGCAGTGGAGACCACCTGGAGACCACCGTAGCCCCACCACTGAAGTACCTCACCACTCCTTCCATGACCACTGCCAGCAAGGGCAAGGAGCTGGTGGTATTTTTCAGCCTACGAGTCACGAACATGGTCTTTTCCGATGACCTGTTCAACAAGAGCTCCCAAGAGTACAAAGCCTTGGAGAACAGGTTCCTCGAACTGGTGGGTAAACATTGCTCTACATTTTTGATTTTCTCAAGAACATTTGTTTTATTGTGCTGCTAGTAAATGATACCAAATAATAACTAAATAATCAAAGCGAACGACTGCCGCACAAATGTATTAAAGTCTGCTAGGAAAATAAACAACCGTGAGTACAAACAAACTAGTGAATACATACAAAACATCTTTATATCTAGAAGCGGCAGATGTGGGGGGAGGGGGGGGTGGGAATTCTAGTCGCTTTTTGAAAAACCATCCAAACAGAATGGAACTCAGAAATGAGACACCAGTGTTTCACATAAAGAGTCATTTTGGATGGAAATATATCATCAGCAGGGGTCAGGAGAAGAGATGTGAGGCGTGGTGTGACGCTAAGGGCTGATGCGTGGGGATCTAGAGGAACCTGCAAGATTCAGGAGATCCAGGGTTCTCACGAGATAAATCCTGAAATGAACCAAAGCATCAGCCTGTCATTTTCCTCTAGGAGACAATCGATTTGAAAAGCCGGACTATGTCCTCATCGATTCTCCTTTATCCTAGAGGATTCCATCTGTAACTAAGAGCGTACACATTACTGTGCAGCTGGATCGTACAAATCTTATCAAAATGTGTTACAATAGCTAGGCATAGTAGTCTGTGTGATACAACCAGAGCTTGGAAAAACAACAAAGACTCTCAGATATATAGATAAAAGACTGTAGCCCATTTTCAAATTCTAATACAGTGTAAACAGTTACACTGCAACCAGGAACCGAACTGGACAATTGGAAATTTAATCAATCGATAATTGTGTAATTAATTGCCGTTATCTGGATTGCTGAAGAGATAAACTACCGTATAACCGTTCGATAAATGGAACAAAACAAACAGTCACAAAAAAAATGAAACAGGCAACAATTGACTTTCCCTGTTATATGAGTGCTGGTAGTGAAACACGCATGTTTGTAAACACTGTATCATAATTAGATACATCTTAGAGGCATTTTTGTGAAATTTCATACACATGAAACTGGATACTTCACAATTAGTGCAATTATATAGTTTGTTAGTCCTACCTCAGGGCTCACCGGCCAGAAAATGCGTTACAGACGGGCCCTTCGGAACCGGAATTGGGGAACCTTGTCCTAATTTATGCAAAGCATGTGATTTCCTTAAAATTTATTTTGCATTATATTTAGGCTGCTGCCATTTGTTTTAAACTGGAATAAAAGACATCATAGGCAGACATCTGTCGTTCTGCCATTCAGTGAAATGAGCTAGCAAGGAGCAATGGCCACCCGGTCGACAAATGTACCACCCGATGGAAATCAGAGTGTGTGAAGTGGAACGTCCAACAGTTTTGTCATCAAGCATAAAATCCTACCATATGTTGTCACGGTATTTGGCGGGTGTCACACACTGTGTGCGGTATAGTGGCCTTGGGTCTCCATCGCAACCCTCCCTCTCGAAAGGTCATCTCGTTGTTTCCCAGCTACTTCCACACCTGCAGTCCAACCTGACGGGATTCAAGCAGCTGGAGATCCTGAACTTCAGGAACGGCAGCGTCGTGGTCAACAGCAAGATGAAGTTCGCCAGGTCGGTGCCCTACAACATCACCCGGGCCGTGCACTGCGTGCTGGAGGAGTTCTGCAGCGCCGCCTCGCGCCGCCTGCACATCGACATCGACGCCCACTCCCTGGACGTGGAGCCCGGTGAGTATGGTTAGATGACAGGGCTGGGAGGATCGATGTCTATCATTACAGAAGATTAGCGCCAATAGCTGTGCGCTAATATAGCAGACTCATCTCACCTGTCAGGAAAAGATTAAAAAAACTGCTCATTGATGTCAGGGAATCTTTGCCGGGTCGTGCTCATTGTTCCCTCACAGTTAGGTCGTGCTCATTGTTCCCTCACAGTTAGGTCGTGCTCATTGTTCCCTCACAGTTAGGTCGTGCTCATTGTTCCCTC
>JABFDZ020000043.1:2006985-2018366 GCA_019775955.2 Pollimyrus isidori
AGACAGTTCACCTTTTTGCTCCCCCCCAGCTCTCCGTCAGACAGTTCACCTTTTTGCTCCCCCCCCAGCTCTCTGTCAGACAGTTCACCTTTTTGCTCCCCTCCAGCTCTCTGTCAGACAGTTCACCTTTTTGCTCCCCCCAGCTCCTTACCGCCTTATTACTAAGGAGCAAGAGAACTGGCCTAGGAAACACTGGTATGGTCCAGCCCCTACACTTGGGCTAGACCCTGAAACTCTAGGTGTGACACTGGCAACTGTGATGACCAGCCGTCAATAGACACGTTCCAAGTCAGGCCTTGGGTGAGCATAACACACAGAGTGCATATAAACACAGGGTGATGACTGCAGCCAGACTAACTAGGCTCCTTTCCATTTGCCTGGGGCCAGATATTATCTCTGCCGAACAATGGCTTGCGGTGAGCTACACACATTGCGTAGATGACCGTCCTGGGTGTACCGCCCAACAAATCAGGAGGCCAAGGAGCACGCTGCCCCCCAGACAAGAGCCACTGACACACTGCCGCTAGTCAGCTTCCGGACACACAGCATAAGGGGTTCTGATCTCGGTGTCTGGTTTGGCTGTGTGACAGTACCACCACACAAGGACAAAGTCCCCTTACTCTTACGTTGGGTTCAGCAGCAAACAAGGCTTCTAAATTAGAGGGCTGTTAGGTGTATTACAGTTCACATTGCTGACTTCGCGTCCGGGATAGGCTCCGGACCCCCCCGCAACCCAGTAGGATAAGCGGTTTGGAAAATGGATGGATGGATGGATGGACGGACGGATTGCTGACTTCCTGCAGTTTCTTTAGATAGAATATAAAACATGCTGAAGCTTCATCCAGAGGCCATCACATGTTCCATTCAGTTTCATATACTGGACCGATTTACACTAGACAAGATGGCAATTAACATTCACACTTGACACTAAAACTGGAACCATAACCACCTGAACCTATTTTTGGTCAAAGTGAATGTTAACTCTCCAGGTTCAACCCACACCACACTTCTGCATCACACTGCTCCCAAATGCCATCTATGGGCTTCTCAAACTGCCAATTTTTCCTTCTCTCGGTAGCAAGGGGTAGAGAAAGAATTCCCGATTATCTTTTATTGGTATGATATTCCCATGTGCAACTCTGGGGGGCTGTGATGGACTGCCCCCCCCCCCCCATCCAGGGTTGTTCCCTGCCTCGTGCTTGTTGCTTCTGGGATAGGCTCTGGACCCCCCGCGACCCAGTAGGATAAACAGTTTGGAAAATGGATGGATGGAACTCTAGGGGGTCGGGGGAAAAACAGCAATTTTCTGTTTCACTCCTTTCTTAAATTTCAGGTATGACCCTGTGTAAAATACTCCAGCCTTGCTATTTCCTGTTTCTCCTCGATGAAGGGGTCCTTCCTTGCTTTAGGGGTCTTTAGTCCTGCCTCTAGTAGCCTGTCATAGATTGTCCTAGCAGAGCACTTCACACCACTTAATGTTTACCATTCTTTGAAGGTCATCCTCTGATTTACGAAGCACTGCCAGATAACTTGACGGTCAGCTCTGTTGCTTCTGCCCTCTGCCTGGCTGGTTTTTGGTTATTGTGCTCTGCTGTCTTAGAAATTTTGAGCTTGGAAGCAGCCTGCCCTCGTAGTGCTGCCTACTGCCAGCAGAACCAGGATTTAAAAATGCCGATAAAAAAATTAAATAAAAAGAGTCGTCTCTTAATTTTTTCCAGAGCTGAATCCTGGGGATCTTTTAAAACGGCATTTAAAATTGCATTTACAGCAAAGAGCAGCACAGAAGGGGCAGACTGATAGGGGCCGACACATTGTACGAGGTAAAAGCTTTTTAAAAAAAAAAAAAGAAAAGAAATTGGCCCAGAAGAGTAGTTTAGAGCAGAAAACATAGATGGTATTGTGGTAATATGGCACACTGTGGTATTTAGAAGTATGAGCGACAAAATCAGCCAAACGATAACATTTCAAAACATCAAAATAGTGTTGCTATTGAAAATAGCATCAAACTAATATATATGGCAGTATGTCTGGCCGATATGATGGCACAAAATATTCAATACCTGTCATGCCTAGATAAAATCATAAAATGGCAGGAGTTTCCTCTTAAGACGCAGACATCAGGTGCCAGCGCACAACACCGTGCACTACACCACGTACACCACCACGTACTATGGTAGTACACCGCGTACTACACCGCGTACAACACGGCCTACACAACCGCGTACAACACCGTGCACTACACCACGTACACCACCACGTACTATGGTAGTACACCGGCTACTACACCACGTACACAACCGCGTACAACACCGTGCACTACACCACGTACTATGGTAGTACACTGCCTACTACACCACGTACACAACCGCGTACAGCACCGTGCACAACACCACGTACTACACCGCGTACAACACGGCCTACACAACCGCGTACAACACGGCCTACACAACCGCGTACAACATATCAAAGTTGCGACAAGCGACCGGGCAAGCGGGGCTCCGGTAGAGCTGGTAACAAAGACGACACAGAGCACTCGGAAGGGGCCACGCCTGGCGCCATGACTAAACCATCTCATGTTCCTCTGATTACACCTGGGCCCTCGCATCTCCACACCCCACCTTGCAGAGTGGAGCCGCAAAGCGGTGCTGCAGCTCAGCATGCATGCTGGACACCCGTCTTAAGGAAAGGTGGTGCATCACAGAGGGGCTGCAGAGAGCCCTGCATCTATACCGCTTAGGAATCCGCACTGTAGCATCAGCCGGAAAAATAAAGCAGGGATGCCCAGCGCTCTTTCCCATGCACTATACTGCTTGCTTGTTTCTGCCCAACCGAGTCTTTGTTTAACCTTTTTGCTTTAAATGACTTGTTTATTCAACAAATCAGTCAACTGCTTTTTCAATTAAGCTAAAGAAAATGTATTTAAGATGAAGTGTAACCTGTACTGGTGAAGAAACACATGTCTGAACAGTTTCTGTCACTGAAATGAATCATTTGCCTAACTTACTATATTTGAATAGGAATGATTGGTTATGTTCTTGAATGACTAAACTGCCCTTGAGCATTTATCTGCAAATAAATTATATAATTTAAATTGGCGGATTTATGTTTCACAGAAATTAAAGTTTTGTTGTATGAACAACTTCAAATTAAAATTAACTGAAAACTTACAATAAGTTCTCAACTCCTCCTTCAACGTGACAGAAAGCACAATATATACTCAAAGGCTCAATAAAAAGAAGCATGTTTCTTAAGTGAGAATCAGCACATGCACCATGTGGCCCGTCACAGGTTCCCCTGGTGAGAATGTGACGGCCAGCTGGCCTCTTCATCAATGACCGTAAATGCATATGGAGGCATCATAAGAACATATATGGAAAAACTGTGACAGTGTTTTGAAAAATGTCCAAATTTCTCACAATATTACACAACACGGCAATTAGTAAAACAAATGATATCCCATAGCATGGGTACCTGACTAGTCCTTTTTAAGCTCTTTTCATGCTTCATTAGTTAGAGGTGGACCCATCCACCCAGTCATTCATTTGTTTATTTAGCTAGGATGGTCCAGAGCCAAACCAAAGACTCAAGATTCAAGGCTTAAGACAATTATGTGTCACATGTATGTTTCACACCAGAAGTGTAACGCAAAACCTGCTACTCCATGCAATAAACAAGTTAGAAGACTAACAAAGTAACATTAAATAAGTTGTATAACAACTACATAAATATAATATATATAAATATATAAAAGTGGCCTGGGGGCAGAAACTGGTGGTCCAGGAAGACTATGGTAAAAATTAGGGTATATGCAAGACACCAATCTGTCCCTTCAAAACTCAGTGAAACAGGGTAGGATGGAGCAGGGTAAAGATTCACCCCTGATCGCTAATGCTAAGCAGAAAGCCCTGCCGGTTAACACGGCATGTTGTATTCCCAGGCTAATGATATACTGAAACACTGATGCATACCATGCGCTCTGTGCTGACTGGGACAGCCGGCAGCCACCCCCCACAACCTTGATATGGAGCTTAATTATAGCTGGATGGACTAGCAGATATACCACAAAGGCAGTGAGTAATGAATGATATCGCAATTCGGCCAATTGACAATTCAGACTGACGCTTTAATACGGCCGTCGTTCCCAGATATAGGAGGACAGACAAAAACTTTTACATAGAGCACCTAGCAAACAAAACACAGACACAAAGGCCTACAATTTACCCATTCAAAATTAAAGCCTAAACAATACCTTCTAATGAACCTTTAATACTGTGCATTTCTCTTATACATTTTGACAAGTAACACAGATGGTCAGAGGTCCAGGTTTCTTCCCCATTTGCAAGTCAACCGAATGGACACTTTTACATTAAACATTCACACAGTGAGACTTAGTATGCAAGTATGTACTTTACCACAATGATGTTACAATGAATGTCTTACAATTCAGATATGTCAGTGTTCCACGCGAAATTTCATGAAATTATTTTGCTTGTATAGTATTATATAGTAGGCTACAGCACATTTACTTTAATGTCAGTGCTTTGATAATTCCCAGAAGAAGGGAAAACATTACATTTTTATTTAATGAGTTTATTCAGAACTCCCTTAACCGCATGCAAATGGCATGACATAGCTTAAGTTTTGGGCGAAAGCACTCATAACAAATGAAGCAGGTGAGACTAAATGAATGAGAGGGGGGAAATTAAGAGCCGCAGATTTCCAACGTTGCACATTACAAAAAAAAAAGAAACATATATTAAGGATCATTATATCATATCCAACCATCAGCGTGTTACCAGGACTTTCAAAGATAATCTGCTCAGCGCAGTAATAATGACTGACATCATTCACGCCGAGTCTCCTTACTGTGGCGCTGTGACTGATATCCACGCAGAAAGCTCCCACCAGGACAATGTGACCGAGATGAAGCGCACATATTTACATAAATACATACAAATCATACTACAGCTGATCATGTGATCATTGCGGGGGTGAATTCTGGGAAACTGAATTTGTGACCAAAAGGCTTCATATTCAAGTCCCTGTGGCCCTTCATAAATCACTCAAATAATGGTACAAAAACTTTATGGCACCTTAAGTTATTCAAATAAAAGTACTTGGAAACAACTAAATAACAAAAATATGGCTTCTGCAACTGAATGTAACAGAAAGGCAACGGACAGCAGTGAGTAAATGGCTGTAGTCCGGTTCGGGCGCTGCATGTCAATGAGGCGTCGTCCCGTTCCGAACAATCCCGCGAGTTGCTGGCACGGAGCACCGAAGGCATCTCGAGTTAACGAGCAACCTTTGAACCCGCGGCGGCACTCCGAGGGCCTACCCTCCGGCTCCCTCTTTTGCAGGCTCCGCATTTCTAATAACGAAATAACGCCCGTATTAGTTGACGCCTCGGCCAGCGCAAGGTGCCCCCCGATACCGGGCTGAAGTTAACAAGCCAGGTTTAGTTTTAAGTAAAGTGACGGCAAACGCCGGCGTCCATGCATCCTATGCACCCTAAAGACGCTTACGTTCGCGTTTAGCATTTACACAGTGACACCACGCAAGAAGGTGCCGCGACACACCGTCCGAGGAGGAAAAAAAGCTCCTGACAAGCGGCGGGACTTGAACCCTGCAGCTGTGAGCATTCCCACCGGCCGTCCCGTAGAATCAATTTTGCTTATCAAATTCACCTGCGCGAATAAAAAGCCGGCTGTAAATCCCCATCTACATGCCAAGACAGTGCGGGACAGGTGTAGGCAATGTTATCACTCAGCCGTACGCACCACTTTAAGGTCTGGAGACGGTAACAAGCGGGGCTGCCGTGTTTTGACAGCCTCCATTAGCAGCGACATCACCGGCGAGCCGCTCGCGACCGGCCGGCTAGCGGCGGACTACACGTTTAAAGACCACTCCGTAACACCTACCGCCATTACAGGTAGGAGGGCATCACTTCTTACCGTACTTACTTTGTGTTCTGCTTAACCGGTACTGTCGTGGAAAAAAAAAGTTTTCCCCCCGAAAGATCCCCGGTCGGTGTCCTCCGTCGGCGGCAGCAGCCGAGCTCTCCTCTGCCTCTAAGCGCCGAACCAGGAGCGGAGGAGAGGCACGGCATGACGTCACGACCCAAATAAGCACTTACATTAGTTAGCCGATGGGGGCGCTGCTCCACACATTCAATATATACAGATCCAAGTTCCACTACTTTCGAACACCTACAATTGAACTTACACAGCGTTTAAAATACAATAATTTTGGTAGAACGACTTAGACTACGCCATATATATAATATAATAATATACCATGAAAATAGCAGACAGGAACTCTGACAACAATCACCCAGTATTAAATCAAATGCAAGTCAGCTCAAATTCCTCCATGGACATTGTGTTCCGTTTTAAAGACAAAAAAGAACAGGTGTTCCACCTAATCTCATTCTCCGTTCAGACTTTTAAACTGAAACCAGGAAAAAAAAAAAATCACCATTAAACTCAGATTACTAAAGATAGCCCTTAAGTCCCTTTGATTACCAGTGGTCAAAAATATTTCAAACAAAAACAGTAGAATTCCGTGAGCCACGCTGCTGGGAACCCTAATAAAATAATACAAAATATATTATTTTTTTTAATGAAGTTTAATTTATATTAATATAAAGATGAAATAAAAAATAAATAAATATCTGAAAGGAGTGCGTTGCCTACAGCATGAGGCGGGGGGCTGGATGGAAAATTGCAGTGCGGATTATATTGTCCTGCTAGTAAGATGGTTTGCTTTATCCTCTACAAATGACCATTTAGAGAGATGATCCCCATCACCTTTTCCCCAGATGGCGCTGGCAGCCGTGCAGCCCCTGCCAACTCGAACCCTGACAATCACCCCCAAGACTACGTCGTGTCAGTCTAGGTGCTCATTAATTTTTGAAGTCCAGTAACCAAACACAATCGACGTATTTTTTAATAGTCGACATTCTATCCGAGACTGAAAGGTAATATATTGTAAGGGCCTCTAATGAGAGGGTCATCTGATGCACTCAGAACTGCGTCATGTTACCTAATGAACAAATATGTTTCTTCAAACGTATACATATGATTTTACCCTACGCTAAACAGGCTAGTGACTCCATATTGGTCTATGCATGTCTGTCGTCAGTATTAAATATTTTTTTTATATATGTTATCTAACCAGTCAGCATGTGATTGGAATTTTAAGGATTTACCTATTTAGCATCCATTTTTTCCTCACTGTCACATATCATTCAGGGTAACTGTAATCGATTCATAGAGCAGGATATTTTGACGGCTGTAACCGAGCATCAAATGCAGAACTGAGCAATTCGCCCCCACAGTAGAAAAACAGGACTTGTCCTTTGAAGTTGTACAGCCTTAAGCACTATGGCCCTCGTCTGATATCTTGAGCTTGTCCCACTGCCATATAGTAACTTAAGAGAAACATTCCATTGTACATTCAGGTCCTCGACACATGACTAACACACAAGCTCAACAAGTGAAGTGAATGTTCTGGGAAGGAACTAGAGCAGTCCACCCAGCACAGAGAACACCCAGCACAGAGAACACCCAGCACTTTTAAATGCTTTTTCCATCTATGCCTAAATTCATCTGCTCACCTGGAGAGCCAAATACCCTCTTTATTAATGTCAACATGACGACACCATCACAGCCACATGGCTAAAGCAAACCACTGATTATGTTGTTCTTTGTGGTAGAAAAATATATTTTCTAAAGATGAGGAATGGGGGGGGGAATCCAGCTGTGAGAAAAGTAGACTGCAGACACATATTCATACTTTAGTTAAATATAAAACATCGAAAGACCTGTGCTTGCGGAAGTGAATTTCCATAAATCTATAGACTAAATCCGAGTCAATAGATGCAGAAACCATAAACAAAAGGTGTTGCGGTGGCACATCAGGAGTTACCACACGACAGCCACTGCTGAGGGAAAGAGCCAGAGGCCGTGACAACCTGACACAATCACATCTTCTGGTCAGAGGGAACAGCTCGTCGGGGGTGATGATCATCATGCCACGTCAGCAGTTTCTTGCAGAGGTTTGTAGGAAAATACCAGGCACAATTTCACAAAGTGCTACGGCTGACAATGTTTGCTGCCGCAGGGTGCATCATGGGAAACGGGGGAGCAGCATTCCCAAATGCGAGCAGAAACCACGGCACAGGCACGTCAGACACGGTACCAATAAACGTTAAAAAGAAAAGGTTACAAGGTAGATTTCTATACAAGGACATCATTAACTACATTCTGGAAAGACGTTTTTTGTTTTTTAAATTTAGGCCAAATTAGCGGCGCTTCACCTTTAAGAGTCGCAAGACAAGTTATAAACGCAATAAAATCTGAAGACGCAGGAGAATGCGGCCGTGCATGGTCTCCCGCAGCAGCGACTGCGAGGAGGTGGTTCCATTGCGCTCGTCTTGACCGAGAGACGCCATTATTAAGCGCCGAGCGGGCATCTGGCAGCTAGCAGAGTGTCAGGACACTTCAGTCAGTCAGTTCTGCCATTTATTGACAGCTTCATGATGGGTCCACGGTCTGCTTTCGTCCTCAAATGCAGCATGGTGATATTCCTGGTCTCCTTAAAACACAGCATTGAAGGTGGTGCTGATCCATCTGCGGGGTACCAGATGGCGGAAGAGGCGCTGGCTCTTCTGTCAATAATTAACCAGATAACCTGACAAACCAGCAAGTCAGAAGAAACAGATGAGGGACAATGTTTCCTGGCAAAAGAAATGACATGAAACGCTGTTATATCCCTTCAAATGGCTCCTTACAATTAAGCATCCATTCAAAAAAAAATAAAATAAAAAAAAGACAAAACACTAAATCTTTCACAGTAAGAAGTAAAGCGCAGGTCTGTCCTCCGTTTCCACGTGTTTAATACTCAAGGTTTTTCCACAAGAACGTGGGCACAGGTCAGAAGGCGTTTTAAACAGGCACCAGCTCCAAACTTCCCTTAATAAAAAATAACCTGGAAAAGGTGGAAAAACAAACTCCCAGCTGCATCATTTTCAACAAAGTAACATCCACGTTACACACAGCTCAAAGGTTGGGGAGAAAGCTTTGTGCATGAACATCGAAACAGTGCATCACACAAATTCTTCAAGCTCCATAGATGTGGAACGGCCTTCTGGGGACGCAGCAGCTGAGAAGTTATGAATGGGAGGAAAAACAAAAAAAAACAAACACTAAATTACAAAGGCAGCATGAACTCAACATATGTACATTTTTTATTTGATACAAATTTAAAATGTTCTCTGTCATTAACGGAAGGAATAGGTCGGTTTCATAGAATAGAAATAGGGATGTCCAGCAGCGTAGAATCACGGGCAGCCCCGTCGGGTGACTGGGCCAGTCTGGGCCTAGATGGGCCGAGCGGGACCAAGGCCAACCATGAGGGGATGACAGTACAGCAGCCCGGTCTCAGGGGCTCGGGGCCGGCATCGGGTCAGAAAGGTCCCCAGGGTCCAGGTCTCTGGAGGCACTCTGGCCTCTCTTGTCCAACTGCTGCTTGCTCTGGATTTTAAGAATGAGCTCCTTGATCTCCTCGCGCTTCGTCTTCATCCGCTGCTGCGGGAACCACTCGGACAAGTTCATGGGCAGATGGAAGCTGGGGATGGGGTTCTGGGTTGGAGAGCACCATTGAGACGGGGTGAGACTGAGGACTCACACGGTCGATTTTATACAGCTACAAGAGCCCGAAGACCCAGGGTTCCTTTTGGGAATTAAAAGCAAAAATCTCCCAGCAGGACCACAGCGAACGTCTACCATCTCACTGATGTGCTTAAAAGCAGAGGCAGAAGCAGTCCGGTGGGAAGCTCACCTCAAAGAAGCTCTCCACATACTGCAGAACGTAGACCCCACAGTCGCTGAAGTTGTCTTGTTGGGGAACGTGGGGACTGGAGCCTTTCATGACCTCCTTGCCGAAGCTCCGCTGCGTGCCCCTCTTCGCCTCCCACTCCACCTCCAGGTACCTGCAGGAGGACAACAGCGGCCACCAAACATGGCAGTTTCCTCTGCCTTATTCTGAACGTATATATACAGTATACAAGCAAATGACACACACACAAAATACAGCCTCAGAGTATTCAGCAATACATTGCGTAATTAACTGAAATTTAAAAGATGAAATTTCTTGTGTGGCAAATATACAATCAGCGTGAAAACCGGGATGACTATGAAGTTAGCTTCATAAGGCTTCTTCATTGTACAGTGGTACCTCGGTTCTCAAACTCACTAGAACTCGAATTTCTTGAAAGTCGAATAAACCAGTTTGACCTAGAACTCGACCCGAACATCAGAAGTCAAACCGTGAACGCTGACCTAATATAAAATTGTATGCGCCAGGAAATGAGTCACACGGCACGTCTCAGGAGAAACAAAAGATAACACTTGGACCTACATAGCTGGACCTACGCCGTTTCATCCAATGACTACTTAAAGATTACGCAAAGCAGGAAAGCAGAAGATTAAAAATGATTTACTCTCGTAAAGTTTTCACCACCGTTGACCTGGTTGGACCGCGCAAGGAGTCCATAATAAGGATGCAAGGCCTGGGAATCAGAAAGACACAATCAAGCTCAGATCACTTCCACATTCATGCTGATTTGTCAGTATGGTCGTGAAAGTTGATCCAAGGTTACTGCATGAAGGCATACCCCTAGGGCAAAACAGCAGCCTGTTTCATCTAAAATCCCTTTGAAATATACATTTTAATCTGGTTTTGTTTTTAGAATGACATCATGTTTGTTTTCGACTAGAAAAAGATCAACCAAATAACATTTACATTAGCAATTATTAAAATGACAATTTGCTGCTGTTCTTTATATTGCTAAAAATAAATACTATATATAGTTATATAGAAAAAAATAAAATCAGATACAGTCAGGGGACTAAAATTAATCTTCGGCAGCTAACAATACTGCAATAAGCTAAAGAACCTTTTCCGAAAGCAGTAGGGGCACCGTGGGACATGGCGCCATCTACTGGCAGCTAAAGGAAGTACTCCAGGTAAGAAAGCCGGGTCAGAGTTCAGTGGGAGCCTCTTACTGTTTACAGATGCTGTCCCGGGAGGTCCATTCAGTGCTCTGACAGGAAGTGAGACTATCATCCGCCAGAGTGCCATCCTCACTGCACTCATCCTTTACAGTGACAAAGACAGATTCCAGTCACATTTCAGGTTGCAGCACAAAGAACATCCTGCACGCAGAACATTTCCAAAGGTGACAGCAGACTCCCTTGACCCAACATTGATTCTCAACAGTCGACATTCTTATAAATGTCATGCATTCACAGTGTTGGGCATTTCAGGTCCAGAAGCTACAAATCCAGACCATGATTTTGTTTCTACCCAGCAGCTGA
>JABFDZ020000043.1:2047435-2061221 GCA_019775955.2 Pollimyrus isidori
GTGTGTGTCTGTGTGCGTGTCTGTGTGTGCGTGCATGCGTGTCTGTGTGTGTGTGTCTCTGCCCTCCCATGCAACACGGACCCCGGCTTTCAGCCCTCTGCTCCAGCCTCTGCCGTGACCCTGACCACGACGGTATAAAGCCAAACAGTTTTCCTGTGACATACAGCAAACACGCTGCTTCCCCTTCGCAGCCTTCTGCTGTGCTCTCCAAAACATTCTGCGCAGTAGATCTCAGAAACAGAGAGTACATATTAAAGGTCCACACACGCAGTCATTCTCCGATTCCTCACTGCAGCGCCGTTTGTTTCAAAATCTTATTAATGGGTTGGAAATGGCCGCCATGCTGTTTTCTCTCGACTTCCATCTCTAAATCAACAAGATGTACGGTTTCAGTGCGGCCTTTGGACACGGTAAATGTGGTGGAACAAGATTAAGCTCTCAAACCTCCTTTCAAAATGTCAAGACATCGCAGGGCAGTATCCAGGCAGTCAGGTTCATAAATCGTGACGGAGGAGCACAGAACAGGGTGTGTATCAAGGGTCCTGGGGCATCTGCCCACCCCCCCAGCTACCTGCGGAAACTCTGCGGTGGACAGAAGGCATGAGGAGAGGGGCAGCAAGACTGGGGGGGCACAGGAGCATCAAGGAACCATGCAGAGGAAGAGCAGGCAGATCTGTATCGGTGGGGGGGGCAGTCACTGAACACAGAAGGGGGGGTGGCCAACAGCAGGTGTCAGGGACATCGTACAGTGTCTCCGCGGTGACATCGTACAGCCGCAGGACGTTTCTGTAAAATAAGCGGCATTAACTCTGTAGGAGCTGGAGATTTCAGGCATTTGACTAAACTAATTAGCGTGGTAATGGGCCCCAGTTAAGGCTCCTTCCGGCATTGGGGCTGCCGGCAGGTCAGAGAGGGGCAGGCGAGAGGGGATGTGACAGCAGTCCGACGCACCGCCAAGCCATCCAATCGTGCGTACGAGCCAGTTAATGTTGGCGATGAGGGAAAATTCACACGCCGTGTTTCACACGCCCCGTGTCGGCCAGCGCGTCTCCCAGACCCTCGCCCGCGTCGGCCAGCGCGTCTCCCGGACCCTCGCCCGCGTCGGCCAGCGCGTCTCCCGGACCCTCGCCCGCGTCGGCCAGCGCGTCTCCCGGACCCTCGCCTGTGTTGGCCAGCTCCTTTCCTCCACGGTAAGAAAATACTTGCCACCCACTTCCAATCGCATGACCAGCCTGAGAGAAACAGGCTTCGAATTGCAGTGTCTTCAACAGCGGGGAGCTTAACCTTTCATACAGCTCTTTTCAAAAGACTCCATGCATTCCAAATTATAAATGCATTTGCAAACTAAAGTGTGTCCTGCATTACACACATGCAACAGTCAGGTGGCTAGCAAGCCACGCCCCCCCAGGACACCTCATGCAGGAGTGAGAGGGAGATCAGGCCAGTGTCGTGCCGGGAAAACACTTACCTGATGTCATCCAAATTCAGGCTATTTCTGGAACAACAGGTACATGGAATTAAAGCTGCCTTGTGTTTGTTTTTTAAAATAAAAAAATATATAAATGGATTGTGGACGGCTGCCCTGGGGGTGTCTGCAATCAGACAAACTCCACCCGGCATCTCAATTTAATAAATAATAATAATAATAAAATAAAAGCGTAAAAAGAACGATGAGCCCTTATATGGAGCAGTTTGTGGAACCCTGGGTCAGGAGAGACGTGGACGTACTCGGGCGTAGACGACAGAACCCCGAGTTATAACACGGCGGTCGTAACTTAAAACTGTACACGTGGGCATTATGGGCAAGGCATTCCCACATAAGAGGGCGCAGGGAGGCGGGTGTGGGCACGCGCCAACCTGATCGGTCGGGAGCTCCTGAGCGGAGATTCAGCCCCCTTCAGCAGATGCGTGAAGTACTGCAGGCAAGAAGACGGGGAGATGTTTGGTGAAGACAGAGCCCTCGCCATAACACACAGCAGTGAGGAGGACAGAGGAGTCTCCACGTGATCTAAATCTCTTCTGGGAACCACCTCCCGTATCGTACCTCATCGCTGTGGCAGAACATGGGGGTGAAGACATTCTCCAGCAGCGAGAAGACGTGTTCGTAGGCCTCGAACAGGCAGGGCGACGTCTGCAGCTTCACCACCCCGCTGTAGGATCCCTGAGCGACTGAGCGGTAAAGGGAAGGGAACTCAGACTCCTACCGGTAGCACGTGTGTACTTACGGGCGGGCAAGGAAAACAAAGCAGCCAGAACTCTGCAGGATTACTACCCAAGGAAGTAGGATGTTGAAACTCTGAGCGAATGTTTACACCCCACATGGGAGGCGTCTACAAGTGCGAAAACACATGTTCCCTCCCCCGCAGGCCCACAGCCCCTCACCCTGACTGCATGGGAACGTTCGCAGAATTTGTACGTTGACTCTCCTCACCCCCGCCCCCTCCCCCCCCCGGGCGTCATGGTAACGGCCGCTCACTCTTCCGTATCTCTTCCACCACGACGGGCTCGAAGCGGATCTTGTCGACGCTCTCGTCCAGGCAGTAGGTCTCGTACAGCTGCTTCACCTCCTCGTGCAGAACCTGCATCTGAAAGTCGCTCAGCTCCGGGCACAAGATTTTGTCGTTGAATTCCTCTGGGAGGGGAAAAGAGGAAAAAAAAGTGGCAAAGAGCTCACTGATCATGAAAGTTTGGCCTAGTGCCACATTAAACAAGCCTGGTCTATTGTGCGTAGTGATCCTGCTTAGTGGATAAGCAGAGCGGGGCCCTGGACTCACCCACAGCCAAGCAAAACTGCAGCACGTGTACAGCACCTTCCTGTTTTAGGAAGTTCATGAAGCGGAACAGGAGGTCCTGCTGCTCACGGATCTCCTTCAGCTCCAATTTTAGCACCTGCAGACACGAGGGGGGACGACTGGGGAGTCAGGGGGCGCCGCTATGAAAGCGGAGGACTGTGGGAAAGAGGGGAGTAGGCTTACGGACGACTTTCTGTTGCGTGACTCGGAATACTTCTGCAGAAACGGCACCAGAGCAGATGTGGGCCCGGTGGCCGGCTCGGGCTGGAGGAGAGGAAGAGAACGGGCTCAGCCCATTGGCTGGCTGAATGGAGACACGCCTCTGAGAACGGAGTACAATACCGCCACCTAGTGGGCTCTAATTATGAGCGGTCGCCACTGACTTTGTTAGGGAAGGAAGGTTTCACATGTACCTACCGGAGTATCGTCGATGAAGATGAGCACCAAGTGATTCACAGTGTCCTTGGGAAAAGGGCCAACAGATCACAACGAATGAGACAGCGGGTGTGCGACGGTCACCCAGAACAGAGAGCTTCCTCCCGTCCACCTCCACTCAAAGATCCCCGGGGACGACGTCACACTCACAGGGTCAGCAAGAAAGTCCATGGCGGGGAGCAAGACGGAGGCAGCCAGGGTCTCCCGAATCAACAAGGCGAGGGACCTGTGAGGGGCACAGACACACACACACACAGACACACACACAGAGAAACACACACACACACACACACACAGAGAAACACACACACACACACACAGAGAAACACACACACACACACACAGAGAAAGACACACAGAGAAAGACACACAGAGAAAGACACACAGAGAAAGACACAGACACACAGAGACACAGTGGCTGAGATGACAGAATAGTGGCTTCTCGTCGGTTCTAATGATCATACTGAGACACACAGGCCAGCATCTGGTTTATTCTGCGACGCTGCACCTGCACTCAGGAGCCTTCGGGGGCAGTATGTACGGGAAGAGCATCTCCGTCAGCTTCCTGAGGTACAGCAGCTCGTCTCTGCGGCTCCGCAGCGCCACATGGAGGTCGGATCCGTACTCGTCCAGGGCCGCCAGCTGCAGCTGTTCCGAGTTCCTCACTGCCGGCCCAGACCAC
Source organism: Pollimyrus isidori (assembly GCA_019775955.2). Classification (NCBI taxonomy): domain Eukaryota; kingdom Metazoa; phylum Chordata; class Actinopteri; order Osteoglossiformes; family Mormyridae; genus Pollimyrus; species Pollimyrus isidori. The sequence continues at coordinate 2,051,345 of JABFDZ020000043.1, forward strand.
GTTACAGTTTACTGTCCACCCTGCTGCTGATGCGCCTCTGAACGGCGTAAAAACCGCGTGCAGATACCTTTCTGCCGAGCTTTGGCGACGATTTCGATGTGCTTCATAGCCGCTTTGAGGACTTTGCCCGTTATAAGAGACGGAATGTCAACCTGGGCAGGGAAGGGAAAGCAGCGGATGCTTATACTGCTGGGCCCCATTTTCAAAACAATTTTCACATTTTTTTTTCTTTTTTACGCAAGACGCATCAGATTTAAGACGAAACAAATTACGCCGAAGGAAACACTAAAGAATCGCATAAATATGACCAACATAACACAAAATGAAAAAAGGAATCCAAGTACAATCCAAGTGGAATACATTACAATACAAGTAAAATGCAAGTATAAAAGCATAAACGGTGAGGTGCAACTAAAGTGAGTGCGTGTGCATAGGGGGCGTGAAAAGGGCTCCCTGTAACGTGCACAAATGCGGGATCACTTAGACATGATGCTACCTATAAACAAAATGCGAAATAAGGCAACTGTTCCAAGACCAGTTTTTTCATATATATGTGGCCTGTTCAGAAACCTTTAAAACCAACACTGAAACTGACAACCGTCCTGTGAGGAAGTTCGAACCCTTTGCGGGTGACACCAACACAGAGACACGCGACAAGCGCGCAATACCCTGCTCCTCCAGAAGGTGGCAGGTAACGCTGGTGAGACAAGGCCCGTGTCGTGAGCAAACACCTCAGGAACCTTAGAAACGGCAGGTGCCCAAATTATTGTGGGGGAGCGCAGATCAAAACTCCATCCCCGCTGAACAATGAAGCGGCATCTGGCTTTTCAAAGCCTGAAGGACAGAGAAGACCGATGACAGTGCCCCTGCCGGGTCTTAACCCTAACCCCATCTCCAGTCATGCACGAGGGATGCGAACAGTCCAAAAAAAAAAAAACCTATGCGCCATATAAACAAAACAAGTGCATAAACGAATCAATCCCTCTGAGGAGTTTCAAAGATTCCGCATTTTCTTTGAACTGTTGTACACCGTTTTGTACATTTTAAAATCCGAATTTACCGTGTCTGACAGGTGAACGTGCCTCTATAGGGCTTTACCTTCTGTGCTCGCCGGACCAAGACGGCTGCAAGAAAACGCAGCGACACTCTCAGCTCGTCCACAAAGGTCTCGTCGTCCGTGACGTCCCTTAGGAAGAGGAGAGGAGGTCATTCGGGTGCGCAGGGCTTATTTAAACTTCAATTCAATTCAATACTTTATATAGCGCCCTTCACAACAGAGTTGTCCCAGGGCGCTTTACATGGGTGTGTTAAGAACACACTGATGTACATATAAAATTAGCTACATAAAACAGAAGGAGGACAGAAAAGAATGAAAAAGAAAAGGGAAAAAAAAATAATTGACAACGAAGAAGAGGAACCAAAAACTCCCACGCGGGGAGAAAAAAAAACCTCTAGGGGTCCCTGGTCACCTGGTCGCCGAACCCCCCTGGGCATGCTAACAATACAGGAAATTAAAAGTGATCATTCTTAAACCAGGCCCAGTGTCCAGTGTCCTCACAGAAGACACAGGCATCCCCCACACAAGGGGGCGCCCTGCCTTTCACTAGGGATGGAATATTAGATCCGCGTGTGCAGAGAGACACGGGAGTCACAGGAAAGCACACATACCTGTACCAAGGGTACACGAAATTCTCAAGGACCAACTCCAGAACCTGGGAACCAACAAGAACACGACTCGTCCCTAAAATACCACCAGAGAGATTCATTTCAAAGGCACGGCGTTGAACATCAGGGCGGCACCTACCTCTGCGATAGACGCGTCCACCTTGGAATATACCTTTAGGTCTAGCCATGGCTGAAAGCTGTTCAGCTGCAGCGTCAGCCTGCCAGACAAATACAGACGCCTTTCATTCTTTATTACAATAATGACATTAATGTCTAATAACATTTAATTAGGTGCTAAAGCACATTTGATAGGCTATATAATAAACTTCTTACATACTCAAGTTTGAGTCACAATTAAGGTAAATTTCCGTTGTACTAAATAGAAGTGCCACTAGATGGCAGTATAGTACAAGTTTGTAAAAGTTTTAGACCCGCGCTGTTTCTCTGGGGGGGGGTTTGCAATAGTCTGGCTCAAGTCGGCAGAAACCATTTAGTGAAGTTACCAAAACCATGTAAGAAAGAGACTTAAAGATTTGTGAAACATGTGGGACATGATTTTCTTTTTTTAACCAAAATAAGACGACAAAAGAATTTTTTTAGACTATTTTCTTTGGTTGTTTGATAGACAACAACGCTGATATATGAGCAAACATCTAAACGTGTGAACTCGTTTAGGTACTTGCATGACACAACATCAGTTATTAAAATTTATCTTGATACAGGCAGCAAACTCGCTCCCTTAAAGTACTTTCGAACAAGATCAGGGAAAAAGAAGCAGAAGGGAACAAAAACAAAACTTTCATTTCCTCAGCCGCTTTTAGCAGATGTCGAGCGTTCCTGCTCTGCGTGTCGAGCTTCCCGTTTCCAAACCACAATCCTGGCCAGGGACACCCCTCTAGCCTGACACATCTCACTCCAGCAGAAACACAAGCTTCCATCTCCAGAGTCCAGAGGAGATATCGCATTTCAGAAAATGAATAAAAACAGTGACTGCAATCCGCGAGCGTGGTAATCCTCCATGCCAGGGCACTACCGCTCTGTGCCTCGTGGAGGTGCAGTTCGCCAGCAGCAGATGCCCTATCGCAGCTGCCACGGATGCAGGGTAGACAAGCCAGGGTCGTTTGGAACAGAGTCTTATCGCAAATTGATAATCGGCGGAAAGACTGAAACACCAACGATCCAAATGGATGAAAAGGTGAGACGGTAATTTTTATAAGCGTGAATGTCGCTCGTCTGACTGAAGAAGACTCTCGTGCTCCAGCTCTGAATCGGCATGCAGACCTCATCACACAGAAGGTGGCGGCGTGCTCACAGAGATGCTAAATGACGGGGAGGTCTGTTAGTGCAGGACGTCTGGCTGAGCGCTCGGGACCTACCTGTGCCGTGTGCACTTCGTCTTCCCACACACTGCACAGCTCTGGCCCAGAGGAAACGGTTCTGGTTGTTCCTCCTAGTCAACAAAACCCAAAGCATGAGGCAGAGCTGGAGAGCAACAGCAGAAACTGAAACTGCAGAAAGTTTGCCCTCTTGGCAAGACTCCATTTACCTTGGCTCTTGGCTTAATGGTGAACAGCATGCTGGGCAGTAGGGACTCTGGGCCGATGGAGCAGTAAAAGGTGACCACACCAGCCAGGAAGGACCAGAAGACCATCAGAATGTAGAGGTACCTACAACAGCAACAGGAGTGTCAGTTTCTGTTCCTGCTTGGAACGTAATCAGTTTAGTGTGTTGGGGGCCCATAGTTTCTAGTCTAGCCCCTGCATCTTACACAAAAGTTATATCTTAGCCTATATCTGATAGCAGTGGCTTCCAACCTGTACATAACAGAGGGCTACAGGCATGAAGAAAAAATGAGCTTCTGAATCAAGATTTTGCAGAGCAGGGGAGACTTGCCCACCCCCCACGAAGCACTGTCGGCCCCTCCTGGGAATGTCCTAAAGATCATCGGTCCATCACGGTCAACCAGTTGGTGATCACTGCTACAGTGTCACAGCAGGCCAAAGCTGGCCCGTGAAAATCCCAGTAATTGAGCAGACTGTGAAATACTCAGACCAGCCCGTCCAACAACAACAACCATGCCACGCTCAAAATTGTTTAAATCATATTTCTTTCCCATTCTGACATTCAGTTTGGAGTTCAGGAGATTGTCTTGACCAGGACCACACCCATAAATGCATTGGAGCAAATGCCATGTGATTGGTTGATTAGATAATTGCATTAATGAGAAATTGAACGGGTGTTTCTAATAATCCTTTAGGTGAGTGCATAAATAATGGATATAGAAATGAGTTCCTCTTAAACACAGCATTCCATTAAAAATTATAATGATTTCCGAAGGCTGGGACACTGAACATGTCATTCAGTAACTTTACTAATGAAGTAACTGATGGGGGAATAACAGCAGACACGCAACACTGTATACAAATACACTTTATTACGTTTCCAAGCTGTCTTACACTTACCCGTGCAAAACAACAGTTGATAAGAGCAGGAATGCCAGAAGGAAGCAGAAGAGCGGATACTGGCGGCCCGTTTCCCGGAGGAGATCCACCTTCAGACCCTGCTTCAGGGTCTCCAGTGAGCTTCTTATACGCAACATCATGGTCTGGAGTGACAGACAAATGTGTACAGTACAGTGCCAAATATGACAGTCTGCTTGAACATGTCTGTAAATTATGCATCCAGATTTTCGCGAAATGCTGAAATATTAATTCCGGCGATTTCCCGCCTCTTACTGTACCTGGGTGAATACCAGTAAAAATGCGCACAACCGTTACTCGGATGTCTAAGAAATTAATTATTTTAATGCAATACATGAACTTGAATGTTATATTTGGTAAAAGAGTGTAGTTGCTTGTATAAGTGATTACACAATAAACTAGACAACTGTTTTATTACACGGCAAAATATAACTGTGGGCAGATTTCGATTACTATACATATATAGCTTGCGTATATATGTTTAATTTTAGCAATACTTTAATAACGCACACTAATCAAACTTTTAGATGGAAGCGTCAGCAATAGTGAAACTATTGACAGTCGTCCTATAATTTAAATACCTTTCGTACTTTAGGAGGCAGCTAAAGGGTGATCGCTGAGGACACGGACAGGAAGCCCACAGACCATTCTGGGGTTTTCTCTTTAACGAATCGCTTGTATACGTATATGCAATTTATTCGACACGGTTATATCGAACCTACCATGTAAATACATAATTTAGCTAGCTGGGGACAAATGTAAGTTAATCTGAACATCTGATATTCACTTACCTTAGCAAGCTGAACTGCGCGACTGGTTATCTTCTTGAATATCAATTCGAATTAAATATGTAACGGAAGTTAGATGGCTACATGTTTTAAGTGTGTAAACACGGTGGATGATTAGTGCATTTTTAAATTGTATTTATATTTTCATAGCGAGCGAGGCAGTTCCGGTTTACTCTGACGGACGGCCCCTTGTCTGACGTCACTTCCGCTGGCTGCTCGTCGCGGTCTTGACTTGTCAGGTGACCCGCGACTTAAAGAACGCGTCTCTTTTACGTATGGTGCGAGGGCTATTTATAAGTTAGGCGGCTAGCTCTGCCATAAGAAAGTATTTCTAAAATATTTTTATTTGTCTCAGGGGTATTTCGTTTCGGGACTGCTATATGATCCCAGGCGCATGACTTGGCCTTGGGTGTGGTGTGGGGCCGTCGGACTGCATTGCCCACCTAGGGATGGGCTCCTCTGGTGCACCAGCTTTACGGGGCACGTGGGCACGGGCGACACTATACATCTTTAATTCAATAGCGAACTTTATGAAGTAGCAGTCCCATTATTGACATCTGTATTAAAGATTTTTAAATATGACAATGCTAATTTCGAAATTTGTATTAATATGTATACATTACATTTTGAAATGCAAATCCCATTGCCAACTGGACAATACTAGATTTACTACAAAAGATATGAAAATAAAGTAGTTTTACACTCGGACCCATTCCTTCTGTTTAATACAAGGAAAAAATATTAAATGTCATGCATGGGCTTCTGGGATTCTCATTTCACAGTTAGTGTAGATACGTGGGCAGGAAAAGTACGGCAGTGAATTTAAATGCATCAGACAACATTAGTAACTTAAGATATTTTTTTCAAATGATCATTTTGCAAAATATTCCGTCGGGTTTTTTTTTTATACAGTAACTCCTCGAGATTCGTGAGTTTCAAACACTGCATTATACTGTATATATACTGCATTACGGCATGGATGGTATAGCAACGCGTACAGCCGTCGAGGTCATCCACTATTTTTAGTAATGCTCTAGGCACGAACTGCCCAGTTTATTCATATTTAAACAATGACAGATGAATGAGTTGTATGCAAATTTTTAACTAAAAATCCTAAAGCTTACTTCTTAAAGTAAATTTATTTCATTCACAAGTACATTTTCCTTTGAACATTATACATTTCTATCATTAATTTACAAATTTTGTGAGGACTTGTGTCTCAGTCTCGGCAATCTTAGGGTCAATCCCTTTAACCTTTATTCAGGGGATTTTCTTTTCTTAAAAATGAATATTGACGTTTAACTACAATCTTCATATCACGAACATTTAACAGTGGTTCATGGGCATCGCTCCCAATTCCTTCGTGATCTGGAGGACTTCACTCGGCCCATTGTGCACACTTTATAAAGTGGCAGCAGTACAGCGTGAACCTGCCGACGGTGGATGCGAACCATCTTGAATGTTAAGCACCACCGTTAATATAGCGGTGGGCATCACTTTCTTATACTGAAGAAAATTCTTGTGCATTATTGACCATCGAAACCCAATTACGTTCCACACAAATTTACAACTGAAACAAGAGTTGACAGCATTTACCAGAAAAAGCTGTGTCATTAGCAATGAGTTGTTTTAGTTCTAATCTCAAAAGTAAAATCTTGCCATTCAGAAACATTTTCTTTCTTGGGGGAAAACCGCTATTGCAAAACAGTAAAACGTATTACCTTACCTCCTCAATTTTTTAACCAGCCGCATTTAATCGCTGCATTCTGTGCAATGCGAGCATGTCGTCAGCCAACGCCGGTGTCCCTTTAAGTGCCAAGACAAATAAAACGCATCCTGACGCAGTCATATAATTAAACCAAAAGTTCCATATGAATGTTATAGCACACATGCAAAGTCTGTACCCTGTACCCGTTTTAAAAATACACCTACCGTATGTGATCAATACCTAAAATACAGTACCCTCTCCCTCGCAGCTCTCTCCCAGGACAAACATCTTATATACGCTAGAATTGTTCAAAAGCTATAATCATTCAAGAAAACAAGCTTTTCAGTCACTCGGTCCAAATTGCAAATTATGGTGCATGTTCCAGGAGGCAAAAGAATGACATCAGTAGTGACCGATAATTGCATAGCAAACAGTTTTAAGACACAGATAAAAATCAAAAACTTTATTACAAAAATAAGTTACTCACCTCATCTTACAGTATAAAACAATTTATTTGCAGGAATGCAAAAACGGTTGTTGGCCACCAACAATAGTTTAAAACCGGTAACAACTTTTCAAAGGTCTGCTTGTAATTATACAGATTTGAGAGGGAGTTAACTGTGTACAAAACCAGATCAAGTGTTCAGTTTCCTTTTTGCAACTTATGGAATAAGAAAACAATATACAGCTGCAGTATCCCCCTTAAAGCAGAGGATCGATCGGCTCTCCCGGACACCGCGCCGTCATGGCAGCCGCTCGCACCGTAACTTGCGACCCTTTTACTGTTCACATGAATGGAACGAGAGGAAAAAAGCAGCTCTTTATGACATCCATCACTCTTCGCGGCGTGCATGATTACAGCTGGTACACGAACGACATCCAGTGACCTCCGAAAATAAACGTGTACACAGCTTTCAAAACCGGTGAGTTAGTATCAAAAAAAGACTCGTCTGCCGGCAGAAAGGGGGACACCACAGAGATATTCAAAAGTAGCTGTGAAGCTTTTTTTTATGTTCAAGCTCTTACAAAAGTAACATTTTTCTAAACTATCATACAACCAGTAACTACATAATCTGAAGAAGCGAGGCAGCTAATTCAGTTCAAATAGGACGAAGGCAGGGCTTGTTCAGGCTCATCACATGAGATTAGTATACATGCCCAGTTTGACTGTTCACGACGTCAGGGCAGCACCAGAAGCTCTATATTACAAGGAGCCGTCGCCCCTCCGCCGCTGCTGCCCATGTGTGCATATTTAGTGGGGAACAAGCCCTGCTTCCGTCAATAACGTTTCCTTATTTACAGTACAGACAGGGCAGTTTAATCCTCTGTACTGAGGTAGTTAACCAACCCTTAAAAAGACAAGTTCTGAAAAGAACCACTTTCCTGGAATGCCTGACCGCATGGTGCCAGGTGGTTACACCTAAAACCGGCAAAAACATCCTCTTCAAAATCTCTCCAAACCAAAACAATTTAGATTAATATATTCCAACATAAAGCTGCAATTAAAACAAACGAAAGAGGAAAAAAAAATAAAATATACAATAGCATCAAGCTCCTTTCGAGCCACTTCAAAAGTAAGAAAGTGCAAAATACATTTTACATTTCATTTCGGGAGAATCCCTCAGGAAATCTGAACATCTTTGATAGGTACTGAAAAGGCGGGGCGGGGGGCAGGGGGGGTGGCAGGTCAGCTAAAATGCAAGGCTTTTTATCCAAATGTGTACCAAGGAAAAGTCCAAGCACGTAACAAGTCTTGAATTTGCTCCGATGATTATCTTCGTGGTGGCAGTCTGGAGATGCTTCTATAAGGCTGGAATATCATTGGACCATCGTGTTGACCATAGCATCGTGTCCACTGGCAGCTTCTGGTGTAACCCCGCACGGCAAGTCAGTCTTCATAGTAAAAGTTCAGGACTGGTCTCAACCCCCTTTCCCTGCCGGTCGGGTGACAAAAGCAGCCAATCAGAAGAGCATCCGAGACGGCAGAGAAACATACTGTGATGTGAATGCGTTAAATGACGTTCAACGAGGTAACAAAAGTAAAATGGCCGCACATCTAACCTCATGCGACACGCAGAGAGGGGCGGGCTTGCTGGGACGTGCAAAGGCAAAAGTTCGTGTCAAAATGTGTCCCTTTCACACCTCGAGTTAATGGACGTTTTGGGCCTCCAGTTTAAACATGACTGAACAGGAGAAAACACCCCAAGTATACAGGACACAGAGGGGAGTAACAGAGTAACAGAGTAACCGTCTAGCTGTCTAGACCAGTGGCCAGTGCTACAAGGTGGGTTTACTGGCTCATCGTGGTAACTTGTCAGATTTAAGGTACCACGGTTTAAATGGACGCCATCTTCATTCACTTACATCCCGCCCAGACCACCTTAAGTCCAACAAGTTCCCGCGATAAGCCGGTAACCCGCCTCGCAGCAGAGGCCACAGGAAAGCTGCGATTTTACGCTCCGGCCTCACCTTTCATATCTCACTCACACGACTCCGGCGTTCAGCCTCCACACTCACGCCCCCCCGCTGCCTGACAGACCCCCAGCGGCAGCCCAAGAGAAACCAGCTGACTTTACATTTTAAAAGCCACAGAAAGTGACACTCGGCCTCCATGTGCCAAACTGTATTCCGCAAAGAACATTTTTTTATGCGAAATGCTATTTTAGATGCTACAGAGCGCAAGTTGGGGGAGACACAAAGAGGATTTCCCCAGGGATCAATAAAACTTAATTTAAATTACACAATTACACAAATCCTTGTTTTCAATCGTTTTTGTTTTAAACAAAACCTTTGCCTTAGGTAAGACAGATGCTATTCAAAATCTACAGCCAAACAATATACTGAGAAATCGTAAAACAAGATGCGAGTTTCAGACGCCGCATCACCGGGCGGGCCGCATCACCGGGCGGGCCGCATCACCGGGCGGGCCGCATCACCGGGCGGGCCGCATCACGGTGTTTTGCCAATAGAAAAATTCAGAAACAATGACGATCAAGTGAACATAGATACATTTAAAAAAATGTATCATCTAAAATGAATATGTCAACTACAATCTATGCATAGAAGCGGGAATCTAAAAGCACTATACGCACTGTGCAGCGGGAATCTAAAAGCACTATACGCACAGTGCAGCGGGAATCTAAAAGCACTATACGCACAGTGCAGCGGGAATCTAAAAGCACTATACGCACTGTGCAGCGGGAATCTAAAAGCACTATACGCACTGTGCAGCGGGA
>JABFDZ020000043.1:2061780-2076713 GCA_019775955.2 Pollimyrus isidori
AGGGCTAGCGGACTCAATACAGGGCTAGCGGACTCAATACAGGGCTAGCGGACTCAATACAGGGCTAGCGGACTCAATACAGGGCTAGCGGACTCAAAGTGAGCCCCTGGGTGGAGAGGCAGCAACTGCCTCACTGCTGCCTTCAGGAATCCCAGTAAGACTCCTGGCTGGCCGATTCATAACCACGGCAAGCAGACCGAGCACCACCTGGGAGCGCCTACCCCCCCACCCCCTCACCTCCACGATCGCCCCCCACCTACCCCACGGCCTCGGTGTTGCACGCCCCCTCTGGCTCCTCGTGCTCCCCTGCTGGGCCCGGGGCCCCCCCGCTGAGAGAAGCCGGACCTGCCTCGGGGAGCGCCGGCCCCCCTGCCCCGAGCCGGGGACGAGCCCCGGGCGCCTCTGCCCCCCCTTCCTCGGACCGGGGCCTGGAACTCCTCGTAGCCGTAGTATGGGTCCTCGTATCCACCGCGGTAGTTATGGTAATCGTAGTAATCGTAATAATCCTCATAGGCAAAGTACTCAGGGGGGTACGAGTAACCTGCGCGGCTGGGACCCCGGGCTCGGCCTCTCGAGGGAGGGGGCATGTGGGGGGGGCCGTAGTAATAGTAATCGTCATACCTGGGGGGGGGAAGAGAGAAGACGGACGAATGAGACGTCCAGAAGCTGAACAGGCGACCATTAAGGCAACAAGCGAAATTGGGGACGACCCCCAAAGTGAGGGTGGGGGCGACCGCCAGCCAATCAGAACACGGCGCTCACATCTGAGTCTTGGCCGCCTGCCTCTGTGCTTTGCGCTCTTTCCTCTTCTGGTCTGGGGGCTTGGCGAAGACGATTTCGATGTGCTCGCCGTCCAGGTCTCTGCCGTTCATCTCCGCCAGCGCCTGTGGCGGGGGGGGGCAGACACAGGGAGGGGTCACGGGCGGCTCTGCGGCTACGGGGGGGCAGCGGCGCTCTGGGGTGGCGGGGCGTACCTTGACGGCGCCGTCCCTCTCGTCGAAGTGGATGAAGGCGTAGTCTTTCAGCTTCTTCACCCGCTCCAGCTTGCCGAACTGGCTGAAGGCCTTTTCCAGCTTCTCCTCCGATACGCTGCTGGCCAGGTTCCGCACGAACAAGACCTTCACCTGCGTGAGGAGCGCGGGAAACATCACACGCCGTTCGTGATCAACAGTGACTTTGGGACACTATGTCTCAGTTCAGGCCCACAGGCCGACCCAACATCGCGGGCAGAACCTGCGCACCGACCTTGGCCATGACCTCCGGGTCGGGGTCCTCGATGGGGTCGGCCCACTCCACGGTCACCACGTTCCCCCACACCTTCACCTTCCCGCTCATCAGCCGACGGCGGGCCTGGGCCGCGCTCTTGTGGTCCTCGTACTCCAGGAAGCAGAAGCCCCTGTTCTTCTTCTTGTCGTCCGGCTGATGGTAAAGTATGACGTCACTGAGACCTTCTGCAAAGAAAGGGTGGGGCAAAAAGAAGAAGGGGGGGGAAGTGAACAAAACACCCTAGAGTGGAGGTGCGAAAGGGAGAGACAAGGAAACGACTGCAGGTCTGAGACGACAGACAGCGTCAGTCTGCATCATTACGACGACCTCGGTGAAGAGGCACATCCCACACAGACCACCGCAGCAGCGATAATCACACCGGCCACAGCGTTACTCCCAAGCTGCACTCAGACCGTCAGGAGATTCCAATAAAGAATCTCAGGCTCTTTAAACCTTCAGATGCTCATCTTTTAATCAACAGTAAGAAAACGGACTTGGTGGAGACGCCGTCTGAGGCGGAACGAAGCCCCTCTCACCTGTGACTTTGGCAAACTCTTCTACAATCTGTTCCTTTGTTTTGCTTTTGGGGATGGAGCCGACAAACAGCCGGTTATTGGCTACGGAAATGCACACGCCGATGTGTTTGCCGGGGCGAATCTCGTTGTTGTTACACTGCGAGGAGGAGACAAGAGAGCACACGGGCACCTTGAAGAGCCAATCCCAGAGCCGCGGGCAGCCGCCGGCCAATCGCGGAGCGGCGGGGGCGGGGCCACTCACCAGTTTAACAGCGGCCTGGGCGGCCTCCTTGGTACAGAACGTGACAAAGGCGTAGCCCCGGTTGAGGCCGCTGAGGGGGTCCATCATGAGACGGAGGTCCCAGATAGGGCCCGCCTTCTCGAACAAGGGCACCAGTTCATCCTCAAACAAGTCTCTGGGAATTTTACCCACAAAAATCTGCAGAGAAAAGGGAGCTGAATGAGATCAACACCAATGTCAGTCATGGCCCTGGGTATACAGATATCACAGTGTGTATAAACTAACTGTTTGGTGGGGGGGGGGGGGGGTCCCAAAAGATCTTAGCGGTAAACTGTCAGCGTAACAAGAGTCACTCCAGGACAGAATATACGCTTCATCATGTGGACACTAGGGGCAGCGTTCCACAGGCGGATATTACACTGGCCTGCAGAAGAGTGAGGCACCACCCTGCGAGGGGAGGGGGGGGGTTACCTCTGTACCGATGGTGGGCTGCGCGCCCGAGTACACCGAGCCTGGGGGTGGGCCGCCATACTTCCGCTGACCGGTCGTCACGTCTAGCGTGTAGCTGGTTCTCTCCAGCAAGGCCTATCGAGCGACGAGAAAGCAAGAGATCAAGCCCCACGTGAAGGTCTGCTGTCCACGACACACACACACTTTCATGACTCCGCAATAGATACCTCCATGCGAACATCTTGCACCTCATGATAAAACGGACTCTTCGGACGAGGTCAAAAAAAATCTTAACGCAAGTGTCCAACAGACGTTTCCTGTACCACTGACCTAGAACGCAACTTACGGCGTCCGGCAGAAGCTGTCATTGTAAATAAGAAACTGTCAATGCTTCGCCTGGTAAAATAAAAGTTAACAAATTAACGTACGCACATGCTTTTATGTCAAAGTTAAATACACCGTTGCGTCTTAAGTTATCCCAACAAGCGTTAGCCACAGCAAAGATGACAGATGACTGCTTCACAGAGGTGGACAGTTCAGGCCCACAGAGTACAAACACAGACCAGGGTTTTGTTCCAACCAACCAGCTGATTACTCTGTGACTTAATACTGAACTGGTTGGTTGAAACAAAACCCCGGTCTGGATCTTCACTCCGCTGCTTCGCCGTACCTTTATTTTGGCCTCATCCGGTCCTTTGCTGGAATCTGAGACTTTGGTGCCCTGTTTCTCCCGCTGCCTGTACGTCTTCATCACACCGCAGAGAAAGGCACTTTTGTTCTAGCGGGGAAAGGAGAGGACTGGTGGGCTAGGACCCGACACCCCCCTGGACGAGTCTCGTGCGAGGGCACGCCCCCCCCCGGGCCCCGGGGCCACACTCACTTGCACATGCGACAGATCACTATCCTTAAACTGGAGTAAAACTTGCAGGGCGCCGTCCTCATTAAACTCCTTCAGTGCCTCGATGGCCCTCTCGTCCAAGTCACAGTGTGCTACCAGGCCTATCACAAAGACAGGAAACAAAGGGGAGGCTACCAGTTAGCACTCCGCTAAGAGCGGCTGCGGCCTCCCGTGCCATCGAGAGCCACCCCATCGCACCTTAGCGGCTAGCTCTCGAGGTACAGGGCGGTGGGCAGCGGTAGACCGCCAGAAAAGACCGACCGAGGGAGCCTGACTGGCTGGGCACGGAACCGGCAGGCCCACCGCGGGCCCCCAGACGGGACCGTGCGTCTTTTAACTTTACGCTCGCAGACAAAAGGTCTTCATTTTCACCGTTCCCGCACCGGCAGATGCTGTAAGCCGATACCGGCATCATCTCCACCTCCACCCCTGCCGGAAAAACCCAGCCCCAAACACACCCCCCGTAATTAGCGTGAACACCCCGGGCTTTCAGGGGACACATCACCTGTCTCAGCTGCAGACGGCTGCTGCCATTGTTTCAGCGTGTGCCCAGCTGGCGACAGCCCCCCCCCCCGAGACCAAGTGAGGATGCCCCCCCAACCTGCCCCGGGCTACTGTATGCTTATGCCACATTAATCCCCAAAAGCATACATTCAAAAAAAAAAACGCCGCCCGCTTCAAATCGCTCTGAAAGAGACATAAATACATTCAAATTGTTAAGTACCGTAATACTGGGGGTGTGGTTGAATTTCTCTTAATTTTACAACTGCAGTACCCATTTGTATGGAAACCACAAAAAGTTGCTTAAGGATCACAAATCCCACAGTCAATGGAAATGCTGATTGCAGAGGACATGCAAAAAACTGCAAAAAATGAAATCTGTGTGGAGAAAATCTTTTGGATGCTTAATGTTCCTTACCTGCTATGTAAATTTCGTCTAGTTTTTCAGCAACTTTCTGTGGTAACCCAGCGTCTAATAAAGTCTGGAAGTGTTCAGAATGGGTAACTGCAGCACTGGTGTCCATTGGTTCTTCAGTACCATTCCCATTAACATGTTCTGTGGCCATGTCTCCAGACATCTGTGCAAATGCAATGAGCCAAATTAATCCAAAAACTGAGTCAGGGTTAAAGAGTTACGAAAATAACGGGATCAGTAAATAATTGAGGTTATTTTACAGCCACGCTGCAGAAGCATGCACATGGCGGCCGCTTCGCTAACGTCAGGCACTGCAAGCGTTAAACGGCGGGTGAGGTTTAACCAGCTGTAATGATCGGCACTAAATAATGCTGAACACGTCAAACAAGTAGCTTGTCCAGGCAATAATTGGGGAAAACGCAAGAGCCTCCGCGCCAAGTTTTGAAGCGAGTCGAATCGGGTACGTGCACAGTCCCGATTGCTCGTGCACGGTTGGGACACGTTAGCCACTTTAAGGGAACTAAGCCGACTACTTGTGCATGAAGGTGAGACGGCGAGCCACCATTAGACATGCTTCCCGCCTTGTGCTTCGGCTGCCGATGCGGTGCGAGCGGCGGCGCCGCCGAACAAAGCCGACACCCCCCACCCATCCGCCAGCGCCGCCGCGCTGGTACACGTGTTTCTGCTCAGCGGTTTCCGGCAAAGCATCTAGCCTGGTGGCTAACGCCGCTGGGCGGGTACGGCGTGCGGGGCACCCAGACACCCAAAAGCTCTTCCGTGGGACACATGCTACAGTCTGAGGCGTATTAAATGGCATACAATCAAAAATAGCGGCCTGGCTATTTAATAAGTAGGATGCTAGGCTAGCTGGGCTAGCCCCTCTGCGTGCTGATGTTAGCCAAACCACACAGCCTCCCGATCATTTGTTCACGTAGCCTCGCTAAGATGACTGTAACGTCCGATTTATTGTAGGCTCCAAATAAGGCGCTAGCTTCGCGGCCAGCTAACATAAGCACAGCATACGGCAGCGAAACGACAATAAAAACAATGACATGCGTGCAGCACATGTCACCGCGCTGGAAAATCGTGGCTAGGAAGATAGGCGATCCTAGACTCATCTGGCCTGGTTTTGAATGAAACGTGCCCCTAACGCAGACCTGTCCCCGGTGGCTGGCTGTCTGGAAAGGTGCTGCAAATACTGAATATTCAAGGCTGAGTGTAAACGTAAGTAACGCTGGAAAGGATTGCCAAGACTGAATCGGAAAGCACGATTTAAGCACGCTGTATTGCAGGTCCGACTGGGCATTACACAAGGCCTAGTTGGCCAACGTGCCGCCACATAACTGGAGTCCATTTTCAAAAAGCCGGTTTGAAACACCATCCAAACCAGTTTCCACATTGTTTAAAAGCACTACTAGAACAACAACCATAGCGCTACGGAAAGAAGCCTAGCTAGATGGCAATTTAGGACATATTTACCTGCTAATGGTTCACGGTGGTATGTGGTATAGGTTATTTCGGAAGGAAGGGAATTTGGAAAAAAAACGGAGAAAGGTGTATAACTCCCCGCCGTAAGTCCGGCTCTGCTCCTCCACTGTAGATGATGTAAAATGGCCGCCGCGATCACGCCGAGAGTTTCTCACGACTACGGGGTTTCTCGCAGAGGAGCACACGGGCTCGCCTCCTTTCGCAGCACAATCGGCGGCGCGCTCCGAGCGCCAGCGAGCGTCAGGGGCGTGGCCGCGACGGCGGGGGCGGCACTAGCGGCAGGTGGGCGTGGTCGCGCGTATCGCCAGGCCCTGAACAAAGGCATCGGCTGGGGAACTGGGCCGAAGTTTGGAGGCGCGTCCGTTTTAAAGTACTGGCCGCCGCTTTGTACGAAAATGTCGTGCTTTACGTTGGATTCTGTCACGGTTTGCTCTCTATTCCTTATCCGTAACTATGAATGTAGGAAAATGAAAATGCACGCACATGACTATAATGACTAATAATCCTTGCAGCGTCAACGCGTCCTTAATGGTTTTATTTGTCGTATTTCATTCAGTTTCCTTATTTCACTAGCGGAAGTATGAAATAGTTTACCTAAGTATTGTAAACTTTAATGTATACGGTCTTAAGATACGCCTGGTAACACTACAGCAACGCCGACAGGGAGAGAGTGCGTATTCACAGCAAAATGGATATTTAAGGGCACGAATGATGCCCTTCACTTTTAAAACCAAAACATTGCGGTGTTACATGACAGCATTGCTGCTATAGTTCTTGTTTTTTCTGACATAGACTTGTTTGACATCTGACATGATAGATTCGTGGTATTTTTGTTGTACTAACTCCTTTTTGTTCATTATAACTCCTACTCATGATTTCCCCCAGAGTAATTTTAAAACAATGCCTCTGCAATAACAATAATTGATCCATATGGCTCCACGTTTTAAAATACAAAATCCATACTTCGGATGAGATGTGAAACTGTGGTGCTGACCCTGAGGTCATAAAAGGTCCCTGGGCATCTTCTGTTAGTGTAAGGGTGGTACCCTGATGTCCTGGATAAACTGCCCACTGTAGCCCATTCAAATCTGGCCTCTTAATCCCCCCTTTATCTAACTGGTGAATTCTCCCCTGGCCCATTTCCACCTTAGTTACTGTGTGGTGAGTGTACTGGTGCAGAATGGCTGCCGTCGCATCATCCACTGGGGGGGGCCACACAGTGGGGTTGAGGTGGCTCCCCATTGGTTCTGTAAATTGCTTTGTGTGTCTCGAAAAGTGCTATATGAATGTAACATTCATTCATAATTAGAAATTAAAATTCATGTACGGAGTGTGCATTCTATCACTGCATTTTTTAGCAGACTCTTTTACTGAAAGCTACATAAATTATGATAGAGCAGCGCCATACACCCCTTTGATTGACTGGGGGTGGGGGGATTGAGCAGGGCTGTTCGAATCACGGTCCTCGAGGTCCAAGCTCTGCTGATTTTCCAGCCGTCCTTTATATGTGAGTCTCGTGTAGCTTCCAGCCAATCAGAATCAACAATTATTAAACTAACTCCCTGGGAGAAGTGAAAACGCGGCCTGTGTTTGGAGTCGAGGGGCAGATTTGAAGACCCCTGCTTTAAGGTGTGATTCTGTCACCTTATGCAGCACCTCAGATAATCTGACTTGTAAATCACGTAAGTCATGGAACAAGGCAACAAAGCTGACCTTCTCAGGTCTAAGATGTATGCTTGGAATCACTAACTTTATGCAATACACCAAGCTGCTAAGTGATGCTCCAACATCTGTGGAATACGGATGGGCCTTCACAGCTGTCCAAGTCTCTCTCCCCCACACACTCAGCAGAGACTCACAGAGGACACACCAGGCCGGAAGGGGCGACATCATGGACGTCACCTACAAACCGTGACACTGTGTGTGCAGTTCTCCCATCTACACAAGCCAGCGTGGTGGACTGATTCATCGCTGGACTTTGGCTTTGACCCCAACCACACTCGCTTTCAGCAAGCAAGCCCACTTGAACTTGGTCCCAAAGGTTTTTTTTTACTCCCCCTGCTTGGGACTTCTTGGTGTCTTGCCTCCATCATCTGCCGTTCTGTGTTTTTAATTCTCGTCGTTTTTGTATCGTCATTTTGTATGGATGTATCACGACACACCCATGTACAGTACAACTTTATAAAAGCACAAACTGCATATTTCCTACAGCTACAGTTCTAATTGTTCATGCCCCAAATACCACAGGTCATGTCAGTCACCGCAGAAATAAATATCCTAAAAAGCCAATAATGCTTCAAAGATGAGGAAGTATGGAAATCACACCTTAAAGCCTGTGCAGGCCAATGGAAACCGAGCAGGATAACCGGGTCATACAGGCCATAAAGCGAACATTCTTAGCATAATGCTAGACTACTCAATAATTAAAAGGTTTGCTTGCAATTATGGCTAGAAATGGATGTAGCCCAGCTTGCATTTCTAAGTCCTGCAGCAGCAAACGTTCCCTTTGGTCATATTTGAATACTGACATTCATGCCTTGTCCACAGGTGCATTTCAATGTTTTTCCTCCTTAAAATCTGTCCACATGGAGCGTTGTAACTAACCAAAACTGCCACGTTGCCAATCAGAGGCCTTATTGCCAGTCCTGCCAAGTTGGAAACCATGGCGTGTATCCCAACGCCGGTGTTGATCAGTAGAACGCGAGTGTGACTCTACATTCATCTGTACCCAGGTGAGTCCTGGCCGCAAGCGCTATTTCAGGCAAGTCTGCCATTGTGCAAACTCACCTAATGTATACGGAGAACAGACTTTGAGCCAAAAACCTGTGTTCAGCATGGACAAGTAAACGGGAAAAAGTTTAAAATGCTCACCCTGGATGGGGTTCTGCCAAAGCTCAGTCTTCAGCGACGTGAAACGCCACATGCGTGGCCAAGGCATCACTTAGAGTCTTTAGTATCAGACTTGATTACCAAGAACTGGCAGATATGCGATAGCCAGGCTGTAGCCTGTGGCTCAGAAGCTGCTCTTGTGCCTCGACTGAGAATCGATGTCTCAAAGCACGTTCAGCCGTAATAACCTGCAGGTAAATAACCAAGAGCGTTCACCTGCATGACCGCAAAGCCACCGTCTCCCAGAGCAGGAAGTGCGCTCACAGTAGGGACAGGGTTACAGAGGGCCACTGTTCATGGAGACAGGATAAAGAAACACATTTTCCATTTGCAAATTCAGTGACCCAGTCATGCTCTCCATAACTTGGCGAACGTGGGGGTGTCACCCAGTTTGTAGGGCCCCTGCAGTTGGGGGTCAAGGGCCTCACATGTGCTGGTTTGAGCCCAAATCCTGGCAAAACAGTCAACCTTCTGATCACAGGCAAACTGCTGAGCCACTAGCAACGCAACTGATGTTGCTACAAAAAAAAAAAAAAAAAAAACCCTCCACACGCTTGAGTTTTAAAGAATTTTATTGCTTGTGGTTAACACGTCCAGCTCTGCCATTACCAGCGTTTCACACTTGAACCGGAACCTTCCACCAGCTGCAGTCCTGAAGATTTTCAGCTTGGCCAGTCATTCTGCAGAGAGATCCATTCGTTAGCACGTACAGGTCTACTAATGGCATCGACACTTAAAACCAAAAGATTAAAGGTTGCATTTCAGAAGTCAGATCCGAATGTATGACTTTCAGTCACATTAAATCAGGTTCGGGATACATTCATCATTAAAGCAACCAGTAGGTGACCCGTCACTGGGTTATAGATCTTCCCCTCCAGAAAGCAGGTCACCTAAAGCTCTTGAAGTAGCTTAAATGCTTTTGGTGGAACACACCAATTCAGGCACGAGAGTGTCATTTGGGTCTCCAAGCCCAGCCAAAACTCACCCATGTTCCATCTTCATCTATCCAATGCGATGTACTGGAAAAGAAAAGATGAAAATGCGTAACCTATCCTGGCCGACTTATCCATTCATCAGTTCATTGGGAGATGAGCATACATCGCTGTACAGAAACAAATCTTAATTTGGATTATCCAAATTGTCACTATCATTATGTCAAACTGGTTGAGATATGATCACGGAGGCTTCATTCCTCTCATCACCAACCAAGATATGCAGTTGAGAGGTTTATGCAACCTTAGGACAAGATTGTTGCACCAAGAGTATTTAGATCAACGCCAAGTTGAGCCATTTCAATGCATCTAGTCCAAGGGTCTCCAAATCCGACCCTGGAGAGCTACTACCCAGTAGGTTCTGGCACACATGGCTTCTCATGAGCCACACCTCTTCCTGGTGCACGTTTTGGTCCCTGAGCCACTTGGATATCAGTTACACACCATCATGCTAGAAGCATCGATCGCCACCACTGTTCTTGGGTGGTTGAGATTAGTTGCTCTTTGAGGATTGTGGTATCAAACTTCAGTCATGACTATATTCCTTGCAGGTAACTATGGTTGACAAATTCAATAATCTTAACCACCGCCCTCCTTTCAAAAAGCATCCAGTCTGCTATTCTAACTCAGGGCGACAGTAATCTACAGCCTTGTCCTCATCAACATTCACCCGTTAAGAGAATTACTGAAATGACGTCAGCAGGTCGTTTGCTGGCAGGACACCGAACAGCAGACTTTATAATAAAAGAAAAGTCGTTCTCAATTTCTGGCCACGGCTATATGCGGAGAAAGCAATTAAAATCCTATAGCGCAATATAAAACGCCAGGGTTTGTACTAAAACACACCCATCCACAATTTGATTCCAGTAAGGTACAATAACTTACGAAAATAGCCAGTATAAAGTTACCATTATCAAAAAATTTTATCCAATAATTCACCCCTACACAGAAACCCGATAGGAAGTAGTATAAAAATTTCAACTTAATTCAGCGGTGAATAAACGCAAGGTACAGAACGGGGGAAAATCACGTTTTCCATATTGATTACCCAGTACAGTGAACAGGGACGTGGTGATTACTGCCTTAAGAAAAAAAAAAAAAAAAGTCTTTTAATGAGCGTCTATGAATACATCTGAATGGAGCCGTGAAGCAACTGCATCGGCGATGCCTCGACCACGTGCAGATCCAGTCATTCATACCGGAGCCTGAGGAAATAAAAACGTGCTCGCAGAAGCAAGAGAGACGGCCAGACCGATTCACGAGTTAAACTTCCTCAAACGCGAAACCGGGAACCCCAAGGTAGTACAATTTGCATATAAAACATATTTTGAGTGTTAATCCAGACGTTCAGTGCTAATAGCCGATATACCCTATAGTACACATACCTGCATAGTCGCAATCAGTCTCCGGCTCTCAACTCGAGAGCCGACGTGGACAGGAAAGACCAAAGGCTTCTTTTCGCGGCTTTTTATACTGCATGTCACTCACCGTTTGGAATAAGCTGATTCCACGATTTCCTGCCAGACGGTGATACAAATGTTGTGCATGGGTAAATATTCGTAATAAGTTCTGTTGATGTTGGACCTTTGTTTAAGAGGAAAACGTTCTATTAGTCTTAAATATAAGATTTTTTTTTCCAGTAAATCAAAATTCCATCTTCACGTACCAAATTATACTGATACATATACGAATTATACTGATAGGCTATATGTTATTTTATTGTAGCTAAATTATTGTGGTTTCCAGGACATTTTAGTAAAAATGTCAGTGTTATACGTACACGTATACGCAAATATATTACACATACATATATAAAACGGGAAAAGTCAATGTACCACAATTCATTATTTTTAATGTATCTTTAGCTTTGCATATTTTATTTATTACTCAAGTACTAGATTTGGGTATTTCCTCATATGGAATTGATAGTGATATTCGATAAGCTACACGTTAGTCACAAGTATACGTTCCACTTGCAAACACATGATGTCGCTGTCATCTCGTCTGTGGCTTAACGCGCGCCCTAAAATACTGGTCGTCTTAGCTTTCTCTCGAATACAAAATAATTGTATTGCTTATATTGCTGTCGCGTTTTATCTAGGATGACATGCAGAGCAAAGACACGCAAGTTAAGTTATAACAGTTTAGCACATCAATGCAAACAAATGAAGAGTGATGTGAGTTATGGGGGCAGGGGTCATTATCAGTTATGCCCAAAGGCAGCACAACAAGTGAATTAATATTTTCTGGGGTTGGACAAGTGTTGAGAGACTTTAAGGAGAATATATTTAGAGATGACCCCAAAGCAAAAGCCTGTATCGTTTGTCAAGACACATGACGAATACTCGAACAAGGCTGCAAACGTTGCGCACAGTGTGGGAAACAAACCGTTCATTTACTGCACTTGGCCTGTTGAAGCCCACATGCAGTGGATTCTGCCAATGGTCACAGCTGCTGTTACAAATTCTGGTGAAATACAAATATTTAGAATGGAGGCCCAGTGGGCAGCTCCAGAGACTGCTGGTTTGTTTAAGATGCACATGATAGACTGGTGTTTGATTCTGGTTCCAGCCCTCTAATATGACCCAAACAAGATGGAGCCCAGAAAGCCATAATCCTAGGCAGAATGGATAGCAGATGTATAGGTTCAATATCTCTCTGTTTCGAAATAACACTTTTGTAACTTTTTTTCCAGCCTTGTCAAAACACCAGGAAATGTGATTCTTCATGGTTCGGTTCTGAGTCATAATGGCTTAACTTTTCAGTGATACCTGTACCTTGGACCTGATTGAGGAAAACGAGAGCCAAGCAAAGGCACAACTTGCCGTACAATTTGTATCCTAAAATCAATGTATTCTTATCTCAGTGAGGTCAGAATATGATGAACAGCTCAAGGCTTTTTGCTGTTATTGCCTTCAATGAAATACAACAGGTAAAATCGATAAAATGACCCTTAATCCAAGGTCAGAATCCTATATGATTTGGAGCAGGACCTGCGTTCAGCTGTTGTTCAGCCAAGCTCATTTTCAGAGACTAAAAATCATTTCACTCAACAGCTGAAGATGGAGGTCAGAGAGGTTGGAGAGATCTTAGTGTCTGGTACTCCAGACCCCATAAGTGGAATGAACAGGGTGTGTCCCACCCATCTTTTAAGATGGCTTCCGCTTCTCCTCGTTGGTGTGAACCCCTCTCGCCGTCAGCCTCTTATCATTCAGACACGCCTCTAGAATAGCAGCAGAGTGACAGGGATAGAAAGAGTCTAGAAGCCAAGATGAGCAATAAATTATCCCCCGTGGATAAACAGTGATATCTTTTGAGCAGACAAGAAATAGCTGGGCATAAGTACAGTATTAATAAATTCAGTCCCTTCAAGGACTACACCAAAACCCCTTCATTCATTTACTCTCCAATGTCCTATGGATTGTCACTCAAAAAAAGGCAAGACCAGAGGAACCCAGTGGTCCTTCCACAGTGCCCCCTGATGAGTTTTCAGTTTATGTGATTCTGTTTCTACACCATTCAGATCACGCTCAGCAGAGTCCCCTGTGGGCTTGTTAGAGTAGCTTCGTATTGAAGCAGGTCGCTACAGTATCAGAAGACAGGAATCCTACCGACCAAAACAGCCTTCAAGGTATTCTTGAAGAGGCTTGTTGCTGTGGGTGAATGATGTAGAAGATGTTGACCCATGAAATGGCTGGACCCATTAGGGACTAACCTGGGAAAGGGAATAATTGCATTTGCATGAGTGTTAATTTTGTTGTAATGAGAACCTAGACGCATCGCCAAGTCAGACATGAACATTTAAGTTAAGGTTCCCCACCTCCTAGTCCCGGAGTTGTACTTCACTGTGACTTAACGCCTACTGACCTGGAGGGTCAGTCTGCAACACAGCTTGCAGAGTTCCCTGCTTCGACGTATCTTAATCAGCTAATGACCAGGTTTAGTTGATGTGTTCCTTTCCAGACTGATTGGGGAACACTGATCTAAGTCAATATTTCCACAGTGGTTTTCCCCATAAGGACCTAAGACTCTTTATATTACACATGTTTTGCTCCTGACATACAAAGGTAAAATTAAGCAGCACATTTTTTCAGTCCGTCACACTCATTTCCCTCTCTTGCATCTTTTACTTAAATCTTATTATGTGTCATATTGTGTTCCTGGTATGAGTGAATATGAAACTTGAAGACATAATTGCAGTATATGGACGTGCTGAGCAGTGGAGTGTGTTATCGTACACCAGTGATGTCCTTCCAGTCTACAAACAGTTAACAGCTGGGATTATAATACTGAGAAGAAACAAATAAAAGACTAGATCAAAGTGCAATTTCCTGAAAGATGATAATGACAGTGATTAAATTAGTATAATGATTCATTTATGATAAGGCAGAATTAAAATTCCAAAGATTATCTTGGTATTAAGGTACACAATTCCTGATGAATTGCTAAAATATCTTTAGATCTTGCGGAAGTGGACCAAGGAGAATATTGTTAATGCACATAACAGAGATCCGGGAAAATTTTCCTCATGAAACGGCCTGTTCCATATTTAATTTGCTTCATTTCTGCTTCAGTTCTCGCAATCTCATATATTGCGTGACTCAATTATCTGGGCGGAATGTCATTGGAAGGCTGCAGAGTGGTTAGTGTCACTGCTTTGGCCTGCCTGCGAGGGCCTTTCCACTTTTGGCTCTGAGCTGCAAATTCCACGCCTGTGTCAACCCCACCGGTAACTACTGGAGGTGACAGGTCCTGAGGTTCCGCAAAGCCTATGGCACATTCTTCATCTTCTCCCTCGCCTCATTGTTTATTGTACACTGGTTACGTTTCTTAGGTACTGCAGTATACGTTTTATCAGATCCTAGGAAATTTTAGAAAATAAAAATGAATTTGTTCCGCAGGTACCCGAGTGTCTGGTAATAGCGTCGCGGTCGACGCATGGAGCAGCTGCACGAGAAGGCAGCCACGCTGAGACATCTTTGGAAAGAGTTGACATCCTGTGATTATGTGAGCCGTGCTGATTTCATTTTACTAAGGAGAAGCTTTCATCCAAGCTGACAGTAAGTACACAGAAGCTTATCTCTGGCACAATATTTGCCAGGTCTATGACTACAATCTAACACAACATTAGCAACTGTTCCTATCCATTACTCATAGAATGAAATACGCTGCTATGACACACTTCTTTGTTTCTGTTCTATCTTTGCATGCCCGGAGTTCTGGGGGGGGGGGGGGGGGGGGGGGGGGGGGGGGGGGGGGGGGGGGGGGGGGGGGGGGG